>CM064486.1:2797282-2922282 GCA_032716605.1 Paralithodes platypus | reverse complement strand
CTATTAGAAGAGCAGACAGTAGGGTGGAAAGACAGGCAGGCGAGTTGAGATGTAGACTGGTATGTGAACGGGGGCAGAATAGAAGGCTTTCAGGTTGGAAGGAAGATTGGAGAGAGGATATACATGAGGGTGTGAAAGCCGACTATAATTATGTCGGTAGTTGAAACATAAGTCAGATGCATTGGCAGGGAGGTAGAATCTGTGTTAAATATATAATGCATCCATGCCACTGATATCCATTATCACAAACTAATTTTTAAAAGTTTGTTTGATATGAAGATGCACAGTGGAGAAAGATCTGATCTAGACTATGTACGCGGTACTATTCAACATTCTGTTACTGTATGTGTAAAAGGCTTGCGTTGCCGAAACAAATACTGTAACCTGGCGTACAGAACGATCCTATTAGAACTCCATCCCTAACCCTACGCTTTACCCAAGATACATAGACTATGTTAGTCTATGTATCTTGGCTCTACCCAGGGAGCCTAGTTTCTAGGGATTACTCAAGAAGTAATGAGTATATATTGATTGAAAAGGACTCTCATACGCACGAAGCATAACTTTGAAAACTAAGGCAGGTTGGTTGATGAACGAACTACTCACCACTGTTGAAAAATAATGATAAAAAATACATAGAGGGCCTCAGAGTTGCACAGACCGTAAGTTGATTGGTCAATCCTGTAAGTCCCTGAATTAACTGGCGCGGGTTGTTCTTCTCACAGGGGACAGTCCGCTTGGGTCATTTTGTTTATGGCCTCTTGCCGTCTGACAATGGATAGATAGATCCAGTTCAGATTTGCTGGATATAATTGTCAGAATATGCTCTCACATAAATCCACTTTTACCCTGTTCATAGTTTTCGTAAAGTGAATTATATTCCCTGGTAAAATCATTCTTTCAACGAAATGATATTACTACAGGAGTGTTGTCTCTCTTTGAAAACGTTCGCAATGTGACATGGAATTTACACAGGATATGAAATATATAGAAGGTGGATCTAGTCTCTACTCAGCCAAAAATGTATGTCAATTTTCGTTTTCAAATTGTGCTAAGCCAGATGATGCAAGTTGAGGCTCGGTCATGGAAATCACAGTACGTTATGAGAATATGCAAAAGCGAGCGTTCAGTAGGCGAATATGCAAGACCAAAAATGTTTGTTTGTTTTTAATGTCGCCCATGATGAACTGATCTAAACAAAATTCATACAGAAAATACGCCACCAAGGTCCTACGTGTACGAGGAGGTGCGACTGGACCGACAAAAATAATAATATAAAATATTAATACAAAAATAAAACAAAATAATAATAATAATAATAATAATAATAATAATAATAATAATAATAATCATAATATTGATAATAATTGTAGTATTGTTCTTACATTTATAGAGGATATAATACAGCCAATCGTAAACAAAACAGTTGCTCACAATTCGCTCAAGCACAAATTAACACCAACCGTTATCTATTTATCTATCTGTCACGTAATGAGGCCATAGACGCCTTCTGATATTCTATCTATTTCCGATTGGTGTAGAGGAAATCTTGTTACTTTCAATGCTTCCCAAACCCGATTTCTCCATACATTATGTTTGTCTCAATTAACCCTCTAACTTCCATTTATCCTTCCAAACATGAATATAATGCGTGTAATTGTATCTCGAGAGGATTAATTTGTAATTATTTCCGATATATACTTTTTGTTTACCAATGTAACCCTTCTAGTACCAGCGACGTATCTTATAATATTGTTTTAGCTATATTTAAACGATTTTATGAAGCTTTGGAAGGGTATATGGTAGCTAAAAAGATTAATTGAGCTAGTCTGTGGCCTATTAATGGGTTGATGTCCTACCTCAGCTGAATAAAATCGTCTAATAATTGCTAGAATAAAATAAACAGGATGTCACCGGTAATGAATGGGTTCAGGGAGCAATGTACAGATATTAAGGGGAGGCAGTTGGTTTTTCCAGTCCCCTTTCTCTCTCGTGTTAAGCCCCATTTGTTTTGAGATTATAAGACGTTCTGCCCATTAGTTTGGCAATTTTAACACCTTTCGCCCCCTTTCGTTGTCAATTTTAAGTCCTGTCGTGCCATTTAGGTGTCGATTATTTCCTGGCGATAGCGAGCCTGAAATGCCGTTACGGCCTTCGGCCGGGACAGTTTTCTACCGAAAAATATAAAAATTTATTTTGAAGGGAGGTCTAGGGGGTGTTTTTCTAAGCTTGATGGAGGTCTAGCGAGAAAACTAAGAAATAAAGGAATACATGAGTTAATAGACCAAACAAACAAACAAAAAACGGTCCGTCTCCCCTTAAACTCCGGGCTTAAAGTGACGACCATGAGTTTATTAGCTTCGGTACAGAGGTCAATGACTCTGCCCGTCTGTTTGCCTGATGGTAATTCCTTAATCATGTGATCACAGGAATCTCATCGGTGGTGTCGGGGTCTGGTTCTCAATAAGTGATGGAACTTGTGATGGGATTTGTGGTGACCTATATAGGTAGTTGTTGTTGTTGTTGTTCCCCAGGCTGTCTGGCCGAACAGCCCCAAGGTCTCGAGCAAGGCCAAGGCCATAAACGAGCGCCCCACAAAATCCTCCCTGCTTACCACTAACAAAGCCCGGGTGACCGAAGCCACTCCAAGGCAGGGAGCTGAGGAGGGTGCGGAAACGCCCGGGAAACCAAAGCCCCACCCAAGGCCCTGTGCCCCTCAGCAATTATGAAGGGAAAGTTGAGGGGTAAGGGAAAAATGTGACGCTTTGGCTCCCAATCTGCCAACTTCTAGGTTGGCAGTAGGGAGGTCAATCCACGGAAAAGACGCCGCCACTTGAGATCTAGAAGATATATAAGTAAAAGGAACAGTCAGAGTAAGCTATGGGTATGGCAGAGATCGCTCAGTTCTCACTCGGATAGACCAGCCCATCACCACATGACTAGAACCCAATCCTCTCAGCATCAGCTAGGAAAGGCCCTAGAAAGCCGCCTTTGGCGGGGGGATAGCTCCCCTATTTCAACCCCTTTCGGGGTTGGGCACCCACCCTGCCTATATAGGTTAACACACTACACTTATCCCGATAGTGAGAACGATCTATCATATTTACCATGGCTATTAGACCATGATATAATAACATTCTTTTTAAACCACTTGACAATTGGGTGAGTTATTATAAGTGTTCATCGAGTGTGACAAAGAGCTCCATTAATATATGTCACTAGCAGGCATTATAACAGAGACAAGTTATTAATACGAGGTTTAACAAAGTAATTTAAGAGCTGGAGTTAAGCTGTGGTGTATTTCATGAATTGATTTTATTATTTAATTTAGTGATGGGGATTGATGTTATTTAGTGATGGGGATTGATGTTATTTAGCGATGGGGATTGATGTTATTTAGTGATGGGGATTGATGTTATTTAGTGATGGGGATTGATGTTATTTAGTGATGGGGATTGATGTTATTTAGTGATGGGGATTGATGTTATTTAGTGATGGGGATTGATGTTATTTAGTGATGGGGATTGATGTTATTTAGTGATGGGGATTGATGTTATTTAGTGATGGGGATTGATGTTATTGATATCATCAATGTTTCGTAATATGGATTAAATGTTTGAAATGTGCCACGTTCCACCACAACACATGTAGTTAATTTATTCCACATACATTTAACAGACTGACTGTTACAACACTGTTACAACACTGTTACAACACTGTTACAACACTGTTACAACACTGGAATAGTAGACGGAAGTGATCACAGAGGAGACAATATATGATTAACACGAGAGAGAGAGAGAGAGAGAGAGAGAGAGAGAGAGAGAGAGAGAGAGAGAGAGAGAGAGAGGGAGAGGTGGTTTCGACAATTTAAGCCTGTGAGCTTCTTAATTAAGCTTTTATATTAACGTTATTGATACCTAGGCTATTATACAGTACCTTCAACCTAGACGCCGATACCAATGTACAGTACTCCCAAAACGTAGCCAGAATAATGCTATTGAGAAAATAAAATCGTGGGAATCTGTTATAATATAATAAGAAATATAGCTGGTACAACCACTCACAAGAGTTCTGTCCTTCCTATAAACTTAACTTCCAAATCAAATTAATGAAAGGCCCTAAATACACACAAACACTTATATTCCATACTTAACCCTTCGAGTACCAGCGACGTGTCTTTTATTTTGTTCTAGCTTCATTTAGACGATATTATGCGGCTTAGGAAGGATCTGTGGTAGTTAAAAGGGTTGTTTGGGATAATTTGAAGTCTTACTATTATTAGAGGTCCTTCCTAAGCTGAATAAAATCATCTACTAGTTGCCAGAATATGATTAAAAGAGCGTCCCTGGTACTGAACGGGTTAAACGTTGTGCAGTTTTGTTGAGGAGTATATTTACCAAGTAAAAGAAATAAACTTGACGATAGTGATTATATTTATCTGATACCAAGATACGAAGATAAGTTGAAGGTAGTTTAGTACAGACCTGAAAGATACGGATATAAAGCTGATTATGTGAACTTGAGGTTTGAATGTGAGAGTATCTTTAAGGGAGCCCACCTCGTTTTTTATCTCTCTCTCTGGCTTGTATCCATTCGGCCCCATTCAGCCTACTGTTTTAAGACGTTTATCCCCATCCAGGTGTCAATATTTTCCTGGCGAGCAGTAGCGAGCCAGCATATATATATATATTTTTTTTACAGCTAGCTAAATTTGTAAATTTTTCGATAGAAAAATGTCTCCGGCGAAGCCGGATTTCTCTATACATTATTGGCCCGCTATCGCTCGCCAGGAAGAAACCGACACCTGGATGGGGATAAACGTCTTAAAACAGTTGGCTGAATGGGGCCGAATGGATACAAGCCAGAGAAAGAGAGAAAAGGAGAGAAAGATAAAACAAGCAGGTGACCCCCTTAATAATAATCTGGTCTGGCAGGGGTGAGCAAACTACTATACCGGAACCCATTACTATCTTGCCCCAGTAGTACAGTGATATACAGTATAGCAGTGTGACGGGTATGGTGATGGAGGGTAATGGCTGGACTGTGACGGTTGTTGTTGGTGGGGGGGGGGGGTATTTTTTTTGTATATCTCAATATTTTGTTTATAGATAGATAGATAGATAGATAGATAGATATATATATATATATATATATATATATATATATATATATATATATATATATATATATATATACCGGTATATATATATTTGTTTTATTTTTTTATTTATTTTTTCTGTGTGAGAGAGGGTCGGGTGCCAGCTGGATTAGATAATAATACGTCAGGCGCCTGGCCCGGGGAGCCGGTGTATATGAAGGGTCATGCCTGGATGTGATCAGGTGGGCGGGCATTGTGGTATGGCTCAGCTGTGTACCTGCCTGCTGAGACCGGAACCTCTCCAGGAGGTCTGGGACCTGGGAATCTTTTGCTGGAGACCCCAAATTGGCCTGGGTGTCGTTGCATAAAGAAAAACATAGAATCCACTAATTCTTAAGAGTGGGCTAGAGATTATGGCATCCGAGTGTACATTAGTTATAGTCAGTATATCATAGGATATACATTATTAGTTATAGTCAGTAGATCATAGGATATACATTATTAGTTATAGTCAGTATATCATAGGATATACATTATTAGTTATAGTCAGTATATCATAGGATATACATTATTAGTTATAGTCAGTATATCATAGGATATACATTATTAGTTATAGTCAGTAGATCATAGGATATACATTATTAGTTATAGTCAGTAGATCATAGGATATACATTATTTATCTTTATCAAAACCCTCAGAAATAACAACATGCAGAATACACTACAGGCTTTCAATCTCAATGGTGTATAACTGGCAGGCTACATTATTACAATCAATAAAGATATAATGTAATCCGAATACAAACAACAAAGTTTTTTAGTGACCTTTTCAATAATTGGCAATGCAACATTAATTAGGTACTACTTTTAATGTCACGGTTAATATTGTATTTGTAACTAGACAGGTTGTAAATGCCTCTGCATATTTTGCGAAAAGTCAATATCTCCTTAGCGCCAAATAACTGACCTGAACTAGAATATTCCCCGTTTAAACTTTATATATATATATAATATATATATATAACACGTATATCTCACAAATATACGTGAGCTAATAAATGTTTAAATACTCCAAGCTGGGATAGAACCTCCGACATTCACAACGAATGTCCAAGTTTTTAACCCACTACACCTCGCCGTCGTGTAGTGAGTTAAAAGCTTGGACACTCGTTCTGAATGTCGGAGGTTGGATCCCGGCTGGGAGTATTTAAATATATATATATATATATATATATATATATATATATATATATATATTAACAAGTAATGCTTTAAGGAGACTCATAGTCAGTCTGAAGAAACGTAATGGGCGAAGATCATTTAGGAGATCTTTAGTTTTCTTCCTAGACCCCAATCAAGCTTTAAATACATACCCCAAGAGTCTCCTTAGATAAACATTTGTAAATTTTTCGGTAGAAAACTGTCCCGGCCGAAGGTCGGTTCCCCTTAAATTACAGGCTCCCTATCGCTTGCCAGGAAGAAGTCGACACCTATGTGTCACGAAAGGTCTTAAAATTGACAGACATTGAGGGATAGTTCTTACAATCGCTAAACTAATGGGGCGAACGTCTTAAATTCTCAAAAGCAATAGGGCTATCCATGAGGGAGAAGGGTCAAGAAAAATATCCCTAAAATGGAAATCTCCCATTAATTATATTTGAACCATAACTATTATATTCAACTCCAGTGAATTTGATAAATACGTAACAAAGCCATAATGGGATATATAAGAGAAGCTAACAATGATTTCGTTTAAGAATCATGTTATATTTGTCCCTATCCGGAGAAATTTAGTCAAGCTTAGCAATGACCCTTAGTAGCCTTAGCTGTGGACAAAAATATTAGTGAAATATATTAGTGAAATTCATGACTCATGTATTTCAGTTTTGACAATCACCAAGCGATTTTAATATTATTGTTTTAGTAGGTTGTCAGTTTGTGGTTTATGGAGTTTGGTGTCGATCAACAATACACCGATATTAGTTTTATCAGTCAGGAACTTTCGGACTTGCTCCTACAAAACAAATTCAGGCGTCCCATAGTTTCCTACTGTTCTTGCAATATTTCTTACAAATTTCGGAATAAAAACCTCTAATGATTTCCCTATGTATGGGCAAAGGAATTCGGACTGTGAACTGCACAATACAAACATCTTGGTCTGATTATACGTGTTTTTAAATATTTAATCTTAAACATATTTGAAGCAATGACTGAACAATCACAAATTAACTGCTTGGAAATAGATCGATCACCTTCTATTCCCCGTCACTAAGTCAACTTTTCTAGTGTCTCATTTCAAGACCTTCTGGTCAATGTTTTCCCTCCATCAAATCAATTAGTTCCTTCATGTATTGCTCCGCACCATTTACACAAATGTATTCTGCATTAGGACACGTTGAGGCCTCTGATAGGCTGTGTTGGGTGAATTTAGACTGTGAGGGTGAATGTGTCATTATGAAACACTTATGAGAAGCAATTAATATAACGTTAACAATTCCAGTTACACCTATAATTAGTCCACCAGAATTTGTTGTGTATCAGGGTTGAACGAACAGGCTAGAACCTATTTCTGAAGGTTGGAATATATATAGAATGTTGACCATACCGCCACAGCTTTGTTGTTATCGCTTTGTTATACACAACACTCCTGCAATGGAATCTCAGGGGAAATCTAATCAGCTGGGATGAAATGAGAGTGTGTGTGTGTGTGTGTGTTACTCAGTTACTTGTTCGTCAAGGGGAATCCACGCAATGCGAGCTAAGCTCATTATTATCGCGCCTCCTTAACTGGGAATGTATTGCGTGAAATGCATGTTAAGTGTTTTTTTTATGTACTGTTGGAATGGCTGTGGATGTGTGTGTAGTCTGTATTTAGCCAATTGGCGACAACGGAAACGAAGGCTTAGGGTGGATCTGTATGGTACCATTCTCACTATAGACGGTACCGTCTCGCCCGAAGGCTTAGGTAGCCATCAGCTTAGGTGAACCATATGATACCCATCTCGCCTTGTACCATTTTTGCCAACCCCAGATGGGACGTCACAACGTCGTCCACTTATTCCAGGTACCTATTTACAGCTAGGTGAACTGAGGCTAACACATGAAAGGAGACAAGCCCAATTTGTCTCCGCCCGGCCGGGGGATTGAACCCCCGACCCCTCGTGTGTGAGACGAGAGCTCTACCTACTAGGCTACGGGCTGTGTGTGTGTGTGTGTGTGTGTGTGTGTGTGTGTGTGTGTGTGTGTGTGTGTGTGTGTCGGTTTGAAGGTCAGCCAGTCAGTCAGGAAGTCACGATTATCAGAAAGTTTTGGGTTAAGAGAGAGAGAGAGAGAGAGAGAGAGAGAGAGAGAGAGAGAGAGAGAGAGAGAGAGAGAGAGAGAGAGAGAGAAGTGAAAGTGATAAAATGATGCCATAAAATTGTGTTCGTGGCTGAAGCTCGGCAAGAAGATGAAGAAGAAGAAGACGATAATGTAGTAGAAGACGAAGGCGGAGGAGGAGGAGAATGAGTAGGAGAGATGAGAAGGCCCAGGAGGAGATGTAGGAGCAATGTTTTGATAAGAAAAGGAAGAAAATTGTGAAGCCGAAGGAGAAGCAGTAATACAAAGAAGAAGAAGGGTGGAGGAACAAAGCGAAATGAAGCGAACTATGGATAAAATAGTATGAATGAATGAAATAATAGGAAGATATAATAATAAGTACATACTAAAATATATTATCTATAATGAATAAGCAAACTGAGCAAACCTACTACACATTTATGAAGATAGAAACATTATAAACAAAATAATTGGAATAATTATGATTTTTTTTATATCTATCTATCTATCTATATATATACAGTATATGTATACAGAGAGAAAGAGAGAGGCCGGATCCAGAATAGCCAAGATAAAACGAGGGCAGGGCGATTCATACCACAAGGGAGAACAATTTTGTTTTACTTTTTTGTTCGGATCCTTTTGTTACTTTTATTCTAGCTTCATGTCAACGATTTTATGCAGCTTAACCCCTTCTGTACCGGAGACGTCTTTTTCATTATATTCTGGCAACTGTTAGATGATTGTATCAAGTTTAAATAGGGCCTCCAGCAGTTAACAGGCTTCCAACTATCTCACTCAACCCTTTTAACTACCACAGATCCTTCTTAAACTGCACACATGTCAAAATATAGCTAGAATAAAACTAAAAAGACATCTCGGAACAGAAGGGGTTAAGAAGGGTAGGTGATATTTATAAATGCTAATTATATAGTTTGTTGATTTTTAGTTACTAATTTTCTTTTGTAAACTGAATACATCGTCCAATGTGCGTACACAAACATTTAAATAATACTGATAAAGCAAAGGATACAAGGAGAAATTGTGATGAGTGGGATGGCAGAAGACGATGAGATAGAATAGAAACTAAGGAGAGTATTGAGAGTATTGAGAGTATTGAGAGTAAGGAGAGTATTGAGAGTAAGGAGAGTATTGAGAGTATTGAGAGTATTGAGAGTAAGGAGAGTATTGAGAGTAAGGAGAGTATTGAGAGTATTGAGAGTAAGGAGAGTATTGAGAGTAAGGAGAGTATTGAGAGTATTGAGAGTATTGAGAGTAAGGAGAGTATTGAGAGTAAGGAGAGTATTGAGAGTATTGAGAGTAAGGAGAGTATTGAGAGTAAGGAGAGTATTGAGAGTATTGAGAGTATTGAGAGTAAGGAGAGTATTGAGAGTAAGGAGAGTATTGAGAGTATTGAGAGTATTGAGAGTAAGGAGAGTATTGAGAGTAAGGAGAGTATTGAGAGTATTGAGAGTAAGGAGAGTATTGAGAGTAAGGAGAGTATTGAGAGTATTGAGAGTATTGAGAGTAAGGAGAGTATTGAGAGTATTGAGAGTATTGAGAGTAAGGAGAGTATTGAGAGTATTGAGAGTATTGAGAGTATTGAGAGTATTGAGAGTAAGGAGAGTATTGAGAGTAAGGAGAGTATTGAGAGTATTGAGAGTAAGGAGAGTATTGAGAGTAAGGAGAGTATTGAGAGTATTGAGAGTATTGAGAGTAAGGAGAGTATTGAGAGTAAGGAGAGTATTGAGAGTATTGAGAGTAAGGAGAGTATTGAGAGTATTGAGAGTATTGAGAGTAAGGAGAGTATTGAGAGTATTGAGAGTATTGAGAGTATTGAGAGTAAGGAGAGTATTGAGAGTATTGAGAGTATTGAGAGTATTGAGAGTATTGAGAGTAAGGAGAGTATTGAAGAGTAAGGAGAGTATTGAGAGTAAGGAGAGTATTGAGAGTATTGAGAGTAAGGAGAGTATTGAAGAGTAAGGAGAGTAAGGAGAGTATTGAGAGTATTGAGAGTATTGAGAGTAAGGAGATTATTGAGAGTATTGAGAGTATTGAGAGTAAGGAGAGTATTGAGAGTATTGAGAGTAAGGAGATTATTGAGAGTATTGAGAGTATTGAGAGTAAGGAGAGTATTGAGAGTATTGAGAGTAAGGAGAGTATTGAGAGTATTGAGAGTAAGGAGAGTATTGAGAGTATTGAGAGTAAGGAGAGTATTGAGAGTATTGAGAGTATTGAGAGTATTGAGAGTAATGAGAGTATTCTTCCTTATAATATGGATATCAGTAGGCGAATATTATATTCGGAGTGAACATTATTTATGAAAATAAAAAGGGTTACGTTAGTCAACATAGAAAAACTTTATGATGGTTCCACATCAAATTATAATGTTATAGGCCTTTGCAGTGGATGAAGTGGTAGTTTTGGAGGCAGTCTTTATAATGATAAGTTCCCCCTGTCTGCAGATTTTGCCAAAATCAAAATGAGATGGAAAGTAAACTTGCCGATGCCAACTGCTGGAATTTGTTACTGTGAATGTGGGAGTGAGAGTGACACCCGACAACCCCCAAATAGACTCATGTGCAAATGTAACCCCTCACTGTACTAAATGTAACCCTCACTGTACTAAATGTAACCCTCACTGTACTAAATGTAACCCTCACTGTACTCTCCACAACCGCTAAAGCCGGTATCACATGAGAGCTTTTATGGTCAACATTTTCCTGGCAACATTTCTGGGATAATATGCACTGGTATCAGAAACTAGGCTGATGATAGCATAATTTAGGGGACAGAATTATTTAAAAAGTTGACCTCGTAAGCTGCCAGACCAGTGTTGAGGATAAATGTTGAGGGAAAAAGCTCTTGTGTGATACCGGCTTAAGCCTTTGTCCTCTAAGCAAGACAGACACACTACTTTCTAGCAAGTAAAATATGGTGCATAGACTACAGTTGATCTGGACTGGACACGAAAATGGAACTTTGCAATAAGGGACCCACAATCGGAGAACGAACCCTCAAGTTCGAACCTCGAAACCGCGAAAATTTGATATTTTCGTGTTTTCAAGGTTCGAACTTGGGGGTTTGTGCTCCGATTTGGGGTCCCTTACTGCAAAGTTCCATTTTCGTGTCCAGTCCAGATCTACTGTAGTCGATGTATGGTGCAAAACCAGTGATAACCTAAACATTTACAGAGAGAGTTTACCCATTTGATTACTATAACTCCTGCCTAAGCTGTATATAAACGTGATGTGGTATAAAAATAATATAGTATTAAATGCAATACTACTGAATAGGTTGACCGTTCGATAATGAAGACAACATTATTCTGATTTGATACCTTATTTTAAACAATATTATATAAAGTACCAAATTTAAGGGGTGTGACACTACCTAGAGCAACTATTTCAGTACACTTATTTACTTTGTCTATGAATTCATGCAAGCACTAGGTCAGTCATGCAAGCACTAGGTCATTCATGCAAGCACTAGGTCATTCATGCAAGCACTAGGTAATTTTACTAACCTGAAAACTCAATCCACGTAACCCAAATGTTTACAAAATAAGATAAACGATAAAAGCTAAGCATATAATATTATAGAGACACCACCAACTTGTGACTAGGTTAACCTGTGAATACATGAACACATTTAACAAATACAGACACAAGGGATGAAGACAACAAATATAATAGTGCAGAAACATTGTAACTTTCAAAACGAAATTGGAGTGAAACTACAAATTTAAAACAAACTGAACCTGGAGGGCAAAACTAAATGACGAAAGGTCAATGAGAGAGAGAGAGAGAGAGAGAGAGAGAGAGAGAGAGAGAGAGAGAGAGAGAGAGAGAGAGAGAGAGAGAGAGAGAGAGAGAGAGAGAGAGAGAGAGAGAGAGAGAGAGAGAGATGCAGGCATATTACTAACTTGGCTTTAAATTAGGAACACTTTATGTTTAAGTTGAAGCAGTTCCCCTAAAGTTAAACAGATAATTTGTTGGGCAGACCCTTCATAAAATTCAGTAACACCTCCACATCCACGTGCGTAATTTAGTAGCACTTTAAGGGTAGATGGGCCGGTTTTCTGGACCACTTTTTCCCTCATGTTTAGCCCCATTAGTTTTCAGATGTTAAGATGTTTGCCCCATTAGTTAGTCGATTTTAAGACCTTTCGCCCCATTTCTTCGTCAATATTTAGACCTTTCGTGCTATTTAGGTGTCGATTTTTTCCCTGGCGAACGATAGTGAGCCTGTAATGTTGGAAGAACCGGCCTTTGGCCGGGAAATTTTTCTACCGAAAAATGTACAAATTAATCTAGAAGGGGGATCTAATGGATGTTTTTTTAAATATGATTGAGGTCTAGGGAGGAAACTAGAAAAATAACGAATACATGCAAAAAATCGCCCAAAAAGTGAACCATCTCCCCTTAACCAGATAATTTGTTGGGCCGACCCATCATAAAGTTCAGCAAACCTCCACATCCACGTGCATAATTTAGTAGCACTTTAATAGATACTCCTTAATCCGTCCTCTGATGGTTATTAAGGGGATCACCGGCTTTTTTTTTATCTTTCTCTTCTTTTCTCTCTTTCCTTGGCTTGTATCCATTCCGCGAGCCAGCATTGTATGGAGAAATCCGGCTTCGCTGGAGACATTTTTCTATCGAAACATTTACAAATTTAGCTTGCAGTCAAAACAAAAATATATATATGCTGGCTCGCTACCGCTCGCCAGGAAAATATTGACACCTGGATGGGGGTAAACGTCTTAAAGCAGTAGGCTGAATGGGGACGAATGGATACAAGCCAAAGAGAGAGTGAGAAAGATAAACAAAAAGCGAGGTCGGCTCCCTTAAAGCTTTTAACTCCCTTGCACTTGCTTAAGTTTTTTGGCAACTTTTTACCACTATCGTTCACTCGCAAGTGTTAATTGCGCTACCGCGATACGATACGCGTATGGTATTGTTCTGTTTGAACCCACAGTAATTGCCTCTACATGCAATGCATTATGCATCCACAGATAGAGCAATACGCATAGTATATTATATAATTCTATGGGTTTTGCTCGGATCAAAGTATCACATGAACATAAAGGCTTAACCCTTTCACGCTCATATGACGCAGAGTTTGCCAGATTAGCAATAAGAAATAGAGTTCTCTCACTCTTATAATTACCTCTACAAAATTAGTTTTCTGCCCACAGCTAACTCAAAGACAACTGCAGAGGTTGAAGTAACTAAACTAAAGGTTTCTAAATACCCCTGATGGTAACAAAGGCTTTAAAGTATCCCTAATAGGCTCAACATCGCGTCATATGTCGGAGAGGGTTAATATGCCCATGAAAGTTAAGGAGGAGTTTTCTTTTGTTTACCAAACTGGTATTCTAAATGGAAACTACGGAGTTAGGCCATTACTTCAGAGCATAACTGTACAATCTCGGTCGTAAACGAAAACAACACCGCTGTTCGATAGTAAAAGACACCGGGCAACCTTCGCCATAGTGGTGACACTGGTGGCATTAAGCCGGAGTCACACGAGCCCTTTTTCGAGCAATTTTTACGAGCAATTATGGTCTGGCAGCTTAAAAATTAGACTTTACCAAAATTCATCCGTCTAACATAATCTACCTCCAGTCTAGTTACCAGTGCGAAAATGTCCCGAACTAATACGAGAAAAACTTGCTCATGGAAAATTGACGGAAAAAGCGCTCGTGTGACACCGGCCTTAAACTCTCTTTGTACTCAATTATATCCATGTCTAATCCTGGTATACGATACCGTTTATAGTTTGGTCTTTAGATCTATATTCAACATGATCTAAAATAATATCATCACGATGTTCGAGTGATAATGACGCAAACAAAATGGCGTCCACAGAAATATATAGTCGATCTCTATTTACTACAGGATCTCTATATCCCCCCGAGGAATGACGTCACACACGCCACTCATATCACTCTGGTTAATTATTCTGTGTAACAAAGGCTGCAGGACAACAAAATAATTATGTCCAACAGTGTAGGCCTTATAAACACTTCAGGACGATAGCGACGTCAAATTTCCCTTTCGGTAACCTGGTGTTTTCTCCTTTTTTTTGTTTGCTAAGACTAGTCTATCTTATACAGCTTAGGAAGGACTTCTATTAAGCAAAGGAGTAAATACTATCTCACTTGTCATTTTAACTACCATAGATTATAATAAATTATTATTATAATTATAATTATAATATGTGTGAATTTGTAATTTGTGTTTGTGTGTTCATTGTTTTCTGTTGTGTTGTCCCTAGTCTGGCTCTGTCTTGAGTTGCACCCCCCCCCCCCCCCCCAAAATAAATAAATAAATACAAAATAAAGGAAAATAAAAGAGGGGACAAATAGGAAAACTGGGGATTGGGCCTGAGTATATAGAATAAACTAGAATTATTATAATAACATTACTTAATAATGGCCAGAACAAGATGAACATGCCCCCCGCCATGGAGTGGCTTCGGTCACCCAGGCTTTATTGTGGTCGGCGGGGAGGGTTCTGTGGGGGCACTCGGTTATGGCCTTGGAATTGCTCGGGGCCTTGGGGCTGTTCGGCCAGGCAGCTTGGGGAACAACAACAACAACAAGATGAACAAATACGTTATGATTTTCTGAAGGGATTAAGATTATTGTTAAGCAGTTTTAGTATGGTTACCACTTTGACTGTAACAGGGTTATTTATCCGAAGTAGAATATTAATGTGCGATAATGACCAAACTATAAGGAACAATGCGTCATCGTTTTGATATAATTGTATTTGGATTTAATGTATTTTTAGTCAAATATTTTCAGTGCACACATCTACTTGCTCTAATTAAGCTATGGTTATTTTGGCTGAGCCTTTTGAGAGCATGAATTAAAAATTTCCTGAAAAGGCCCCTAATTAAGTTAGCATTATTCTAAGCAACACAGACAGTCATACATATCTTTAACATATAAAAAGTGTTTGTGTTATGCATCATTGGCTAAGTTCAAAGGAATACAAGCTATTGTAGGATAGTATCCTATAATGTAATATACTGTACATATACAGGTATACATGTGTATTTGTGATATAAACTCGAGATATACAGTACAGTATACATAAATATACAGACACACAATCACATAAACACATAAGCGCATTCCAATAAATATTATACTTATATACATTATAATACAATTCATACAACACACATACTTGCTAAGTGCTACTTTGATAATGGTGCGCACACTCGTATATATGCATATCAGTCTACTTTACAAGTAACATTGCAATTGTTTCATTGCATACACACTATTACACAGTATGTACATCAATACAGTAAAAGAGTGAAACAAATGCTCAAACCACATCCTCCATATCATGAAATATTATACTACTACACATACGGTCGCGCTAATTAGTCATGTCCCAGCTGGCATTACGTTTGGCTTGTTCTGTGTTGTATTAATGTCTGTCAGATGTTGAATAGGGTGGGTAGGTGTAGGAACATGTTTGTATATTTCACTCGGTATGAATAAATGGAGCTTAGATATTGCCGATACTAATTATTGATCAAAACATACTTGGTGCCGAGACATCACTTATTAGCGCGACTGTACATACCCGCAAGTACCCATGCGTGTATAACAGGCTCATAATCTATTCGCTGTAAGTAGGCGAAAAATCACTACCTCTAACCTCTGTAAACCAAAAACGACTACAGTAATCGAGCTAATATGTCTACCTATTTGAGAAGAGTCAGTCAAGGAACATATGTGGAAATTGACAGCCAATTTGCTCTAGCCCTTTTTGAGTTAAAGAGGATAGAGTTCATGATTCCTCGCCTACTTACAGCGATTAGACTATAGTGCACATCCATGATCAACAACACATTATACAAAACAGGTATAGTATAAGCTACAGTCCGTTCATTCTAGGTGGGGCAGAAGTCGTAACCTTTAACCTCTGTAACTCAAAAAGGGATAGAGCAAATGAGCTGTCAATTGCCATGCCTATTCCCTAACCAAGTCTTCCTATGTGGTAGAAATAGTAGCTCAATTACTCTAGTTATGTTTTAGTTATGAGAGGTTATAGTTTCCGATTTCTGCCCAACCTACAATGAACAGACTATACATACACACAATTTGCAAACATATTACTGTGCATGCACGTACACATTACATCGCAAACGTACATACATACGTACATACATTCATGCATACATACATTCATACAGACAAACATACACACACCTATGTATATACTGTATATATGTACAAATATATACATGCCATATACATACATGCATACATACATACACATATATAATTTACATACAAATACACATATGAAAAATAGAGTAAGCATTTATATCGCATATTCTTTCAAACATGTACGGATCGTATAATTAACCCTTTCAAGCTCCAATACGCGTTTCTGTTCTGTTTTCTGGCTACTATTAGACGATTTTATTCAGATTAGTAACGGTATATGGAAGTCAAAGGGTTGATCGAGATAGTATTTACCCTTTTAATACCCATAGATCCTTCCTAAGCTGCATAAAACCGTCTAATGATAGCCAAAATAAACTGCTAAAACGCGTCAGAGCTTCAAAGGGCTTCAAAGAGCTTCATAGATGGACCACCACGACTGTGAGGCAACAACTTCTAAACTACAATAACATTCAATATACTCAATACTTTGATATTAGATAATTGTTCAGAGCTTCCTTAAACGATTCAGTAGAGTGACATAAATAGATAAATCCTGGTAAATCATATTCCACATCTTGGTCTCCTGGTATTTTAGCGATGATTGACCTGGATTTGTTCTAAATAAATTATAGTTCCAGGAGGGTATGTTATGTCTTAAGGATATCTTTTAATATTTCTAATTGCTTAGTAGTCATATACAGTATATATATAATTAACACCAGCAGTAGCACCCCCGACACCATCACTGTCACCAACACCAATCATACTACTAACACGACCACAACCACTAACACCATTACTAACACCAACATAATAATTGCCACTTCTAACACCGCCACCAAAACTTCTAGTATTATCACCAACATCACGAACTATCTTACAGTAAGTTTATTTATCACAACCCTATTCCTTACAGGCAAAGTGTACATAAATGCAGCACCAATAACACCAACGTCATCAACAACATCACTTCCAACATTTCCCCTATACTCACAAACATCACAAACATACCCCCAAATACGACTACTTTATCACGAAACTAACATTACTACGAACACCAACACACCCCACGTCCATTTACCCATGCAGTACCGGGTACATCCTATTTATTATAGTCTGGCAACTATTGAGGTGATTTTATTCAGCTTAAAATAAGAAAGTCTACCCATTATAAGGTTGCACACTATCTCAATGAATCCTTTTAGCTGACATATACCTTTCCTAACCTTCATTAAATCATCTAAATGTAGCTAGAATATAATTAAAATGAGGCTGCCGGTACAGAAGAGGCTAACACTCTCACAAGAACACCAGTAACACCAACTCGACCACCAATTATAACCAACATCACAAACCGACACCCAATAACAATTATTTCTCATCACAGCCCAGTTCGTCATAAGCAGATTACACAAAAATACAATGGTCAAACTTTATGACAAACGAGTAATACCGTTCGTTTATACTCGGGAACAGACTACATATAAATCATTTAAAAATGTGTGATGCTTCCAAATAAAGCCGGTGCCATGGGAGATTTTTGCTTTCGATTAATTGAGTCTAGTGTCACTACATGTTATTTTATTATTCTGAAGTATGAAACATTACTGTTTAAGATAATGTACTACATGATTAAGACTACCCTAAAAATATGTATACAAATCTATCAAATGCAGTGAAAGTTGAGGGGGCGATAGACAGGTAATCGTAGTGGTATCCAAAACGCCGGGTATTTAGTTAATCAACACATACGCAAAGCATAATATGTTGTATGAAAATTACGGAAATTGTACATTAGTATAAATAATGCCTGTTTGAGTGCATGTGCCTGTGTACGAGTTACGGAATGTGTTAATGTCAGTGTGTGTTTACGCAAATATCAGTGCCATAACGTATGTATGGGTGTGAATGTGTATATATGAGCTTGTGTGGATATGCTTGTGTGTGTGCATATGTGTGTGTGTGTGTGTCTGTGTACGTCAATGCCAGTGCTTGCATGTGTGTACAATAAAGCTCCCTGTGTACCCGGATCAGCGAGGTAAGTGGCTGCATCATGGGGATATATATCATGCTGATGCATGTTGTCAACCACACTCACAGTGAGAGAGAGAGAGAGAGAGACAGGGAGAGAGAGAGAAAGAGGTCAATAAATCTCTCTCTCTCTCTCTCTCTTTTGCTACTACGATTAAGTCCTGGCCACCTCACAGGGATCGTGTGACCTGTGTGGTCATTGTATCTATGTACATTTATGTAAATCGCTCCTTCCTCAGTTTCAATTCACAGAAAAAGATTGCATTACACGGTGTTTTATAAGCAATGTATTTTTGGAAGAATTGACTAGGCTTAAAATTGTTTGAGATAAACAATTTTGTTTCGAAATTAATCAATTATGAATTAGTGAACAGTATATGAATGGAAACCTTACAATATGGCTCATCTATTTAGCTATCAAATGTTCAGTGACAAAAAAAAAAAAAAAACAAAAAAAAAAATCGTCTACTTTTCTCCCCAATTATCCAGGTTTTGGTTTGCTGATTCCATTTCCAGCAAAATTTATACTGAGAGTTATTATGGATCCAACCTATTTGAAAGATAATATACATTTTCGAATATATAACTTTAACAAAACATAATTTCTTATGCATATACAACATGAATTTATCAGATATGTGCAGTTTTGTCTTCAAAGTGGCAAATTGGGTCGATCTGCAGACCGAATTTCAGTTCTGTATCTCAAAATTTACAAATAATTATAAATATGATAATACAATATAATAACAAAATAATATAAATCAAAATATAATAATACAAAGATAATAAACTACAAATAATATTAATAAGGACAACAAGAAGAGCAATATCGTTCATCCGTAGCTCTTCATCCTCGATAGGCAAAAAGAGAGAATATGAGCTTGAATAAAAGAAGCCCTGCATCCCAAGAACTAATATATTAAAAGGCTAGCGGGAAAGAAAGACCGAATTAAGAGGACAGAGAGAGAGAAAGTGAGAGCGAGGGAGTGAGTGAGTGAGCGACTGAGTGAGTGAGTGAGCGACTGAGTGAGTGAGTGAGAGCGAGTGCGAATACAAGAGAGAGAGAGAGAGAGAGATTGTGTGATAAGGAGAGATATCGATACGCAGCGACAGAGGCTTAAGATAATAGTTTCTGCCATTGAGTGATAATAAACCCAAGTTACAATAGCAATAACTTAGAACAATCGAGGAATAACGGGCGAAATAAAATAGAAAAGAGAATGAGCAAGATGAATAAATAGACAGATAGATAGAAAAATAGATAGATAGATAGAAAAATAAATAGACAGCTAAATAGATATACATTGATAGGTAGATAGATAGATAGATAGATAGATAGCTAGAAAGATAAATAGATAGACAGATAGCTAGATAGATATATACATAGATAGATATAGATATATAGATAGAGAAGCCACCTAATAACAGATAGAACTAGAGTAAGACAAAATAAGAACAAAAAAACAGGGAATTAAGAAGACCCGGGGAATGAGAGAGAACCGAGTATTTGCTGAGGGTAAGAAGTAAAGAACACACCAGAAGAGGAAGGGTTGGGGTGCGGAGTGATAAAAACCCCAGATGAAGACGTTTGAGGAGGAAATGAAGACCAGAAGAAGTGATTGGTAAAGAATGCTTGCCGTCTGTTTTTTCCAATACTGAGATTGACTTCGCCCACGTATATCAGTCAGTCAGTCAGTCCTTACTCCCACAAGGGGTAGGGAGGATCAGCAAGAGACCCAAGAAAGGTAAAAGAGGTGACAGGAGAACACAAAAAACAGTTCGCCCACATATAGCAAGAACACAAGCATTCAGAAGCACAAATCACTCATGAGCCCCCGAAATCAATGGCCTTCAACTCATATATAACCTATTTTAACCCTTTTGGTATACAGTTACGCCTAGCTTCTGTTTTTTCTGGGTATCATTAGAAAATTGTATGCAGTCGAGGATTAATCTGTGGTAGTCAAAGGGTTAAATGAAAGAAATTGTACTCCCTGGATTCCTAAAGGTTTATCGTTAGCTTAACCCGGCTGCGACACCGGTCCTTAGGGAAGGTTTTACTGGTGGGCGGTGATCATCCTTCCGAAAGCTGGGATTTCAAACGCGTACAAAAACTACGCGTGTTGAGCCAGGCGGTTACAAACTGGTGTGTGACTAGGCCTATTTGACAACTCTCGATACCACCACAATACACACTCCGGTCACTATCACACGGTCAGTTATCAAGCAATTGTCAAGGAGCCCTCACGTCCCTCTCCTGCGCATGACAATAACACAACAGCGGCCGTGGGAGACCGAGTGCTGCTACCAGAAAACCCTCTTACCTCCACTTTTTACTCACAGATGTTCGTCTGCAACAAAGAAGGCACGTAATGCACGTGCAAAGAGTGGTGCACGTACCAAAAGATTGGTGGCCTTTCATGAAACTACCACCACCACCACTAACACCATACAAACTACCACCTGCCTCCCACCAGTACCACCACAACCAACTACCCTCTACTATTTCCCTTTCCTTATGTTGCTACTCGATAAGGCCGAAAGGCCGAAAACTACCGCGCCATTGGACTGTGGAATGTGACCCAGTATTATATTTAGACACTGCCGTTAAAGTCTGTCTACACAACTCGACATCTATCTATCTCTCTCTCTCTCTTGTCTCCTCTCCCCCCTATCTATCTATCTATCTATTTACTTAGGCCCAATCCCCACTTTTACATTTTTTTTTGGGGGGGGCAACTCAAGACAGCAAGAATAGGGACAACACAAAACACGAAAGAAAACAATGAACACACAAAAACAAAATACAAATTCACACACATCTAGGTCATCCAGGAGAAGACCCAGAGATCAGAGAGTCACCAAGGTCCCTCCAGCACTCCCCCGGCCCCCGACCATACCACCCGGAGAGGTTCCGATCTCGGCAGGCAGATATGCAGCAGAGCCGAAGCCACAAGCCCGCCCACCACCCACCTCCTATCTACCCTATTAATTCCATCTGATTTACTGTCTAATTATTGGTGTTCACTCTACACATATCCACCGACATCGAGTTACCAGCAGCACTCGACTCCCACTCTACATTTACACAGGCTGATAAATTGCCGCATCGATTCGGAAAACTTCCCTTTCTCCCCTTCCAAGCCTCTTCCTTCCTCTTCTCCTCCTTCTCTGTTGCTTCCTTTGGCTTTTCTTTTCCTACGAACTACTGCCGTATCCTTCAACACCTCTGCGACCATCACCTCATCTTTTATTCAAATATCTCGCTCTTCTATTGTGTTCACGCCGTTTACTCGCTGGTGTCTCCTGGTATCTTGCTGGCTTTGTACCAACACACCTATTAACATCCCCCCCCCCCTCTCTCTCACTCTCTCTCTCTCTCTCTTTCTCTCTCTACCGGCACACTCACTCATAAAAATTCGCGGACCTCTCATGATAAGTCACATTTGTTTGTTGATTATGTATGCGATGTTGTTTCTATTTCTACTATTCTCTCTCTCTCTCTCTCTCTCTCTCTCTCTCTCTCTCTCTCTCTCTCTCTCTCTCTCTCTCTCTCTCTCTCTCTCTCTCTCTCTCTCTTTTCTGTTCTTTCAAAATCCCCTTCCCTCGTCAATTTTATCTTCTTTTCATAATATTATTATATCTTTCCATGTTTGAACACACTCTCCTTGCCTAAATACTTGATTAGATGTTTAACCCTCTCAGTTCACGGTGACACATTCTTTCATTTTAGTTTGGCTATTATTAAACTTTTTGTAATGGCAACATAAAGAATAGCCTCAGTAACCACCACCCAACCAACCAAAACAGAAGGACATAAAAGCCGCCATGACAGTGGAACAGCCTCCGTGCCAGCCGCCACCAAAACAAGAGGCCTTCTACCACCACCAGAGTAACAGCAGTCAGAACAGGCCCATCCAGCTCTCAACTCCTTAGTGTATTTGTAGTTAAAAAGAATGTTTCCCATTGAAGATTGCAAACAATACCCCCCCCCCCCCCTTCAAGCATTATGTATACATTTTTCGGTAATAACTATCTCGACCAAGGACTGGTTTCCACTAATTTAAGGGCTCGATATTGTTCGCCCATAGGAATATACACCTGCATGGGGTGAAACGTC
Organism: Paralithodes platypus; assembly: GCA_032716605.1. Lineage (NCBI taxonomy): Eukaryota > Metazoa > Arthropoda > Malacostraca > Decapoda > Lithodidae > Paralithodes > Paralithodes platypus. The sequence continues at coordinate 2,899,512 of CM064486.1, read as the reverse complement.
TTATTATCGCCAAAGTAGTGAGAGGAAACGTGTCAAAGTAACCAAACTCATGAAGCTCAAAAAGATCGCCCCTATAATATATAAAGTTGAAACATATCCATACCGTTATAATTTCCAAACTTCAACCTCCCCATCGTCTCACCGTAAAATGTTAATTATCTATCAAACATAATAATATTGCGTCATGAAAAGTAACTGGTAGGTAATTTATCAATCTATTTGTCTATATGACCTAGATGTGTGTGAATTTGTATTTTGTTTTTGTGTGTTAATTGTTTTCTGTTGTGTTGTCCCTATTCTGGCTCTGTCTTGAGTCGGCCACCCCCCAAAAAAATAAAAAAATAAAGGAAAAGAGGGAAAAAAATAAAAAAAATCGGAAAAGTGGGGATTGGGCCTCAGTATATAGGATAGAATAGAATATAATAGAATTTGTCTATCTGATAATATCAATCTAACCATCCATCTTTCCGTGTATCGAAATATCTGTTATTTTTGTTATCTATATCTTTCTTTCCATCTATCTGTATGTATAATTATCTATTGATGCATCTATCTATCCAAAGGCAGAGAGAGAGAGAGAGAGAGAGAGAGAGAGAGAGAGAGAGAGAGAGAGAGAGAGAGAGAGAGAGAGAGAGAGAGAGAGAGGGGGGGGGGAGAGGGAGAGAGCCAGAGAGTACAAAGGAGTACAAAGGAAATCAAGCAACAACAGGTCTAGTGACCCTTCTAGGCTGCTTGTCCTCCAAAACACTGAGGATCAAGTGTCCAAACAGTGGTTTAGAGTGGGTAAGGAAACATTGGAAAGGGAACTACTGCCCTGGAACTAATGTCCGTGGCAGGACTAGGAAGTTAGTAGGGGACATATGGGTTAGTAACTGAGGGGAGGATAAAATAAAGTTATTAATTTACAAACGATCCAGAGCGAGAGAGAGAGAGAGAATGGGGCACTTAGACGAGAGTGACATGTAAATCTTTGGTTATAGCCGATACAATATTTGCATAAAGTGGTTGAATACATCATGGTGTGAGGCGGCACGAGAGAGAGAGAGAGAGAGAGTGAGTGTGTGAACATTAGTGTAAAAGTGAGAGATTGGCTGCTTGGACAAGAAGAAAGCGAGAGCGACAAGAAACTGTGTGTGTTATATTTCAACAATAATAATAATAATAATAATAATAATAATAATGTTATACCAGGTTTTTTACTGGGGTTGATTGGAAAAAAGTAGGTTCTTACTCGACTGGAGAAACTAAAGTCAGACTACACATGCACAAAAGTCGTAAAGGATAAATATAATACCGAGTGCACACATGAGTTTTCTTATTAACCCTCTCCGACAAATGACGCGATTTTGAGCCTATTAGGGATACTTTAAAGTTTACCATCAGGGGTATTTAGAAACCTTTAATTTAGTTACTTTAACCTCTGCAGTTGTCTTTGACTTAGATGTGTGCAGAAAACTAATTTTGGAGAGGTAATTATAATGTGTGGTCAATGGAGTGGGATTTACAGATGGACTACTTGGGTTGGGGCCTTTAATAGTAGTTCCTTATGTCATGACACAGGGGGCGTACTATCGTCTTAACGCGAACATGACTGAGGACATGTCCCGCACTATGGTTGCTCGACTATCCTAACTGTTATAATAGTCGGTGATGAAGTTCTGTTTCGGTACTATTGGATGTCGGGTCTTTAATGCACAGTCGCTAAAGTATGACAGAGTAACTATTCATCAAGATTTATTCCTGTAATTGATTTTCGGTGTGAGCATCCTGGGTTCGAGTCCACGGACTGCCACATGTGTTTGTACATTTCATTAATCGATTTTAGGAGTATGGTTGGTTGTTGGAAGGAACATAATAATTCATATTTTGCAATCCTTAATAAAGTATAAGTTGGCCGGTTAACTATGACTTATAATTTCCCCATTATCTTACTATAACTAAGGATAAGGTGGCAGCATATTACTACTACTTTGATTGCAATGTATTTTCTCCCAGGCACTACATTGCGTCATATTTATAGATATAATATGTTTACCATAAAATATTTCAATGGTTCAACGTATGTGCTTGTTTATTTCGTTTATTGGGAATAGAGATGTATATATTTGGATTTAGAAGCTAAACACTTTAAAATAATATGTTAAGCCTAAATAGATAATAAACTAAATCTCACCCCCAACATAGACAAATATAGATAGGCATAACTAAACAAATACATAAGTGAAATATGCAACTAACCTGAACTAAGGAAGAGAAAGAGGTTGTGTAGGACACATACTGTTCATGACGGAAATATAACACAAGAAAGGCGAGATAGCCAATAGATACACTAAAACAAAAAAGATTGAAAGGGAATCGAAACTAGAGAAAAGAAAAAACAACTGCTGATAAAAAAAATCTAACAGAGAGGGCAAAACGCAAATTGGGAAGGAGGGTTTGAGAAAAAAGAAGGCAGATAGGTGGGGAGACCAGGGGAAAGAACCAAGTGCACAGATGAACCAGGTTGTTCAGAGGAAGAGGAAAGCGAGTGGGAGGAAATGGAAATGGGATGAAATATCTGTTCCAAGTGAAAATATTTGGGCAGTCTTTGCACAGTTTATGCCTCTGTTCATCTGAAATAAACGGGCAAATATGACAATCCCATCTGGAGTAAGCCTGTGATAAGGTGCTTCAAGCACTTGTGAATTCCCCGGTGGAAAAATCCTTGTACTAAATTTGGAAAACAAATAAATAAAGATAAATAGATAAAATATATGTCAATCAATAAATACATCTCTCTCTCTCTCTCTCTCTGTATATATATATATTGTGACAGACGTAATAACCTGTCTGAATTTGCTTACAGCCTGGCTGGTATGATCGTGCACTCTACACTTCCCTGCGTCTCCGGGTACTCTCCCAGGACCCAGGAATTCGGTTATTGAATTCGGCACATGGATGTGGAAGGAGGGGGGAAGGTGCGATACGCCAGAGGGTTTCCTAGGGTTCTCCTGAAACTTCTCTGATTTTGCGGCCTATTTCATTCACCATATTGAGGGTGGTAGGGCCGAAGACTCCTGAAGTTTCGAATGCCAGAGGCTTGAACTGATGACTTCTGGCGATGACTTGATATTTTTCTCGCTTTCTACTTTCTACTATCCGGGCGGCTTCACCTGCTTCGTTGGCATTTCTGGTGATGTTGGTTATTGAGAAAGTGTCAAAACATGTGGCATCTCACACGAGGCACCGGCCATTCTTGTAAGGGAAAGTGGTCATCCGATCTGGCCGTTTGCCGTCTTCTTTGACAAGTCCATGTGGTTCAAGGATTGATGCACGGTTAGCACTCTGCAGGGCCCGTTTTATGACATCATTTAGTGCTGAATGTCTTGGCAGGCAGCCTGCTCTGTGACTACATGACAAGGCATGGTGACCTTGAGCATCCATCAACGCACCACACTTGCAAGTGTGTGGGTGACAAACTGACGCACCCACTCTGAGCGCGATGGCAACTTGGAGCACTTCAGTATCCAAGTGAATTCCAAGAGGTGGGATAGGGATGGCATGTAACCACAAGCCAAGCTGCCTGGAGGCGTGCTTTAGCAACCTGGTCCACATGGGTTAAGAGACTTTCTTGAGTTTTCTTCGCTGAGATGGTATCCCACGCTTTCTGCTTACTCCTGGAGGTACCCTGAGGCTTCTCTTCTGCTCATGTACTTTCCTTCCACGTGTTAATCTCTTCTGCTACGTCCTCATCAAGTGTCATTCCGGGTTGAGAAGAAAGGATGGACACTACAAGGTCGTTGGTCGCGATAAGGGAAGAGATAAAGGCAGGGGAGGCAATATCCGTGGCTCTCCATATCCACAGGCCCCTGAGGCAGACAGTGAGAGTGTCTTGTGCCCAGGTCCGATCTTGAAATTCCACGTTGGTGATGCTGGTCACTGCTTCTTGGATTATGTTGTCTAATTCTTGGAGGCCGCCAGTGTACGTGTAAGTCATCGATGTGCGCAGAAGGTATTGGAGCTTTGGGATGGAGAAGCAGTTCTTGAGAAGGGCCAGAGCTGAGTGGGCATCAATGTGTATCAAGCGGCTAACAAGACGTTAAAGCTAATCCTTTTTACCTGATTTGTCTGATTTGAAACATGATTTTCTGCTTTAAGTATTTACACTCATTTTCATTCTATGCAATTGTGACAATTTGCCATCCCACTAAAGAATCCTTAGTTGTGTATGGCGTTGCAGGTAACCGTATAATAGTATGGGTGTGGTTAAAATGTGTGTATGTGTGTGTGTACGAGAAAGCAGTCTTCGTCATATAGGCCTATATCATGAACAGGTTTACACAACTACTCCCAAAACACGTCCAATAGCTAAAATAGGAATAGAACCCTATTCCGTTACTATATAGAATATAGTAAAGAAATAGGGTCGTCAATTATATTTGTATTATACAAAGGTGATTGATGACCATTGAACTTGATCATTGCGTAATTATATGTACAATTTACCAGTGTGTTATATTGGAGAATATACATTGACCTCTGGCATTTAAGTTAAAAAGAAATTGTTATAAAATTATATTTTTCCCGAGGTGTATGGAAATTGCAGTACAAATGACACTCGAGGGGGGATGAGGTAAAAAATAATTATTTGGTATATAATTATACATTATTTTATAATTGTCAGAGTGTGTGTGTGAGAGAGGGTGAAGGGAGTTAATTTATATTCATTATAATATTTAACTATGAACAAAAATAAAGATTTAACCATTTGAATGCGATGAACGCTAATACATAATTTTAAGCCAATTACTAACCATAATAATCATTAAATGATATCTCTGTACTGAAGGGGACAAATACTTCATCCAGCATAGCAATATTGTTGACAAATAGTTTTTATTGTTATATTATAGCATAGCAATATAACAAATAAATAATCTATTAAGTACACAAAACGCTTAACTCCCTAATTTCTAGAGTTTGTCTATTGTTGGTGTTTTAGTGGTTGTTGTAGTCGTGGCTATTGTCAATGTTGTTTTGTTTACTAATGTTATATATTATGAGCCATATTAATAATTGATTGAAATATAGGATGACTTATAGTTCTCCTTATTCAAGCCACAACCAAAACAATTGTATTAGGTTGTGGAAACACTTGATGCACATATATATATATATATATATATATATATATATATATATATATATATATATATATATATATATATATATATATAAAGTGTTTCCACAACCTAATATACTTGTTTTGGTTGTGGCTTGAATAAGGAGAACTATAAGTCATCCGATATTTAAATCGATAACAAAATACATATAAGCATATACAAATAAAAAATACTAAAAATATATAAATATATGTACCATAAGTTCACAGATGTTGTGTTTGTCTATCAATATGTTTTGGTTTAGGTAACGTTACGAGATGCGGTATATACTGATCAGAATATATATAGATTATACTTAACCCCTACTGTACCGGCCAAGTCTTTTATAATTTTATTATAGTTATATATAGACGTTTTATTATAGTTATATATAGACGTTTTATTATAGTTATATGTAGACGTTTTATTATAGTTATATGTAGACGTTTTATTATAGTTATATGTAGACGTTTTATTATAGTTATATATAGACGTTTTATTATAGTTATATGTAGACGTTTTATTATAGTTATATATAGACGTTTTATTATAGTTATATGTAGACGTTTTATTATAGTTATATGTAGACGTTTTATTATAGTTATATGCAGACGTTCTTGAACAGATTAATAAGGATCTGTGGTAGTAAAAAGGGTAAAGTGAGATAGTTCGAAACCTGTTAACTGATGGGGGCCTTTTTAAACTGAGTAAAATCGTCTAATAGTAGCCAGAATAAAGTGAGAAGGACGTCACCGGTACTGTACGGGTTAAAATGAGAGGAATTGGAAAAGGTGGACACGCTCAGATACTTGGGAGTTGATATAGCAGCATTATGACCATGGGAGCTACGTAGACCATAGGGGAAGAGGGTGAACAAAATTATGTTTTTTTTTTAGTAGAGTATGACGAAGTCAAGATGGGAATTATTGAAGGAATAGTGTGACCAACAGTATTACATTGCTGTAGTACAAGGTAATGGGCCTTCAATACCAGACAACGTTGAAGGTAGAAGTGCTGGACATGAAGTATCTGAGAACAAAAAGTTGGATTACTCAAGTAGTGGATAATAACTGGATAGAAATAACGAGTGCAGAGAGAATGAAATCAATAGAAAGGAAAAACAAATCTAGAAAGTGTTGTGTGTGAGGGGGAGAGGAAGAGCAAGGAGGGAAAGGAGACTCGGTGTCAAAGGCAATTTGAGAATCCATGAGAAAAAAAGGCGTTCAACTGAGAGAGTAGATTGGAGCGAGGTGCTTTATGGGAAGAAAAGATCCACGTGGAGTTACACGGACCAAACTAAACTCTTGTATAGCGTCTTTTTGCATTACAAATTAGTAAACGATAAATGTACAAGTGAGGCGTCAAAGGCAGGAGGGATCATATACATTCCAAAGTATGGAACAAGATAAAATAAAGAAAGCCCCGATAAACTATTAATAGATAAATATATACATGTAATAAATAAATAAATAACAATATAATACAATGAATAAAATACTTTCGAATATAGTATGAAAAGATAGAATACCGACCAAATCTTTCCGAGAAAAACAATTCAAGAAATATCCTCCAGAGAGTTGGACGGAAGGAGAAAGAAAACAATTTAACAATAAATACAAGACAATATTGCACTGTAGTGTAAAATTCAAGTATCTAAAATAGGCATACAAAATTATGTGGTCTATAGATAGTGACCTATCTGTCTATTCTTGTATTCGCTTGGCTACGCTTGACGTGACGTCACTACTAAACACACCTCACTTGTCACCTGTTCGAGTTTGCCTAGCTGGCTGACCTGACACACATAGATCGTGGCAGGTAACCTTCAGACCCCATAAGGTCTCTCAAGAACGTTTAAATATAATCTGATGAGGTATTATTATGAATGGAAGACGTCATAGTCTACTGAACAGGTTCATTTATATTGTGAAACACATAACATTGTTAATACATTGTGAAACACATAACATTGTTAATATATTGTGAAACACATAACATTGTTAATACATTGTGAAACACATAACATTGTTAATACATTGTGAAACACATAACATTGTTAATACATTGTGAAACACATAACATTGTTAATACATTGTGAAACACATAACATTATTGTTAATACATTGTGAAACACATAACATTGTTAATACATTGTGAAACACATAACATTGTTAATACATTGTGAAACACATAACATTGTTAATATATTGCATATTTTTGTCCTAATCAGTTTCGGCAAATGGGGACAATTTGGTGATTTTCAATATTGGTCTCATCTTGTATTGTTTCTTGGTGAACATGAATGTAAATGTGAGCGGTAAATGGTGAATATTCACAATATAATAATATAATTTGTGATTTACTTAGTTTTACTACTATACCGAATTGCCCAGATTAACCTACTAATGGAGTTCTCTAAAAATGTCAATAAACGCATTGAAATGTATTTATTCAGCTGGTTTGTTAATATAGTGCAAGCCACAATTTAATAGGCAAGTCCTCGAGTTGAAACATAGATCTTGATATTGTCATTAGTCTGGTCAGTAGTGGACAAGACTAGTTTATTCGGCAAAATTATGATACACTGACAAATGATTTTATATATACAGCTTGAACCACAACTATCGTATTTCTCGAATTTAAGTACGTGATCAACGTCTTGTCTTTCATTATTTAAATGTGTCTAAGAATTCTTGTCCACGACTGTACGTCTATTCATTATGCTCTGTTCACTTAACACAGGTACCGGAGATTAAAGGAACGTCGCTCGGGATTGGTGGACACTTACGATGCAAATCGGTATCTCTGGTGCGGAAAGTTTGAATTTATATTGGATACTGACCTTTAATTGACCATTTAGTTAAACAGATTGTAACAATGCACAACAAACCTCTTGTTCTCTTGGTTTCTCTGTATGCTGTGTAGTTATTTCTGTTTCAGTTATACATAATGGTAATACTGTATAATTACATAATGGTAATACTGTATAATTACATAATGGTAATACTGTATAATTACATAATGGTAATACTGTATAATTACATAATGGTAATACTGTATAATTACATAATGGTAATACTGTATAATTACATAATGGTAATACTGTATAATTACATAATGGTAATACTGTATAATTACATTCATCAACCTGATAATACAGGACAGTAACCTATAAGTCCATCATTTCGCAGACTGTTTACCTCCCGTTTGTTTATGGTCAATAGTAAGACGTATATTTATGGTCAATAGTAAGACGTATATTTATGGTCAATAGTAAGACGTATATTTATGGTCAATAGTAAGACGTATATTTTGAATGGAAAACAAATGCTTTTCCTGATAATCGAGTAATACAATTTGCTGCGAACAGCTGACACTTTCTATTCAACCTATATATATACATGTTTACCTTATTGCATGTTTCCCTTACACCAATCCTTTTTTGAAGATAATGTTATTGATATACCTTAACAAAATAGTCTTTATTGAAATTCAATCAAGTATTTTCGTATTTACAAAACATTAAGAGTTTTGTTTTTGTTTTTTGAAAGATGTGCATTTACCTATTTCATAAGATTCAATTGTATCACACAATCAGTAGCTTACTTCGGATCATTCTTAGGCCCCAGCTGTCTGGGTTTAGTGAACAGGCCACAGACGTATTAGTGACAACAGGCCACTATACTAGAGGTATATCCAATAAGTCTAAGTTATAGTCGTTACATATATTTGATAAAGTCTTGGATGATAAAGGGGAAAGTATTGACATATTGGCAGGTCAGTAGTTTCCGACAGCCCAATGATATTGTGCCTTGTAGAGTAGGGTCGCAGGTAGCCAGTGTGTGTGGGGGGGGGGGGGGGGCGGTGGAGAACAATGTCAGATTAGGGAGCGGGGGCAGGTAGATGAGAATCCTGGACAAAATTATTGTCAGGCAAATTCAGAACACCAGACGATTTTGAGTCGTTGAGGATAGGTTGATTACTTTCCCAATAAAAAGCAAAAATATAATAATTTAAATACAATGACATGAAACAAAGCAAAAGGAATTTCAAGCAATAGTAGTGAAAAGTGGCACTCAGTATAGATTTTTCATTTCATCATTGTAAATTATTCACGATAGATCGTTAAGAATGATTGAAATTATGACATTGATAGTGAGGGTGGTAAGAGTAGTGATGGTGGTGACATTCTTAAGGGTAACGATAAGATTGGCAGTTGCTATTGATCAGACTCACAGCGTTGGAATCCTCTTTTCTCTAGAACCCTACAACTCAGTCGGTCAGTCAGTCAGTAGTCAGCCCTTAAGCCGGTATCACACGAGCGCTTTTTCACTCAACATTTATCCTTAACACTGGTCTGGCAGCTTAGGAGATAAACATTTAGATTATTTCGATTACCTAAATTCATCTACCATCAGTCTAGTTTCCGATACCAGGACAAAATACTCCAGAAATGTTGCCAGAACAAATGTTGATCATCGAATGTTGATCATCGAATGTTGACTATTATAGATCTCGTGTTATACCGGCTTTATTATAGATCTCGTGTTATACCGGCTTTATTATAGATCTCGTGTTATACCGGCTTTATTATAGATCTCGTGTTATACCGGCTTTATTCCCACAAGCGGTAGGGATGACCAGCAAAATACAAGACAGGACAAAGAGGTGACAGGAGAATAACACATCACATCAAAGAGGTGACAGGAGAATAACACATCACATCAAAGAGAATAACACATCACATCAAAGAGGTGACAGGAGAATAACACATCACATCAAAGAGGTGACAGGAGAATAACACATCACATCAAAGAGGTGACAGGAGAATAACACATCACATCAAAGAGGTGACAGGAGAATAACACATCACATCAAAGAGGTGACAGGAGAATAACACATCACATCAAAGAGGTGACAGGAGAATAACACATCACATTTCGCCCTTAATAACAATTTGAAATACAACAAAAAAGTACTTGTATTTTGGAGATAAGAGGGTTGGGAAAAAGCCATAGCAGAAACGTCGAATCGAGGTGGAAATGAATTTGAAATGGTGAGGGGAGGAACAAGGGACGTAGAGATTAAGAAAGAGTAAATTAAGGATGAAGGGAAGGAAATGTAAGCGGATATGAGCATATACTGTAGGGTAATGAAGATGGGTCGATAAGGGGAGGTAAGAGGGGAAGCACATTTTATACTGTTAAATAATATAGGTATTGAAAGGGTAATAATTTTTTGCCGCAGGGAAGTGGCGACCCCATCGCCCGTCACTTTTGTGGCACAGAAAGTCCCTGGAGGTTGGGCTGGGAATCCCACCTCCAGAATTTACTCCCACTAAGGGATCAGCAAGCCTTTTCTTGCTGATCCTCCATACCTCTTTAAGGGAGTGTGGGTTTGGCTACCGACGACTGACTGACTGACTATAATAATTGAGCCTTATGAAGGTGTAACGATAATTATAGACTCATCGATTATAAAGATATAGGTAACTCACAATATACTCAATGATCGTATAATACAGTATACCCTATTCATACCCGTGACATTTTTATCAAACCACTCAGCCATCTCAACCCCCCACCCCTCTCTAACCCCACCCCACCCCGAAGTGAAATAAATTGAGTAAAGGAAGAAGGGGAGAACAGGCAAATAGATGGGAAAGGCAAATGGTTGGTCGGCAACACTGGCGGGTGGCGGACGCGGCTTTGAAACTCTGTAATATTAAAATACAGAAGAGTAAAAATGTTGCGTCTGCTCCCGCCGCCAACACCTTGAACATCCGCAGCAGTGCAAGTACTGGTACTGAGCTGGATACACAGGCCTAGTTTGCCTTTTTTCCAGAGTATCTACTGTAAGATACTGTAAGAAAGGAAGAACAAGGAATACAGGTAAAGAGAACAAGGAATACAGGTAAAGAGAACAAGGAATACAGGTAAAGAGAACAAGGAATACAGGTAGAGAGAACAAGGAATACAGGTAAAGAGAACAAGGAATACAGGTAAAGAGAACAAGGAATACAGGTAAAGAGAAAAAGGAATACAGGTAGAGAGAACAAGGAATACAGGTAAAGAGAACAAGGAATACAGGTAAAGAGAACAAGGAATACAGGTAAAGAGAACAAGGAATACAGGTAAAGAGAACAAGGAATACAGGTAAAGAGAAAAAGGAATACAGGTAGAGAGAACAAGGAATACAGGTAAAGAGAACAAAACAAGGAATACAGGTAAAGAGAACAAGGAATACAGGTAAAGAGAACAAGGAATACAGGTAAAGAGAACAAGGAATACAGGTAAAGAGAACAAGGAATACAGGTAAAGAGAACAAGGAATACAGGTAAAGAGAACAAGGAATACAGGTAAAGAGAACAAGGAATACAGGTAAAGAGAACAAGGAATACAGGTAAAGAGAACAAGGAATACAGGTAAAGAGAAAAAGGAATACAGGTAGAGAGAACAAGGAATACAGGTAAAGAGAACAAGGAATACAGGTAAAGAGAACAAGGAATACAGGTAAAGAGAACAAGGAATACAGGTAAAGAGAACAAGGAATACAGGTAAAGAGAACAAGGAATACAGGTAAAGAGAACAAGGAATACAGGTAAAGAGAACAAGGAATACAGGTAAAGAGAACAAGGAATACAGGTAAAGAGAACAAGGAATACAGGTAAAGAGAACAAGGAATACAGGTAAAGAGAACAAGGAATACAGGTAGAGAGAACAAGGAATACAGGTAGAGAGAACAAGGAATGCTAAACTACAGGGACGAAGAGAATCGCCGAAAAGTCATATTTGTTTATCAAGGGGAAAAGAGTGACTGAGAACATTAGAGAAGGGAGGGAAGAACAGAAGGAATGGGATAGGCAGGAAACTTGGAAAATATACAATGATAAATGGGAGACTAAAAGGAAGAGGGAAATATAGGTTAATAAAAGATACGGGTGGAAAGGAGGAGAGAGAGGAACACAATGACAGAAGAGTAGGAAGAATAGAAAGGAGAGAAACAACGACGATAGAAAATGAGCAGATCTGGAAAAGGAGAGGTAGCAGAGAAAAAATCATAAGGAGAGAGGGATAAAACAACAACAATGGGATGGAAAGGCAAAACATAATAAATAGATTAATAAATAAATGAATAAGTATATAAATAATAAAGTATATAAATAATAAAGTATATATAAGTATATAAATGAATAAATAAGTATATAAATAAATTAATAACGGTAAAGAGAGAGAGGGCAGGGGACATGGGTAAGAGAAAGAGCTGGACGTGAGGATAAACCTTTGCGAGAGATTGAGAACTAAATCCTTCCTACTCCCAGCTAGACTGGAAAGGGGTAGGGCAGTAAAGGCAGAGTCGCGTGTACTTCGTTGACTTCTTTTCTAGGCAACTTTGGTTTGAATGTTTTCTATTCTATCTATCTATTCTATCAATATGTTTCGGCCCAATCCCCACTTTTCCATTTTTTTTTTTTGGGGGGGGGGGGGGTTGGCCGACTCGAGACAGAGCAAGAACAAGGGCAACACAAAACACAACACAAAACAACGAACACAAAAACAAAACACAAATTCACACACATCTAGGTCATCCATGTTTTCTATGTCATCCATCATGTTTTCTAGTTTCATTAAAATAAGTTGGATTTCTGATTTCTAGAGATCCTTAGCAAAAATATAAATCGAGACCAGGTAAATCTAGTTATACTACCCCTCCCCCAGTACCCCCCACCACCTCCCCCCTTCAAAACACGCATTTTAGCGTGTTTTTGGATGGTTTAGCAGACACGGAAACTGGAAAAAAACGTATTTTGATAAACATTTATCATCAACCAGATAAGAGTTTTTCAGGTAATTTGTTGTTGTTTTTTATTTTGTATTTGATATACAGTGTTGTTTAATACCGAGGTCCGTCGCATTTTAGTATTTTTAACATTAGCCTAACCTAACCTAACTTAACCTAACCTAACCGAAAACTAACCTGTCTCGCGATTGGTCTAAACCCAGCTCAAGTTCCCTGTTTATGGGTGCGCGACGGTCTAAGCCCAGCTCATGTTCCCTGTTTATGGGTTTGCGAAGGTTTGTAATACTTCAATGTAGCTATTTCAAGTCAAATATACATTTCCGCGCATCATCAAACCATACTAAGTCTACTACTAATAATATTAACCCATTAGTACCAACAGAATAGCGACAAAATAGGGGTAGTATAACTGTAGATTTATCAAAATGTTATATTCCCATAGTAAAATTAATAATATAATCAACTAAATTTCAATTAAGTTTTCACCTTGGATGAAGAGAAGACTGACCTCGTCCCTGTCGTAGTAGCCAGCGATGTATTAAGAGCCACGGAGTTTCCCAGACCAATAGACACCTGCAAGGCAAAATACAATTTAATAATTACATACTATTGATGCCAAGTATTTAGTGGACGGTTCAGGACAATAAGTTTTCGAATGTTGGCAGAGGAAAAGTTCCACATAAAGTGAAAAGAACCGCATTTTTTTAAGCCCGATGGGATAAAGAGTAAATTTAGAACTAACCTTTTTGCTAGTACTTTTCTATGCGTGTCAGTCTATTTTGAGCCTCGCTGTTAAAAGTCGCCACCTAATCTAGTATATTATTTGAGTAAAGAACAGTCTGTTACAATTGTGGTGTACAATAGGTTTACATTATTGAACTATATAATATATTCTTTCCGTCGGGAATAATAATTTCTACTTCAACTTGATAGGCTATTTAAAGATTGGAGACACTGCCTCCGCCATATTTCGTTTTTTGTTTTTGTTGTATTCTAACTACTCCATCTCGGGCAAGGCTGAGAGCCTGTACATCCAACCGTCGTCCTCTCAAGGTGAAATTAGACTTTAATTTTTATGAAAATGCATGAATAGTTGCAAAAGCTATATGATCTAGAAAATATGCAGGACACCACTTACGACTCTGATACGTTGTGCTTTGCCGCTTAAACTACCCTGACATCGAGCAAAAAAAAAAACTCCAAGATCTCCAGCCCAAACCAGAAGCTCCACTCAGGGGGCTAGCTTTTACGGATTGAGAGTGTACCCCCCAAAAAAAAAAAAATTGAACACGCTGGTTTGCACGTAGCTCATTAAAGTTAAACATTACCATATCGGCATAAAACAAAGTATATCCAATTCATTCGCACAACGTAAAATCTGAATCGCAAAGCCAAGAAGTAAACAACGAAGTACCGACTATACCTTCTGCCAGCCCCCGTTAGTGTTGCCTCCAGGTCCAGGTCGCACAAAATAGCGGCCAGCACCTGTAGCCAACACCTCATTGCCTCCTCTCATCTACGGTTCACACGATATTGAAGTTTCGAAATAACATGGTGAAACATTATCTTGGTAACTGAAGCTTCGCAATCTTGAACCGTCAGTTTATTTGGCAAGATTTCTGGAATGTATAACTACGAACAACAATATTTGTATAATGATGATAAAGCCCCAAGTGAAAAATATATTAGACAAAGGATCGTAAATTGCCAGCAATATACTGTATCATTAGTTTGTGAAAATGAATCTTCGAACACGAGTCAGGAATATCCTTGCCGTACGTCCATTGTCGAGGGAGGAGGGTGGACAGGGGGAATACGAGGAAGAGGCGAGAGGGTATGGGGAGGAGGACAAGGGGTGGAGGTAAAGGAGAGGAGAGATGAGGGAGGGGAGGAACGAAGGTAGAAGACAAATGAGGAGGAGGGGAAGGGAAGTAAAGGAGAGGGGGGATGGGGGAGAGAAGCTCAAATATGAAGGGGAAGGCAGGAGAGGGGGGAGGAGGATCCAAGGGGGGGGGGGGGGGGGTAAACGAGAGGAGAGAAGAGGGCAGGGAGGGTTGAAAACGGAGAAAAGCAAGCTTCGGGCATTGATTATGGAGTGGTTGAGTGGATAAAGAGAAGTACTTTGAGGAGGTATGGTCATGTTCAGAGAATGGATGAAGACAGAATGCCAAGAAAGATATATGAGAGTCAGGTGAGTGGAATAGCTAGTAGTGGAAGACCACCTATGATATGGGAAAAGCAAGTGGAAACATATATTGAAGACAAACGTCCTCGTAGTGGAAGGGGCATTGTGGCACGGGCAAAGGAGGTATGTCTTGACAAAGTAGCCTGGAGGCGTTTCTGTCATGGCATTCCTTTAGCGGGGGTTTCCCAGGGGGAAACAAGGCGTCAGAGATGAGGATGACAACATTATTATCTAGCTACCTCTTATATGTTTAATTATGGGATTAGATATTTGTCTTAAGATTATGGTTGTCTCACTAGCCTCAGTTTTGGGTAACTATTTTGACTACCTATAGTTTTGCGATATCTTCTTCCCTTCTTCCATCTACTCTTCTCTCTCTCTCTTGTTCTTCTTCTTTCTCTCTCTCCCTCCCCTCTTCCTCCTATTTGGTGTTATTAAATAATTAAATAATTGTGTTTAATCTTTCAGTACTTGCCCCAAAGTTTAGGTGAACGCTGAGGCCAAAGGAAATCCCCCTCCAATATTCCCCTCCCCTCTTCCCTCACCTGCTCTATTCTCTCCAATCTCCTTTCATTGCTCAATCTCCTTTCACTGCTCAATCTCCTTTCATTGCTCAATCTCCTTTCATTGCTCAATCTCCTTTCATTGCTCAATCTCCTTTCATTGCTCAATCTCCTTTCATTGCTCAATCTCCTTTCATTGCTCCATTCGTCGTCCTCCTCCTCCTCCTCCTAGTCCCTCTCCTCCCATGTCCTCTTGCTCTCTTTCCTCTCAATCTCCTCTTTCTCTTTTCTCTGTCTCTTCTTTCTCCTCCTCCTCACCCTTTCACTGCTCTTCCTCATCATCTCCCTTTCGCTCCCCTCCCCCCTCCCGTCCCTCTCCCCACTCTTATCTTCCCACTCGTCTTCCTCCCTCCTCCTTCCCATCCTCTTCCTTCTCCTCCTCCTCACCCTTTCACTCTTCCTTCATCGCTCCCACTCCTCCTCCTTCCCGTCCCTCTCCCCACTCTTATCTTCCCACTCGTCTTCCTCCCTCCTCCTTCCCATCCTCTTCCTTCTCCTCCTCCTCGCCCTTTCGCAAGAGTTAGTGGGCACGCTTCCTTTGGCAACTAATCTATATTTCCTGTCGGTGATACTTCCAGACAGGCATCTAATATTATATACCCAAACACATATTAGAACGAATACACGCACGCACGCTTGCTTGCTTGCTTCTGGTAAGCCATCGTAATACAATGATGATGCACATGCACATATACACACACAGGACGCTACACAAATACACACACACTGACCGTCACAAAGCTAGTTACATAGACATAAATACAAATAAATAGATCAACAAATAAAGATAGATAGATGGATAGACAGGAAAAGCAGGATATGTTTTGTGTGTGCTTAAGTGCGTGTACGTGTGTG
This sequence comes from Paralithodes platypus, assembly GCA_032716605.1. NCBI lineage: Eukaryota > Metazoa > Arthropoda > Malacostraca > Decapoda > Lithodidae > Paralithodes > Paralithodes platypus. The sequence continues at coordinate 2,882,968 of CM064486.1, read as the reverse complement.
TACATATGTGTGTGTGTGTGTGTGTTAGAATAAACGCAACAGTATTAAAGTGTACATGTTCCTGATAACATACACAAAGCTTTATATCTTAAATATTCTTCAGGCCAAAAAAAATGCCCCTCTGGATGTGAATTATATTATAGATAGACAGAAAGATAGATAGTTCATTAAATAGGTAGATCGGTATACTGTATATATATATATATATATATACACAGATAGATAGATAGGCAGATAATGATTGCTAAATATTAGCCATATGCCATTTTATTCATATATGCTTAACCCTTTCTGTACCGGCGACGTTTTTTAAATTTTATTCTAGCAATATTTAGATGATTTTGTGCAGTTTAAGAAGGATCTGTGGTAGTGAAAACGGTATGGGAGATATGTCGAAGCATCTTAATTGGTGGAGGCCCTTTTGAAACTGAATAACATTGTCTAATAGTAGCCAGAATAGAGTTCAAAGGACGGCACCGGTACAGAAGGGGTTAATACGAGTATCATTATATTACAGCCCTTATCTGGCTGTACGTACCCTGGCAAACTATGAACCGTATTGCTGCAGTCTCCGGAACAGTATATTGTCAAAGTTACGTTATTCAGGACAGGTCTGTACTCTCCCTGGGTCACACAACCTTCATGGGGTTGTGTGTATTAACCCTTCCAGTACCACCGGTGACGTCCTTCATGGGGTTGTGTGTATTAACCCTTCCAGTACCACCGGTGACGTCCTTTTCAATATATTCTACCAACTATTAGACGGTTTTACTCAGCTTAGGAAGGACCTCTACCACTAAAGAGGCTATAGACGATCTCAATTAATTCTTTCGTCTACCATACATTCTGCTTAAGCTTCATAAAATCGTCTACACGTATCCGACATCAAATATAGAAGACGTCACCGGAACTGAAGGGGTTAATAGTTGCATTAAAAGTGAAGCAGAGTCTTGTACTGATTTAAAGAAGTTTTTCGGGTCTATGTATCGGGTCTATGTATCGGGTCTATGTATTGGGTCTATGTATCGGGTCTATGTATCAGTCAAAAACTACTTTGGTGGATTTCCACAACAATTGGCAGGTATAGTCAGTCAATCCAGGTATTGGTCCTTGAGAAGAGAACTATTCCAAGCTGAGGAAAAAGAGGCACATTTTTCTACCGAACAATATACACATTTATCTTGACAGGGGTCTAGGGTGAGTACTTTTAAGCCTGATGGAGGTCTAGGGAACAAACTAAAAACCTCCCCTTCAGTCACAGACGAAGGACAATGATCAGTAGGAGCTTAGGTTATTACACTTGATTAAGTTTATTGGTTCATTAATTTTTGAGCACCCTACTTACAAACAAACCGACAGGCAGACACATTAGGAAAACAAACAGATATACAGCAACGATCACATAATATTACAATCCGTATAATTTTTTAATTGTTATACAGAGTGGTAAATGTTGTGCAATAATTGAATTCGGTATGAAAATGGCAAAATATAATTGATTTAAAAAATAAGCAAATTATACGGATATTAAAATATTAAAAAAATTAAGCCAAACAGCATCGCCCCCTTATCAGGCTCTGCTGGTATGAACACACACACACAGGACAGCACCGAAATTGCATCCTGCAGTAATAGTAGGACGGGCTCTCTCTCTCTCTCTCTCTCTCTCTCTCTCTCTCTCTCTCTCTCTCTCTCTCTCTCTCTCTCTCTCACACACACACACACTAGCAGCAACAAGAACAACAACAAGCGTGCTCAGTAGAACATATATGTACGTCATGTGTGCAAACCAGAGGCTACAGAGTGGTGTTTGCTGTCAGTTACTTCAGACAACAGGGTTTCAGTGAGGAAAAGAAGATCAGGTTTGATGGAAGTGAGGTAGTGTTCAAGAGAGTAGAAGTTAGAGGAAAGGCCACAAATCTTGCAGAAGTTAATAGTGAGTGTCAGGCCGCGGCGATGTGTCATCATGTAGGTATTTAAATTTGTGGTGTATTGGAAAGAAGCATAGTGTGCTTGTGTGGAGTAGACTTAAGGAGAGAGAGCGTTTGTGAGAGGTAGCTGGATTACTCTCTGTGTAGGTCAGGTACAAAGTAAATCAGTAAGAGAGGCCAAGCAAATGAAACAGGAGTTCCAGCGACTCCTCATCACTATATTACAGCCTCTTCTGTATATTGCCATGTTTGATTGGTGCCTACGGTCTCTCATTATATTCATATAATCGTATATCAATAATCTTAACTTTATGTGTACGATCACTCTTATTCTTCCTTTATCTTTTGGCTACACTCCTTTGCTTTGTTCATTAAAGGAGTGAGGTCTTTTGCTTCTTGACAGATCAGAAACCAACGGCAGTTCATTCGTTCCTTGAATCTGTCTACCAGAATGGACAGCTATGTAAAACTGTTTAAAGTACTCAGTCCAGCAGGTTTCAATCATTATCATCTGTGTCACTGTCATTTACCATCTGTCCGAGATATCCTGGATGCAAGAATTGAAGCGGAGTAACTGCAATGTTCGATAATTAGGCTGCAGTCATTTGCAGATAAATAATAATAAATTTCATCAGCCATTCGCTTGACATAGATTTATTAATCTCTTCATAGGAGATATTTTATTCTCTGGAACTGGGATCTCTGCTGGACCTGATCTCCTCTATGATGTCCAATGTATTACGAAAGCTATAGCTTCCACTTGACTTCAACTTAACTCCAAAGCATTCGTCAGCTACTGCAAGAATCTCACTCTTTCAGCTATCACACAGTTCAGAAGGGTTCGCCTAAGCAATCGAAACTAATGTTTTTGATCAGTCACCGTGTACTCCCTTGTACACTCCTTAGCCAAATATAACAAGAAAATATAAGGTTTCGTAAAAAACACAAAAATAAATAAGAAACGACGAAAGAGTGTATGCATGAGTTAAAGAAAGACACACACAAAATATGAGTTTTTGCGTAGGTTAGAGACAGACAAAGCAAGTATATAATACATTGCCGAGAGAGAAACTGAGAACAAGACAGGCTTGTACTTAGCGAGAAGAAGAGAACAAGAAATAGTGTGTGTGCGTGGGATTGAGAGCATTGAAAAAGTGTGTGTACGTGTATGTGTATGTGTGTGTGTGTGTGTGTGGTGTGTGTGTGTGTGAGAGAGACATACGAAAGAAAAGGAGTGTGTGTGGGTGGGCAAGAAATAGACAGAGCACGAACAAGAAGTAAATTGGTGAGAAAAGAATGAGAGAAAAGGAGAGGAATCCCAATTTGTGGAGAAAGAGAAGGTTGGGAGAGGAATATGAAGCAGCAGCAGGAATTGGGGGCGTGTGGTGGGCGTGATGGAAGGGGGGGGGGGGGGGTTTAATGAGGGAATTTCAAGGGGGGTGGTTCTTCTTCTGGACTCCCTTCTCCCTCATGTTGAACCTTAAGAACTGTAACGATAGTGCTTCCTTGATCATGTTACAAAGTTGCTCATCTAGCTGGTCGACAAACTATTGAATCCTGCTGTACAATTACCCATATGTATTCAGACTTTCTCCATGATTATATGAATAGAAGGAACAATTATAAGGTTCAATTAAAAAAGTAGCGTGTTATGGAACAGTCAAATCACATGATCAAAATATGGTCCGGAATATATTTCGGTGTGAGTATCCTAGGTTCGAACCCTTGGAGTACCACATGTGTTCATTACTTTCATTGATTTCATGAATTAGGTTTATAAAAGTGGGGATTGGGCCTGAGTATATAGATAGATAGCTAGATAGATAGATATAGGTTTATTTGTAAGTTAATTGGTGGGTTGGTGGAAAACAATATGTTTATAATTTACATAGTATGTGTTTTACTTCCACACATAGAATCATGGAGCGGGTTCCAATCCATGTGAGATAACTGTACAGAGTAACGATTCCCACTCCCCTATAGCCCCCCCCCCCACCCCGCTCTTGATCCTATTTCCTACTAACTTTAATTGGCAGTGGCACCCCTCTCATATCCCACCCTCCTATTCTGCCACCCTCCCTGCACCCCCACCCATCTCCTCTCTCTCTGTCCTCCTCTTTTGAGTGGAGATGAACACAAACAAAATACAAACATAACAAAATAATACAAAACAGAAGAATACAATAAGATATAATACAAACACTGTGAATATATGCATCAAGCTACATTAGCTCAAAATTAATTCAGTTGATTATGTAATCATTAAGAATATTTTATTTCCATCTATTTTCTCTTGTGCGTGTTGTGTCGAAGGGAGTGTAGGTTGGGACGAGAGCCTCCTATTTTGTTGTTTTTTCAGTTTTATATTGGAATTTTACCAAGTGTGGATGTAGATGTGCTGGGGAGCGTGAAGGTTGGGACGAGAGCCTCCTATTTTGATGTATTTTTCTTCTGTTTTTATTGAAATTTTACTAATTAGTGTGGATGTAGATGTGCTGGAGAGTGTGAGGAGGAACACTTTGAGATGGTTCGGTCAAGGGAAGTGAGAGCATGACTAATAGAATGAAATGTGAGAAAGGTGGAAGGGCAGAGAGGGAGACTAGAGCGAGAATGAGGTGGAAGGATGGAGTTGAAAGGAATGAGGGAAAGTGGTTTGGAGTGGGAGGAGGGGCGCTGGCTAACGAATGACGCTCTTCGTTTCTGGTTGCTGGCTATTACTAGACGATTGTAATCAGATTAGGAAGCATACTGTATATGGAAGTCAGAGGGTTAATTGAGACAGTCTTTATCTTTATAATTCCCACAGACCCTTCCTAAACTGTATAACATCACCTAATGCGAACCAAAATATACTGTCAAAATGTGTCACGCTCTTGAAAGGGTTAAGTATAAACCACCTTGCTGGGATCATGTGTGTTATTCATGACTTAAGTGTAAACAGACAGTATATACAGTACATCATAACCTATTCTGTAGTGTCTGTTTACACGTAATTCCTGTGCGTCTGTGTTCCTCCTCCCTATCCACCCCTCTCCTCGCTCGCTCTCTCTCTCTCTCTCTCTGTTTCATCTGTGCTATGATGCTCTTCTGCTCAGTATAGTGCTTGGAAATTCTAGAATTCCGGGACTGCATGGCATTTGTAGTCCGTGCATCTATGTAATTTAATATACCTCTCTCTCTCTCTTTCTCTTCCAAACCCTATTTCAATCTTTAAGGGGAGGCAGTTGGTTTTTCGAGTCCTCCTCCCTCATGTTTAGCCCTATTAGTTATGAGATTTCAAGACATTCGCCCTATTAGTTTGGCGATTTTCAGACCTTTTGCCCCATTTCTGTTTTCAATATTAAGACCTTTCGTGCCATTTAGGTGTCGTTTTTTTCCTGGCGAGCGATAGCGAGCCTGTATTTGAAGAGGAATCGGCCTTTGGCCGGGACATTTTTCTACCGAAAAATGTACAAATTTATATCGAAGGGGGGTCTTGTGGGTGTTTTTTAAAGCTTGATAGAGGTTTAGAGAACAAACTAAACCCCCTCCTTAAACCATTGAGCCGAACCAGTAAATTATGCTGCACAATACCGTCTGGGCTCCCTTAAGTTTGCTTGTCCCATTTGCTTTGCGTTTTTGTTTGTCTTGCATTTAATCTTTAATCATATAATATAGTCTCCCAAATTGATCACATAATCACAAGATCGAACATATATTTCTGCTTCCCCATCTTCGTCCAATTTCCGTCAATTGATTACCGTCCTTCACTCGTATTTCCCCTTCGCAATTCTTATTTAAGGCGGGTCATCTGCTGTTTTTTTCTTTCTCTCATTTTTTCTCTTTCTCTGGCTTGTATCCATTTGGCCCCATTCAGCCAACTGTTTTAAGACGTTTATCCCCATCCAGGTGTCGATTTCTTCCTAGCGAGCGATAACGAGCCAGCATTGTATAGGGAAATCCGGCTTCGCTGGAGACATTTTCTTTCGAAAAATGTACAAATTTAGCTTGCTGTAAAACAATATATATATATATATGATGGCTTGTTACCGCTCGCCAAGAAAATATTGACACCTGGATGGGGGTAAGCGTCTTAAAACAGTAGGCTGAATGGGGCCGAATGGATACAAGTCAAAGAGAGAGGGAGAGAAAGAGAAAAAAAAGCGAGGTGGGCTCCCTTAATGTTGTCATTGAACCTCCTATCACTGTTTTCCGCTTTGTTCGGTTACTCCCTCGCTGCAAATGTTGTCTTGCTTTATGATGTAATATTTTCGGGTCGGGTTCCCTGCTGTCCATTTTAAGGGGCTAGTGGCCGCTTTTTTTGGTCTATTAATTCATGTATTCATATATTTTTTTAGTTTCCTCGCGAGACCTCCATCAAGCTTAGAAAAACACCACCTAGATCCCCCTTCAAGATACATTTGTACATTTTTCGGTAGAAAAATGTCCTGGCCGAAGGCCGGTTACTCTTAAAATTACACCTAAATGGCACAAAAGGTCTTAAAATTGCCAACGAAATGGGGCGAAATGTATTAAAATTGCCAAACTAATGGGCCGAACGTCATAAGATCTGAAAACTAATGGGGCAAAGCATGAGGAAGAAGGGAGACCAGAAAAACGGCCCATGTCCCCTTAATACCTTGTCCAATACTGTTATCATCATCATCCGTCTTCATGTACGTCATAGAACCCAGCCTATCTACGCTACATATGCTTCCACACACACACACACACACACACACACACACACACATTTTCTCCTCCTAATACTGATTATAAACTGCACATAAATATATATGTAAAGTAAATTTATAAATTAGATATGATTAAACCTAGTGCATTTTGGCTCGAATTACGTTCCTTGATTTTGGCCCTGTCACTCTTTTAACTCTGGGGGAGGCACTCGCTACAGGCAGTTCTACCTTTTGTCTCCCTCATCCACATAGAACAATAATATACATATATACACAATACAGTACACGCATGGATAATTGGATGTGTGTGTGTGTCTCAGTGTGTAAATGCGTGTGCACTAAATTATCTGCGTCTCAAAACACGTAAAGAGAGGAAACTTCCTTACAGCTTCATTACGATTTCTCGTAAATTTCCCTAATTGCACAATCCTTACTTCAGAATTATACTGAAAAAACGTTTACAAAAATACTAGCATGACCAAATTAATTATATGCCTATCATTAATAGATAAGACATGAATGTTTATATTAAAACTGCTAAGCAAACCTTGTAGTGAGTATAGGCACGAGTAGTGCCAGAGTCGCATGTGTGATATAACATTGATATCACGCTGGGGTTGATTAATTACATTGATCTCTCTCTCTCTCTCTCTCTCTCTCTCTCTCTCTCTCTCTCTCTCTCTCTCTCTCTTATTTTGCGTGCGCGGGCTGAGCTTCACATTTTTCAGTAATGAACATGAAGTTTCCACATCTTAGGATATTTCAAATTAATTACGAAGCACCTGCCTCAGGTATTTGCATTTGAAACGAGAGAGAGAGAGAGAGAGAGAGAGAGAGAGAGAGAGAGAGAGAGAGAGAGAGAGAGAGAGAGAGAGAGAGAGAGAGAGAGAGAGAGAGAGAGAGAGAGAGAGAGAGAGAGAGAGAGCCGAACCAATAAATTATGCTGCACTACACCGTCTGAGCTCCTTAAATAACAAATACCCTCCTACCACACCTTGGTATTAAATAACAAATACCCTCCTACCACACCTTGGTATTAAATAACAAATACCCTCCTACCACACCTTGGTATTAAATAACAAATACCCTCCTACCACACCTTGGTATTAAATAACAAATACCCTCCTACCACACCTTGGTATTCACGAATCAATGGATATTTATAATGCATTCCAAACTCAAGAACCAACCATACCAATTTCAACATTTGTTTATGCACAACGATGATGTATGTGGTTTCCAGTACTGGATCTGATATAATTAGAACACGTATGTATGTATGTATGTATGTATGTATGTATGTATTTACTCAGGCACATACCCCATTGCTGGGGGTGGCCGACACGAGACAGAGCCCAAACAGAAACTACAGTACATTAAAATTTCCTATTCTCAGGGTCCGGGACCACTTTCGCATTCCCTCGCTCCTTTCTCTGTCTCGTCGAGTAGCCGAATTATACAAGGGGAGGAGGATTCCTAGCCCCCTGCCTCAATTAGAACATACGTTGGTATTTTTGTATAGTATTTTATTAGCAAAGCTGTAACAATATAGTTTAACTCTGCATGTCGGATATAATTTTGATGCAATTTAATCCCCAACGAAATATTCCGCTACATACTTCTCAAATCTGTAATCCTATACACGGTGTTAAAAAACAAACTTAAATACTGATATCGATGGAGTATCAAATTATTTGTTCTGTGAGAAACCAAAAGTCCTTAAATCGATTTGGAGACATAGACTATAGTCTATTCGCTGTGAGTAAGCGAGAAATCATTACCTCTAACATCTGTAACTCAAACACGACTAGAGTAATCGAACTAATATTTCTACCGTTTGGGAAGAGTCAGCCAAGGAATAGATGAGGAGATTTACAGCCAATTTGCTCTAGTCCTTTTTGAGTTACAGTGGATAGAGGTCATGACTTCTCGCCTACTTACAGCGAACAGACTATAGTTCAGGATACACGAACAAGGTCTACAAGGTATATATTTACTAAGATGCAATAAGGATTAAGTAACACCCCGTTCTTAACATTAATCATCAATTACAAACCCCAATGCACTTGAATAAACTAATGAAAGCATATGGACCTCCCGGGATTCCAACTACCTGGTTACTTATTTACAAACGGAAATGAATCATGAATATCAGAAGTTACATAAAATACTATGAGAATATATGGAATAAATAAACAACGTTAAGGGGAGGTATTTAGTTTGTTCCCTAGACCTCCATCAACCTTAAAATTACACCCCTTGAGTCCCTTTCAAGATAAATTTGTACATTTTTCGGTAGAAAAATGTCCCGGCCGGAGGCCGGTTCCTCTTAAATTACAGGCTCGCTATCGCTCGCCAGGATAAAATCGACACCTAAATGGCACGAAAGGTCTTAATATGGGGTGAAAGTTCTTAAAATCGCTAAACTAATGGGGCAAACATTTTATAATATCAAAAGGAATGGGGCTAAACATGAGGGAGAAAGGGGTCAAGAAAAAAATCCCTCAAGTGGAGATCTCCCCTTAACCCATACTGTACCGACGCCGTGCTTATAATTCTATTCTAGCTGCTATTAGACTATTAGACTATTTTATTCAGTTTCAAAAGGGCCTCCAGCAATTAACAGGCTTCGAACTCTCTTACTTAACCCTTTTAATTACCACAGATCCTTCCTAAACTGCAAAATATCCTCTAAATATAGCTTGACTAAACTTTATAATACTTCACCGGTACAGAAGGGATAGCGTGATGCATATTAACTCAAAGTGAAAGCAATGGCAATATATATACAATGACAGATACTGTTAGAACCTGTGAATTAAGTAACACCCCGTTGTTAACACTAATCACCAACTACAAACCCCAATGCACTTGAATAAACTAATGAAAGCATATGGTCCTCCCGGGATTCGAACTCGGGACACCACACCCAGAACATAAGCATCTAAACCATTACACCACAAACCCAGACTACAATAAACTAATGAAAGCATATGGTCCTCCCGGGATTCGAACTCGGGACACCACACCCAGAACATAAGCATCTAAACCATTACACCACAAACCCAGACTACAATAAACAAATGAAAGCATATGGTCCTCCCGGCATTCGAACTCGGGACACCACACCCAGAACATAAGCATCTAAACCATTACACCACAAACCCAGACTACAATAAACTAATGAAAGCATATGGTCCTCCCGGGATTCGAACTCGGGACACCACACCCAGAACATAAGCATCTAAACCATTACATCACCACATGGTTGGATGGGGGGGGGGGGGACTAGGTAATAACTTGACTGGTGTTGCTTCGGAGGCACAATATACGGTATCGAATATACATATTAATATATCAGTCTCGTTAAGGAGGGTCACCGGCTTTTTTTATCTTTCTCTCCTGCTCTCTCTCTTTCCCTGGCTTATATCCATTTGGCCCCATTTAGCCAACTGTTTTAAGACGTTTATCTCCATCCAGGTGTTGATTTCTTCCTGGCGAGCGATAGCGAGCCAGCACTGTATAGAGAAATCTGGCTTCGCAGGAGACATTTTTCTATCGAAAAATGTACAAATTTAGCTTGCTGTCAAAAAAAAAATATATATATATGCTGGCTCGCTAAGGTTAAGGCCTTAAAAAAAAAAAGGCCTTAAGGTTAAGGCCTTTGATATTGATATTGATATTGATTTGGTATTGATAAATACGCTCAATGTAATTAAAATTACATTGAGCGTATTTATCAATACCAAATCAATATCAATATCAATATCAATATCAATATCAATATCAAAGGCCTTAACCTTAGGCCTGGATGTGGGTAAAAGTCTGAAAACAGTATGGGGCCGCCAGGGAAAGAGATAAAGATAACACAAGCCTGTGACCTCCCTTAAGCTAGACACTGGCATACCTAAAGCTGGTATTTACCCAGCGAAATACAACCAAGACAATAGCGGTGGCTTAGTGTAATAAAGCCTCGTGTGATGATGGTGTCTTAGAGTAGTAATATATTATTTTTATATTGCGAAGCCTGCTGTTGCTGGGGTTTATGGTAGTATGTAACTCACATGGTCGTGCTGGTAAATATCATGGCTACACGAGGGTATATACTGTATATATATATTTTTTTTTTATATTCCAACTACTCCCTCTCGGGCATAGGCAGATAGCCTTTACACTCTACCGCTGAACACGGTGAGGCCCGTGAGGTCTTGCTCCAGTCTAGGGAGTGAGACATGCGAAGCTTCACGGCTCGAAGCAACTACATCTCTGAAGCCGCCTCGCCTCTGCGCTTCACAGTCTCGTCCCCCATACTCGGACCCTCACTCTCAGAACGCCACCTATTGAGAAATTAACTCACTAGGCATTGCCCCCCTGTAGCATATTTTTGAATATGGGAATATTTATACAATGCTATTTTAATCAAGGAACAATGAGGGTATTTTTTCGGCATTTCGGTGTGCTGTGGTAATGCACTGATACTAGGTACAGCACAAATTCCATCCCAATAATATCTTCCCATTGACATATTGGGATTCGAACCCGGGTCCATTGGATTACCAGTCAAGTGGCAAGACCACTCCGCCACACCTCCCCTATATATATATATATATATATATGCGTGTATGTGTGTTTGTGTGTGTATGTGATGATACGATGTGTACACGGGGATACGTACAGTCACGAGCGTAAATACTTCGACACCAACCAGATAATGTTCGCCCCTTCGACTCCAATGGTATTGCTAAACTTTGTATTCAAACTCACAAGGATTTCATTATTTCATTCTAGTTACCGTCAGTCGATTATATTCAGCTAAGTATAAACCTCTAGTGATGAAAGAGTTGACGTTATCTGGTTGAAATCCCAGCATTTATGCTCGTGACTGTACGGTATGTGTAAAGGGGGATGTGTATTTTTGTCCATAATGCACAAACATATAATACAATTATCGTAGTTTTTCTAAAATGTGTGAGTGTGTGTGTGTATGTGTGTGTGTGTATTTGTTTCCTAAGGTGTGTATGATATAGTATTATTAATATTTTACAATACAATTACAATATATACATTCGCAGGGGCTGGTTGCAGCAAAAAAGTGCTTCACATGTCTCACCCCACAGACTGGAACGAGACCACACGGGCTTCACTGTTCAATGTAGAACGGTTGAAAGTACAGGCTCTCAGCCTATGCCCGAGAGGGAGTAGTTGGAATATATAGACAAAAATTAACATTTGTTGTTGCATAAATATAACGCCAAAGCCAAATAATGTATCTAAACAAAGGCCTGGAGTGCCTTCCCTGGCCAATGGGGGAGCGTGGAGAGAGAGAGAGAGAGAGAGAGAGAGAGAGAGAGAGAGAGAGAGAGAGAGAGAGAGAGAGAGAGAGAGAGAGCGACAGAGAGAGAGAGAGAGAGAGAGAGAGATCAATTAGGAGGAGTGGACGTAGTTAGGACATCAGCAGGATCCCTAGGAAGTGATGGGGGTGGGGTATGGCATGCAGGTGTGAACTGCGGCGTATACGACTTTTAATAATACATCACAACATTGACCATAATACATCATAACATTGACCATAATACATCACAACCAATAACTCGCACATCCATATTTAAAAAAAACACATATTTATCCCCACCTCCGATTCCACGAAGCATCAATATATAGCTAATGCTGTAAATCCGCTGTCACACGAGCGCTTTTTCCGTCAATTTTCCATGAGCAAGTTTTTCCTCGTATTAGTTCGGGACATTTTCGCACTGGTATCGATAACTAGACTGAAGGTAGATATGTTAGGCGGCTAAATTGTGATTAATAAGTGTATTTTTTTAAGCTTCCAGAGCATAATTGCCTGTAAAAATTTCTCGAAAGAGGGCTTGTGTGACTCCGGCTTAACTCTAATAAACTAACCTCAAAGCCTTGCACCCCGCTCTACCACCGGCGAGACATAGATTCCGGGGCCTCGATCCATACCAATTCCTCGCCTAAGCTTATTTTAACAACAACCATTTCTTACCAGTCTGTGGGGTTGTGGTCACGATATTACATTAGTGGCAAAAACATTTTAATTTCCTTTGCATGCAAATGACTATGGGATTTGAGAGACCCCCATAACATGAAGGTTAGTTAAACGCTCACGCACAGCTGACACCCACTCACTGACACAAATAAACACACCAACTAACACAAGCACACAAATAGATACGTATATATATATATATATATATATATATATATACAGTATTTATAACTGGTTAAAATTTCAATTACCTTTTGAATTTAATGAATAATGAACTAACAAAAATATCAGAATGGATCAACTGGAATAAACTTTATTCAAATATATCTAAAATTCAGTAAATGGTATTTAAAACCAAAGGCAAGAACTATGAAGAACTTTTTAAAGCTGAACATAAATGGGATAAAGTAAACAAAACTACAACACATCAAGTTCTTGGGTATTCACATTGACTCAAAGTTGTCTTGGCATAAACACATTGATAGTTTACGAGGTAAAATAACTAAACAAATATTGATAATTTATGTAAAGCCAGGAAATAACTAGATATCTCAACCTTGGCAACATTGTTCAATAGTTGCATTTTACCATACTTGACTTACGGTATAGAAGTTTTGGGATCAGCTAACGATTAACAAAAGGGTGAGGGTACGCGATATATATAATCCTGGTGAATATGACAAGACTGCTGCCACGGGTAGCTGGAGGAAGAAGGCGAAAAGGAGGATCTCTGTGAAAATATGGGACTCTGTCATGCAGGCACGGGTGATGGTGGTGGTGGTAGTGGAGAAGGAGGCAGGGGGGGGGGGGGGAGAGTGATGGATGGTTGACGGAAGTTCATAAAGGGAGACGTATCATTGGGCGATAACCACAAGCGAGAGTATCAAGGATGTACAAGCAATATGCAGCCTAAAAAGCTCCAAAGAGAACCTGCACCTAAGATCAGCTTTGGATCAAGCAAGCTAAGGCTGAGCAGCGGTAGCAGATAACAAAAATATAATATAAAACTATAGGTCGACCAAACACCCCATTTCCATAGTCACTGGAAACAGCATGTTAGTGTAGTGAAGAGCATCTTGGAGTGACCCCAAGCTTGCACCCAGCTCAAGGCGTCGTACTTAACTTTATTCACATACACTTCAATAATTACCGTCAGCCTCGAGCAAGAAAATGCGGACTTGGATCAGGCTATATGAATCTACCTAATTAGCAGCTGAAGTCTGGCTGCGACTGTCAATTGGAAACCTCCAGACGTATTATTATAATGCGGTACGTCTATACAATATCCAATGTGGACACAAATCAGTTAGAACCATCAGACTGTAATGACTTGCAGTAATGAGACATACTGCATAAAAGGACAAAGGAATTACACCAGCAAGCACCAGATAGTTGTACCAACGGTCGTGGTGGTGGTGGTGGTGGTGGGGATGGTGATGGTGGTTTGATTTGGGCACTTGCAGACTCACGGGTACATCAAGGGGTGGTAGTAATGGTGATGGTACCGACATTGGTGGTGGTGGTAGGGATGGTGATAGTGGGTGTTGGTGGTGGGGATGGTGATGGTGGTTTGATTTGGGCACTTGCAGACTCACGGGTACATCAAGGGGTGGTAGTAATGGTGATGGTACCGATATTGGTGGTGGTGGTGATAGGGATGGTGATAGTGGGTGTTGGTGGTGGCGATGGTGTTAGTGGTGGTGGTAGGATTTGAATACATGCAGACTCATGAACACGGCAAGTGATGGTAGTAATGGCGTAGGGGATGATACTGCAGGTGTTGCTGTTGATACTGGTGGTGACGGCGATGGTGATAGTGGTAGGGATGGTAGGATTTGGGCACTAAGCAGGGTAGGTCATGCAGATTTAGAGTTGCAGCAAGTCAGGCGGGGCCATAAAGTCATGCAAAATTGGCCAGCTGGGTCGCTTATGTCAGGCCAGACCGAGAGGGAGAGAGGGGGGAGGGGAGAAATATAGGGAGACAAGGACATGAGGAACGAACATGAAACAGATGACAAGGGTGGGAAAAACAAGGAATCTGGATACAAATAATTTGTTAAAGCGAATGAGAATGTGTTGCATAAGGATATCGATATAAATAATTAAATGAGAGTCAAAAGAAGAAATGTAAAAGACTAATTTAATAAGAAAAATAGAATGGGAAGGAGGGTAATATACAAAGGGACAAGGAGAGGGATAAATATAGGTCAGAATATGAATAAGCAGCACATAAGCTAAGTAGGAATAGCCTACTAGAGAGAATGAGAAACAGCACGATATTGTATTTTAATGTCAAGGATAAAAGGGAGAACATTCTGACTAAAGGAAGAGGGTGGAGAAGGAGAAAATATAGAGGGTCAAAGAAAAAGAAAGGTATGAGTACAAGATGAAATGATAATGTTAGGGAGGGAAGTTCAGAATGAATGGTAAGATTAATCCTTAGTTTCGGTAGTATGGGTCAAGAGAAAACAATTGTAATTATGAAACACACGATTGGAATTATATCGAAGATGGCCGACTCAAGCCACCCATCGTTGATAATATAACTAAGTCGCCAATAGTGTTTGCTAGTTCAGTGACCTCTAACAGTGCAAATTGTGTCGAATATGATAACAAAGGGTGTTGACAAACTCGGAGATAATTATGTTCAGCCAAGATTGAACCATATTAATCCCTTTAGACGTCTGTGAGTATATTTTGCTGGCTCTATTTACACTTTTATTAAGATTACGAAGGACCTGTAGAGGGCAAAGTGTTAGAATGTTTTTTAGTCCATTGATTTTGAGTGATCCTTCCAAAGATAATGAACCCCTTCAGTACGATAACGACAACATTGATGTTCTTCTGACTGACATAAGGCGATGTTATAATTCTTCGAAAAAATGAAAGCGGTAACATCAAACTTACTTGCTTTCTTGACTCTCACAGAAACTTCCTAAGCTGCATAACGTGTTCAACGTCGTATAAATACAGGTAGAATAACGTGAAAAGACGTTACTTGTACTGGAAGGATTAACATCGGTAGGTGGTAGTCAAATTAAAACTAAAATTGGGATTTCTGATTAATGGGAATAATCTAATCATCCTTTAGTCGATATTTAGAAACTGTGGCAAAGTGTTGTTCCGATAGTAAGTTATTAACCCATTCAGTACCAGGGACGTCCGTGTCATCACATTCTGATAACTATTAGACGATTTTATTCAGCTTAGGAAGGACCTCTAGTAATAATAAGGCTTCAAACTATCTCAACCCACCCTCTTAACTACCACAGATCCTTCCTAAGCTGCATAATATCGTCTAATTATAGCCAGAATAGACTATAATACACGTTGCTGGTACTTAAAGGGTTAAAGGAGAAGACAGATCTACAACAACACAAAGCCAAGCAACAGAACCCTACTGATCCTCGCAAGGTTGAATGTTGAAGGTTTGGTATTTGAAAAGCGGCTGAACAAATATGGAAAAGGATTTGGATAGGTTGTCTATTGGGAAAGGATGCAGACAAGTTGGAAATGTTTGTATGTTTGAAAAGGGACTGGACAAGGATGGAAATGGGTTAGCAAAAGAAAAATGTTTGTGTGTTTGAAAAGGGACTGGACAAGGATGGAAATGGGTTAGCAAAAGAAAAAGAAGAAAAACTCAAAAGTAAATCGCTAGCCGTTGGTGGATATATGATTATGATTATTATTATTATTAGTAGTATTATTACTAACCCTCCACCTTCAATCTGGCGCTATAAAAGATCACTATCAAGCCCCCCACCATCTTGCCCTAACTCGCGCCGACCTAGACAAACAAACTACCATACTCGACAAAGAATCAGACCCCAGAAGACTAGCTATTTTAGAAGCTCTATATATCCAAACGCTCAACCCCAGCATCAACAACCAAACACAAGACCTTCAAATTCTTCCTTCAGGCAAGCGCTACAGGCATACTGCCCTCGTTCCTCTCGCCCTGTGCCCCCCTCCCGTACCTTTCCGCGATCAGCACACTACTGACAACACCAACCAATCACAGCCACCCACAGCCAACAACCAACCACCGATAAGATTTAGTGCCCGTCTCGCGAATAGACTGCCTTCCACCAATGAACAGCCACCCCACACCCAGTAGCTCCGCCCACTTACCTATTCTTGATCCTCGAATTTTGTATAAATATGTTGCTTTGTCCTTATTCTAATCATTACCTGCCCATTCCCTGAAGATGCAAGATGTTTACTTGTGAAACGTTGGATCCACCATGAATTTTGCTAACCTGTTGTACCTCATCTCTGAACCCCAGAGGAAAATTGTTAGAAATATTAAAAGCTGTAACAATAAAATACTGAATGCTGAAACCGCTGTTGCCTTTAACCTCGTCTGTTTAAAAGAGAATCTATTACCTGGCTATACTAACATATATATATATATATATATATATATATATATATATATAAAACCGGCCCACCAGTCAGTTAACGATACTTAATATCTTTGAAGCAACTAAACTGAGTCTAGGGTAATTATTCAACTGACTGAAATATTTGCCATTAGACTAAGGTGTTATATAACAAGGTAATTGGAAACACAGATTTAAATTTATATCTTTATGAATTTTTCCAAGGTAAATAACTATAAATATTGATCGTACAAATAACTAATTATTATACATATACCGTGATATGAAACCATTAAAAATTATACCGTTAAAAATGCCAAAATAAGCATTGCACACAATGAATAGTCGCATCAGTCAGAGTAGTCAGGTGAGTAGTTACATCGGGACAAGCCTTTCAATGGGTCCTAGCGCGAGCGGTGGAATAGATCCAAGTTGGAGAATTCTGCAGAGCTGTCAAATCAAGAGGACTTGGCGAATCAGAAGAGCAATCGAAGCAGAGTAAGCAGTCTAATCGGGCTAAGGGCTCAAATTCGGCTGAAGAGTTGAATCGCGTCCCAACAGTCGTATTAAATAAATTAACATTTTCACAAACTACTCGAGGAGAGGCTAATTAATCTTGTCAGCAAATCGTGTCACTGAATCTTTGACATTAAATCTTGTGTGTAACCTCTTATCTACCAGTGACCTATTATTTTCTCTCTTTTTCTCTCTTTATCTGGCTTGTATTCATTCGGCCCCATTCAGCCTACTGTTGTAAGACGTGTATCCCCATCCAGGTGTCAATTTCTTCCTGGTGAGCGATTGCGAACTAGCATTGTATGGAGAAATCCGGCTTCGCTGGAGAACTTTTGCTATCGAAAAATTTACAAATTTAGCCTGCTGTCAAAATCTTTAAACAAAATATGTTGGCTCGCTACCGCTCGCCAGGAAAAAATCGACACCTGGATGGGAGCAAACGTCTTAAAACAGTAGGCTGAATGGGGCCGAATAGATACAAGCCAGAGAAAGAGAGAAAAGGAGAGACAAAAAACCTGTGACCCCCCTTAATATCATGTCCACAAAATTGTATTAATGAGAAACTTGTCAACGCATATTGTCAATTAATATTGTCAACGAATATTTGGAATCTTTGTAAACGAATGTGAACTACTTCAATAGCCCAGATCCCTTCCTCTAAAACCCAGTAACTCTATCCCACAGATCTCTGAAGATCCAAATAGAAATCTTTGTCGATCCGTGACGAAAACGAAGAAGACAAAAAAAGCAAACACGAAAACATCAAAAGAATAGAGAATATGATACAAGAAAGTAGAAGAACAAACACATGAACTGAACGTCTATAAATATGCCACATCCGTAATAATAAACGTTCCGTCCCCTTAAGTGCCCTATTAATTACCCCTTCCATTCGTCTCCCCTTAAGTGCCCCATTAATTACCCCTTCCATTCGTCTCCCCTTAAGTGCCCCATTAATTACCCCTTCCATTCGTCTCCCCTTAAGTGCCCCATTAATTACCCCTTCCATTCGTCTCCCCTTAAGTGCCCCATTAATTATCCCTTCCATTCGTCTCCCCTTAAGTGCCCCATTAATTACCCCTTCCATTCGTCTAAACATTAGGCTACCATAGAGCAGTTGGGAGTACTTACATGCTTAGATTAATATGCAGAATGGTGATAATCATAAGAATTAATATGCAGAATGGTGATAATCATAAGAATTATTAATATGCAGAATGGTGATAATCATAAGAATTATTAATATGCAGAATGGTGATAATCATAAGAATTAATATGCAGAATGGTGATAATCATAAGAATTAATATGCAGAATGGTGATAATCATAAGAATTATTAATATGCAGAATGGTGATAATCATAAGAATTATTAATATGCAGAATGGTGATAATCATAAGAATTAATATGCAGAATGGTGATAATCATAAGAATTAATATGCAGAATGGTGATAATCATAAGAATTAATATGCAGAATGGTGATAATCATAAGAATTATTAATATGCAGAATGGTGATAATCATAAGAATTAATATGCAGAATGGTGATAATCATAAGAATTAATATGCAGAATGGTGATAATCATAAGAATTAATATGCAGAATGGTGATAATCATAAGAATTATTAATATGCAGAATGGTGATAATCATAAGAATTATTAATATGCAGAATGGTGATAATCATAAGAATTAATATGCAGAATGGTGATAATCATAAGAATTAATATGCAGAATGGTGATAATCATAAGAATTAATATGCAGAATGGTGATAATCATAAGAATTAATATGCAGAATGGTGATAATCATAAGAATTATTAATATGCAGAATGGTGATAATCATAAGAATTATTAATATGCAGAATGGTGATAATCATAAGAATTAATATGCAGAATGGTGATAATCATAAGAATTAATATGCAGAATGGTGATAATCATAAGAATTAATATGCAGAATGGTGATAATCATAAGAATTATTAATATGCAGAATGGTGATAATCATAAGAATTATTAATATGCAGAATGGTGATAATCATAAGAATTAATATGCAGAATGGTGATAATCATAAGAATTAATATGCAGAATGGTGATAATCATAAGAATTATTAATATGCAGAATGGTGATAATCATAAGAATTATTAATATGCAGAATGGTGATAATCATAAGAATTAATATGCAGAATGGTGATAATCATAAGAATTAATATGCAGAATGGTGATAATCATAAGAATTAATATGCAGAATGGTGATAATCATAAGAATTATTAATATGCAGAATGGTGATAATCATAAGAATTATTAATATGCAGAATGGTGATAATCATAAGAATTAATATGCAGAATGGTGATAATCATAAGAATTAATATGCAGAATGGTGATAATCATAAGAATTAATATGCAGAATGGTGATAATCATAAGAATTATTAATATGCAGAATGGTGATAATCATAAGAATTAATATGCAGAATGGTGATAATCATAAGAATTAATATGCAGAATGGTGATAATCATAAGAATTAATATGCAGAATGGTGATAATCATAAGAATTATTAATATGCAGAATGGTGATAATCATAAGAATTATTAATATGCAGAATGGTGATAATCATAAGAATTAATATGCAGAATGGTGATAATCATAAGAATTAATATGCAGAATGGTGATAATCATAAGAATTAATATGCAGAATGGTGATAATCATAAGAATTAATATGCAGAATGGTGATAATCATAAGAATTATTAATATGCAGAATGGTGATAATCATAAGAATTATTAATATGCAGAATGGTGATAATCATAAGAATTAATATGCAGAATGGTGATAATCATAAGAATTAATATGCAGAATGGTGATAATCATAAGAATTATTTGACTGTGGCCTTCTATCTAACATACACGCTCTACTAAAATCGGTCACATTAAATATTCTATTCCATTCTATTCTATATACTCAGGCCCAATCCCCACCCTTCCCATTTTGTTTTCTTTTTGTTTTCCCCTCTTTTCCTTTTTCTTTGGGGGAGGGGGTGTGGCCCACTCAAGACAGAGCCAGAATAGGGACAACACAACAGAAAACAATGAACACCCAAAAACAAAATATAAATATAAATATAAACTGAACATATCGATTCCAATTCAGAAGCATATAATTATTATGGTCTCAAACACAGATATTAAACCTACTCATCAGCGCAGTTAATTAACACCAAATTAAGTTTAAATTTACGATCATATTGTGTCATCGAAAATTGGATGCACCGGCAGCAAACTAACACGGACCCAAAATGATCATATTTACGACAATGTTTCCTCATTATTAGAGCTACAATATATTAGCAAATGTGTTCATAATATTACCCCCTTCCCGCTGTACCTCCTCCCCCCCCCCCCACCCCCCTGTCTGTCTGTCTGTCTGTATGTCTGTCTGTCTGTCTGTCTGTGAGGCATAAATAGAAACAGTGAGGGCAGATAGGCAAATGAAACTGGAGTTCCAGCAACTCATTACCATATGCCTATTTGGCCTCCCCTGGCTACTGCCCTGCCCGGTTAGTGCCTACAATCTCCCCACTTAATTAAGGGGAGGCAGTTGGTTTTTCGGGACCTCCTTCTCCCTCATGTTTAACCCCATTAGTTATGAGATTTTAAGACAATCGCCCCATTAGTTTGGCGCTTTTCAGAACTTGTGTCCCATTTCTTCGCCAATATTATGACCTTTCGTGCCATTTAGGTGTCGATTTTTTCATAGCGAGCGATAGCGAGCCTGTATTTTAAGAGGAATCTAGGGGGGGGGGGGGTTATAAGCTTGATAGAGGTTTAGAGAGCAAACTAAACTCCCTCCTTAAACCATTGAGGCGAATCAGTAAATTCTGCTACACAATACCGTCTGAGCTCCATTAAAATACGAATTCTAAGAAAGGTTTATTAGAGTGTGGTGGTGGGAGGGAGTGTGGTGGTGGTGGGAGAGAGTATCGTGGTGGTGGGAGGGAGTGTGGTGGTGGTGGGAGGGAGTGTGGTGGTGGTGGGAGGGAGTGTGGTGGTGGTGGGAGAGAGTATCGTGGTGGTGGGAGAGAGTATGGTGCTGGTGGGAGGGAGTGTGGTGGTGGTGGGAGAGAGTGTGGTGGTGGGAGAGAGTATGGTGGTGGTGGGAGGGAGTGTGGTAGTGGTGGGAGAGAGTATCGTGGTGGTGGGAGGGAGTGTGGTGGTGGTGGGAGGGAGTGTGGTGGTGGTGGGAGAGAGTATCGTGGTGGTGGGAGAGAGTATGGTGGTGGTGGGAGGGAGTGTGGTGGTGGTGGGAGAGAGTGTGGTGGTGGGAGAGAGTATGGTGGTGGTGGGAGGGAGTGTGGTGGTGGTGGGAGAGAGTATCGTGGTGGTGGGAGGGAGTGTGGTGGTGGTGGGAGGGAGTGTGGTGGTGGTGGGAGGGAGTGTGGTGGTGGGAGAGAGTATCGTGGTGGTGGGAGAGAGTATGGTGGTGGTGGGAGGGAGTGTGGTGGTGGTGGGAGAGAGTGTGGTGGTGGGAGAGAGTATGGTGGTGGTGGGAGGGAGTGTGGTGGTGGTGGGAGAGAGTATCGTGGTGGTGGGAGGGAGTGTGGTGGTGGTGGGAGGGAGTGTGGTGGTGGTGGGAGGAAGGGAGGACGACAGGGTTGGGTGGAAGTGTGGTAGTGGGAGGGAGGGAGTGTGGTGGTGGTGGGAGGGAGGGAGGACGACAGGGTTGGGAGAAAGGGTTTTATCTCGCACAATAAGTGGCTCTCTAAATTGAACTGTCAGTTTTCCAGTATTAGTTTTAAGAATATTGTGAATGTATATCTAAGTATCCACACACAATGTATATCTAAGTATCCACACACATGTATATCTAAGTATCCACACACATGTATATCTAAGTATCCACACACAATGTATATCTAAGTATCCACACACATGTATATCTAAGTATCCACATACAATTATAGTTAAAGTATTCCTCTCTGTACAGGGTTTGTCCATTTTATAGTACTTGGAAGAGAATGTTAATGAGCTGACCGATATTTATATTATCTCTTCCAGTGCTGGTACCGTCCTTGTAACTTTATTGTGGCTACTATTAGACCATTGTGGCTACTATTAGACGATTGTGGCTACTATTAGACGATTGTGGCTACTATTAGACGATTGTGGCTACTATTAGACGATTTCATTCAGTATAAAAAGGACCTCCAGCACCAGCTATTAACAGGCTTCAAACTATCTCTCTCAACTCTATTTACTACCAACAGCACCAAATCGTCTAAATATAGCAAGCATAACATTAAATATAGCAAGCATAACATTAAATATAGCAAGCATAACATTAAATATAGCAAGCATAACATTAAATATAGCAAGCATAACATTATATATAGCCAGCATAACATTAAATATAGCCAGCATAACATTAAATATAGCCAGCATAACATTAAATATAGCCAGCACAACATTAAATATAGCCAGCATAACATTAAATATAGCCAGCATAACATTAAATATAGCCAGCATAACATTAAATATAGCCAGCATAACATTATATATAGCCAGCACAACATTATATATAGCCAGCATAACATTAAATATAGCCAGCATAACATTAAATATAGCCAGCATAACATTAAATATAGCCAGCATAACATTAAATATAGCCAGCATAACATTAGTACATAAGGGGTTTAAGGGGGGTGACCTGCTTTTTGTTATTTCTGTCCTTTTCTCTCTTTCTCTGGCTTGTATCCATTCGGCCCCATTCAGCCTACTGTTTTAAGACGTTTATCCTCATCCAGGTGTCAATTTTTTACTGGTGAGCGGTAGCGAGCCAGCATATTTTTTATTTTTGTTTGACAACAGGCTAAATTGTTACATTTTTCGATAGAAAAATTTCTCCGGCGAAGCCGGATTTCTTCATATAATGCTGGCTCGCTATCGCTCGCCAGGAAGAAATCGACACCTAGATGGGGATAAACGTCTTAAAATAGTTGGCTGAATTGGGCCGAATGGATACAAGCCAGAGAAAGAGAGAAAAGGACAGAAATAACAGCCAGCAGGTCACCCCCCTTAATGCTGATTCGTTAGCCCTCCGTGAATCATGATGCGTTTTGACAGTTCATTCTGGCTAGTATTTGACGGTTATAGTTAGATTAGGAGGAGTGTATGTAAGTCAGAGGGTTGGTTTAGAATAGTCGGTACCCCTGTCATCCACACAGATTTGTCCTAAGCTGTATAAAATCGTCTAATGATAGCCGGAATATACTGTCACAATGCGTCATAATCATCGAAGGGGTAAATGATCACGTTATTGTATTCTATTCTCCAACCACTAAATTAACCTATTGTATCATAGACGAACAATAGCCTAATCTAAATCAACCAGTTCAGTACCAGAGACATCCTTTTAATTATATTTTGGCAATTATTAGACGATTTTATTCAGCTTAGGAAGGACCTCTAGCAATAATAAGGTTTCATGCATATCTCAACCAACCCTTTTAACTACCCCAGATCCTTCTCAAGCTGCATGATATCGTCTACATATAGCTAGAATATAATATCACACACGTCGCTGGTACTCAAAGGGTTAATCTAACTTTAGCTAACATTAATCTAACCTAACCAGCTATATGGTAAGGACGGAGTAAATAGAGTGAGGGATGAAGATATTTGTTGTGTGGGCGACATCATTCCGAGTGTAAACAAAAACAGACGGCAAGCATTCTTTACCAATCACTTCTCCTTCTTCTGGTCTTCATTTCCTCCTCAAACGTCTTCATCTGGGGTTTTGATTACTCCGCTCCCCGTCCCTTCCCCTTCTGGTGTGTTATTTACCTCTTACCCTCAGTAAATACTCGGGTCTCTCTCTCTCATTCTCCTTTCTTTCATTTTGTCTGTATTTGCTCCTACTCAAGTTCTTAATATTGTGATATGGTAATTTTATACATCTATCTATCTATATTATACAGTATATATTAATTTTACTATCAATCTATCTGTCTATCACATTTTCTTTTAATATCTTAATTTGGTCGTTTTCCTCGACTTTAGTCCTAGTAATTGCGATTATTGTCTATGATCATTCAATGTCGAATATATTGTTTTAACTCTGTCGCTGTATCTCTCTCACACACATACTCGCAATCGCTCTCGCTCTCTCTCTCTCTCTCTCTCTCTCTCTTTGGCCGTAGTGGTGGTGGTGGTGGAGTCTTTAAACGACACCAATGTTGTAGTACGTGCACAGCCCATTACACGTGCATTACGTGCGTTTTTAGTCGCAGAAGAACATCTGTGAGTAACAAGTGGAGGTAAGGGACCCCACCTCGCTTTTTTTTTTTCTTTCTCTCCCTCTCTCTTTGGCTTGTATTCATTCGGCCCCATTTAGCCTACTGTCTTAAGACGTTTACCCCCATCCAGGTGTCAATATTGTCCTGGCGAGCAGTAGCTAGCCAGCATATATATATTTTTGTATATACATTTTTAAATTTTTCGATAGAAAAATGTCTCCGGCGAAGCCAGATTTCTCCATAAAATGCTGGTTTGCTATCGCTCGCCAGGACGGAATCGACACCTGGATGGGGATAAACGTATTAAAACAGTTGGCTGAATGGGGCCGAATGGATACAAGCCAGGGAAAGAGAGAAAAGGAGAGAAAGATAAAAAGAAAAAGCCTCTCTGGCAGTCACACTAGGTCTCCCACGAGAGAGGGACGTGAGGGCTCCATGACAACTGCTTGATAACTGACTATGTATACCCATCTTCCTCACTCATGAAAAAGAATGATCATCTCCAACGTTCCTCCACCAAAGCTCAATATGTTTAGAACCCGAGACCATGCATATCCATCTACCTCCAACAACAGCTATCCATCTCCAACACAGATACCTCTCTGTATCCTTCCTCATCACCACCAACTAATTACGTCTATACCTCCCAACCATGAATATCCACATCCCATCTTCTATACCTCCCAACCATGAATATCCACATCCCATCTTCTATACCTCCCAACCATGAATATCCACATCCCATCTTCTATACCTCCCAACCATGAATATCCACATCCCATCTTCTCTCCACCACCAATGTACCTCTCCCCGCCATCAACAAAATATTTATCTCTATTAATCCAGTTCCTGCATATCCACACCGCATCCTCTCTCCGCCACTAGTGGAGATTTCCACTTGAGGATTTTTTTTCTTTACCCCTTTCTCCCTTATGTTTAGCCCCATTGCTTTTGGGGCTCGATTTGGGTTTCACCCCATTTATGTCACTTTTAAGACCTTTCGTCCCATTTAGGTGTCGATTTTTTCCTGGCGAGCGATAGCGAGTCTGTAATTTAAGAGGAACCGGCCTTCAGCCGGGACATTTATCTACCGAGAAATGTACAAATTTATCTTGAAAGGGGGTCAAGGGGGTGTAATTTCAAGCTTGATGGAAGTCTAGGAAACACACTAAAAACCTCCCGTTAATACTCTCCATAACTCTCGGCCATGAATTCATTATCCATCTCATTCTCCTCTCAACACAAATAATCGTTCTGCAGCGGCTCTCTCTCTCTCTCTCCTTTTTCTTTCGAACTCGGTCATTGCTGAAATCTACTGCAACGAATTTTTTCTCGACCTCACACTCCCTCAACTTCGCTCTTACTCGCTTGACCCCCCCCCCTCTCTCTCTCTCTCTCTCTCTCTCTCTCTCTCTCTCTCTCTCTCTCTCTCTCTCTTTCTCTCTCTCTCTCTCACACACACACACATACACACACACACACACATACACACACACACACACACCCCAGGGGAAGCATCAGCATCATAAAAGAAGCAGTACCAATCAGCAGTCTTGTTTGCCCTTTATTTCCACCACTCCAATTTTCCATGATGAGGAGCAGCCGGAGCATCAACGGAGCCGGCCAGGAGGAGGAGGAGGAGGAGATGGAGGAGGAGGAGGAGATGGAGGAGGAGGAGATGGAGGAGCAGAAGGATCATCAACAGAGCCGGCCAGAAGGAGGAGGAGATGGATGAGGAGGAAGAGGAGGAGGAGGAGAAGCAGGAACATCCACGGTATTTTCTAAGATGAACATATGAAGGGAGTGGACAGGTGGAGGAGCGAGCATGTGGAGCAGGA
This sequence comes from Paralithodes platypus, assembly GCA_032716605.1. NCBI lineage: Eukaryota > Metazoa > Arthropoda > Malacostraca > Decapoda > Lithodidae > Paralithodes > Paralithodes platypus. Next base: position 2,856,325 of record CM064486.1, on the reverse strand, counting down.
GCAGAAGAGGAGCACGGGGAAGGTGGAGAGATAGGAGAACAAGAGAGAGAAAGTTTGCATGTACAGGGTGAGACATTTTACATAGATTTACATGGAAGCACTGATCACACAGACCCTATGATCCAAGAGAGATGGTCAGGGCATAATTCAAGTACCCCCAACAGAACCCCAAACAATGGAAAGTTGATAACAAAGGTTAGAGAGGAGTGGCGTGGCTGAAAGATAGCGCCAGGTTGAGAGAGAGAGAGAGAGAGAGAGAGAGAGAGAGAGTACAAAGGAGTACAAAGGAGTACAAAGGAAATCAAGCAACAACAGGTCTAGTGACCCTTCTAGGTTGCTTGTCCTCCAAAACACTGAGGATCAAGTGTCCAAACAGTGGTTTAGAGTGGGTAAGGGAACATTGGAAAGGGAACTACTGCCCTGCCACTAACGTGGCAGGACTAGGAAGTTAGTAGGGGACATATGGGTTAGTAACTGAGGGGAGGATAAAGTTATTCATTTACAAACGCAGTCAGTCGCGGGTTTGATGCGAGATATTTGTCTAGGCGGAATTTAAATGAATCAACGGTGCTGCAGTCTATAACGTCTCGGGGAAGCCCATTCCACAAGTTGACAACTCGATTGAAGAAGAAATTCTTAGATTCGTGCGAGTTAAAAGATTTACCAATAATTTTGCAACCGTTTCCCCGCGTGTAATTAGATTGGTCGATAGTGAAGTACTTACTACAGTTCATATTGTCGATGCCTTTGATGATTTTGAACACTTGAATTAAGTCGCCTCTTAATCTGCGCTGGGTTAAAGGAAATAGATTTAATTCTCTAAGACGCTCTTCGTATGGTTTGTTCTTTAGGCTAGGTATCATTTTGGTAACTCTACGTTGAACTCGTTCTAGCTTGTTTATATCTTTTTGGTAATAAGGGCACCAGGATTGAACGCAGTATTCCAGAAGAGGGCGGACTAAGGAATTGTAAAGGGTTAGGATAACTTCTTTGGATTTATGCTCAAATGACCTGCCTATAAAGCCAATTATTTTGTTTGCCTTCTTAACAACTTCTGAACATTGTTGACTCGGTTTTAGGTTACTCGATATTGTTACTCCCAGATCAGTTTCTCTGTTTACATTCTTAAGCTGAGTGCCATTCATCGAATAGTTTGCTTTCTCATTTAGGTATCCGACATGTAGTACTTTACATTTATCCGCATTGAAACTCATTTGCCAAATTTGGGCCCAACATGACAATTTATCTAGATTGTGTTGCATATCGTCAACTTGTTCTTTTGAGAGTACGCTATTTGCAATTTTTGTATCGTCAGCAAATTTTGAGATTGTGCAGGTGAGACCCTCATCTATGTCGTTGATGTAAATTAGAAAGAGAATTGGTCCTAGTACCGATCCCTGGGGTACCCCGCTACTTACATTGGTCCATTTAGATGCCTTACCGTTTATGACTACCCTTTGCTTTCTGTTGCTGAGCCAATTTTCTATCCATTTCAACACACCGTCTTGTATTCCATGCGCTTTTAGTTTTAGCAGTAAACGTTTGTGGGGAACTTTGTCAAAGGCCTTTCGAAAATCAAGGTATATAATATCTACAGCTTTACTCTCATCGTAGAGGTTGAGGATATCGTGGAAGAAGTCTAAGAGGTTTGTTAAACAGGAACGTTTTTTACGAAAGCCGTGTTGAGTATCTTTAAGTATGTTATTTTCCTCTAAGTGATTTACGAGTCTGTCTCGTATGACCGTTTCTAGCATTTTACATACAACTGAGGTTAAGCTAATTGGACGATAGTTACTGGGTAGGGATTTGCTGCCTTTTTTGAATATCGGTGTTACGTTGGCTAGCTTCCACTGATCAGGCATAGTTCCAGACTGCAAGGATTTATTGAATAGTAATGTCAGTGGTTTGGAGAGCTCATTCTTAGCTTCCTTTAGAACTCTAGGCGAGATTGTATCAGGTCCTGGCGTTTTATTTACCTTGAGTTTATCTAAACAATTCAATACTTCTCTCTCTGTAACGGTGATATTGCTTAGAACATCTGAATTATCAATCTGAATCGGCGATGGTGTAGGGATATCACTGAGGTCTTCTGTTGTAAAAACTGATGCAAAGAAGGTATTGAGGGCATTACTCATTTGTACTTCGTCTTTGGTGTATTCTCCTTTTTCATCGACTAACGGTCCAACAGTTGAAGTAACTACTTTTTTCTTTCTGATATAACTATAGAATTCTTTCGGGTTTGTTTTACTTTGATTCGCAATATGTAACTCTAAGGTCTTTTTACTTTGCTTAATTAACTTTTTGGCTTTGCGTCGTAGCTCTACAAATTTCACCCGTTCTTCGTCATTTTGTGAGGATTTTAATCTATCATTAGCAAATTTTTTAGCAAGCAGGTAAGAGAGAGAGAGAGAGAGAGAGAGAGAGAGAGAGAGAGAGAGAGAGAGAGAGAGAGGTGGGGGGGTTAAGCGAGTAAGAGCGAAGTTGAGGGAGTGTGAGGTCGAGGAAAAATTAGTTGCAGTAGATCTCAGCAGTGACCGAGTTCGAGAGAAACAGAGAGAGAGAGAGAGAGAAAACGGGTCCTGTGTTGAGATGGTAAGTAGGATAAGCCATCAAGCACTTAACGCTAGTTGATCCGAGTTGTTTGGGGGGTTTATTGAGGATCAGAAAGAAACATTTGACACATAATTGGGGAGAAAAGTCATATATTCCACAACTAATAAATATCTTAAATTTACCACAGAGATTTGTAAAAAAAAAAAAAAGGATAATATACAGCCAAGCAAATGTATTCCATATTAATTTGACCTCTTGAAAATACAGTTCCAGTCAAAACATGACCTAGCAAACTACTGTATATTTAGATATACAGTTACATACTCTCCTCTTCCGTCATTTCCATCCTAACCCATTGCAATCTACTGTAACTTTATCCAGTCCAACCTAAACTAACCTACCGATCATAACATTTATATATACTCAGGCCCAATTCCCACTTGTCCTATTTTTTTTGTTTTTCCATAACATAACATAACATAATCTAGCATAACATAATAAAACAGCTTAACCTAGTCTGCCCCAACCTTTCATAATTTAACATAACATTGTACTCTATGTGAATGAGGGAGACAAAGGCAAAGCTGCCTGCAGCAAATGTCTCTCTCAAAGTTAAAAGAGTGACAGGGAGCCAAATTCAAAGCACTTTAGATTCATAATATCTGAACTTACGGAGCCTAAAGCAATTTAGTTCATAAGATGCAGGAAAGATAGATTGATGGAGAGAGTTCCATAGCTAACTTATTGAGTAGAACAAAGATTGGCTTCATCGGTTCACTCTTGGGTTACAGATTTGGGCAGAATAAGGGTGGGAGTGTGTTGAAAGGCAGGTGCCCCCCACTTTCCGTAATATAGGAGGTATACACTAAGAAGCCTCTGAAGAACACTGATTATTGTGATAGGGTAGGAGAGTGAGAGATATCCAACATTGCGGTGAGTAGAGAGAGATTGTAGAGCATCCGCAAGAGAAGGTGAGTTTATGAAACAAAATGCTTTTGACTCTACCCTTTCGAAAAAGTATAGGTTGAACTTCCCCACACGTGCGAACAATACTCAATACATGGGCGCACTGTGCTCCTATACAGAGCAAGAAGCTGTGCGAGGGAGGAGAACCCACGGAGATGGCTGAACACACCTAACTTCTACGAAGTTGTTTTAGCAAGAGTAGTAATATGATCATTCCAAGATGGATCAGAAGAAAAAGAAACCCCAAGGATACTGTGACAATATGAAGAGTTGATTTGTGAATTGTTGAAATATATGGAATAAATGTGTGAAAGCTTATGTCGAGTAGATAAAAGGAGAAATTGGGTTTTGGAAGCATTAAAAGTAACAAAATGTTCAATGCCCCAATCGGATATAGTTGATAGATCAGAAGATAGGCGTGCTAATGCCTAATCACACGAGTGTTGGTGTGATTGCCTCCTGGGTCGTTGTGGGAAGCTAGTTGAATAGTGTAAGGTAGAGTCACCAGCATATGAGTGGATAGGACTCCTCCCATAGACTAACATTCTCACTCATCTGTATAACCTTTTAACCTCAGTTCCTGTTTCACTCTTTGCATTTCCCCTTTCATTAATCAACATGACCCATTCCCTTTGTTGTAATCTGTCTCCTGTCCTCTCTTGTCTACAGGCCTCTTTTCTTCGCTATTTCACCAAATCCCACCCCAGCACCTAGATTCACTGTCTACCCCTTTTTCCTCTCCCACATTGCTTATTTGATTTACCTTGCCCCTTTCCCCTGGCTTCACTCTTTTTTTGCCCCCTGGCCTCACACCCCTATCTATTTTTTCACTTGACTCCCCCCTCCCCTCCCACTTCTCCTGTCTTCAACACCCTTTCGTACCTTTGCCATATCTCCCACCCTCCTCCCTGATTTACTTCCTGTCGCATCCCTCTCTTCCGCTTCGCCCCAGGTTTACCGCCAGTACCCCTCCCTCACCCCTCCCTTTATCACTGCTTCACCTTCCATTTATCTTCTCCCCCATACATCTCACCCTTTGCCTCACTTCACCCCTCACCATCTGCATCTCTTCACCTTACCTCCCTCACCCTCCTCCACCTTCCACCCTCTCCGCCCATCCCTCAATCATCGGGCAGTAATTAATTGTTCGTCAGTAATTAGTTTAGTGCCCGCGTCGCCTGAGGGAGCCCAGCTAATCAAAATCCCCCCCTGCCAAGTACACTGGAATCCTGTTAATCTAAATTTCCCCAGTGACGGAATGAAGAACATTTTGATGGAATTCCTGGTTGTTTTCCTCCATTCAACACAGACACGATCGCACACTGGCGAGATTTTGTTGTATTTAATTACAACGTCCAGTTTACATTGGGAATCATATTTTCCCTGCAGGAACCAGTTAAACATCAAAATTAATTGTTTATGAATCACAAAATGAAATTAAGTTAATAGGTCCATCTTCGTTGATAAGCTCTCAAAGTAAAAAGTAATCATTGTCGTAGGATCAGAATGAGAAGGCATGCATTATATAAACACCTTTACAATGTCGAACATAACTCTTGGGCAAACAACACACACACTCAATGACAAACGCACACTGAAACACACACACTTACAACCATACCAACATCCAAAATATATTATATTATATACTGTATGTACTGTAGACGTATATCTCTGGAGACGTATATCTCTGGAGACGTATATCTCTGTAGACGTATATCTCTGTAGACGTATATCTCTGTAGACGTATATCTCTGTAGACGTATATCTCTGTAGACGTATATTTCTGTCTACTTTTCAAAGTATATTTGTATCAATAATCAGTGTTCCTAAACACTTTTCCAGTGTATACCACCTCCTCTACGTAGGGTACGTAGTAGGCGTCTTGCAACGCAATCCCACCCCTACTCTGTGCAACTCTCTAACCCAAGAGTGAAACGCTATTCTCAGTATTTCTTCTAATCAACTGTTGAACTCTGGAACTCTCTCCCAGAATCAGTCTTTCCCTCTTCCTATGACTTAAATTGCTTCAAACTCCGTGTGTCCAGGCATTTTGGCTCGAACGTCCCTTGATTTTGGTCCAGTCACTCTTTCAACTCTGGGGGAGGCACTCGCTACAGGCAGTTCTGCCTTTTGTCTCCCTCACTCACATAGAACAAAAAATAAACAAATAAAACACACACACACACACGGTACCAGCTTCCACCACTTCCAGTCATAAGGCTAAAAGCACTTGTCAATATGTTATAAAAGCTCTCAGCGGGCTCGGCTGTTCTGGGGTGTTGCTTATATTATTTCAATCTAACTCCTTCGTTATATTTCAGCCTCTAGTTTAAAGTTTAGTATATGTCTGGAAAATAAAGTACATTTGGACAGCGTCTTTAATTAGAAGTTTTGACGTCAGACTATCGTCCGTACTTATTTCTCTCTCCCTTTTCCAAGTAATTTATCTCTGCCAGGAAGTTGCCGCCGCTTTTTTCCAGTGCCTTCAGGTATTATAATATACGGATCTAATATATCGGCTTAAAAAATATATATATATATACCGTATATATATATATATATATATATATATATATATATATATATATATATATATATAAACTGTGATCGATATTTACTAATACTAAATCATTCGCCCCATTTGTCTAAAATCAAATTTATTTACCCACCTCTAATCTCATCAAACATCAATATACAACACTGTCGTAACACTGTCGGTTCCTCTTAAAATTGCAGGCTCGCTATCGCTCGTCAGGAACTAATCGACACCTAAATGGCACGAAAGGTCTTAAAATTGACAACGAAATGGGGCGAAAGGTGTTAAAATCGCCAAACTAATGGGCCGAACGTCTTATAATCTCAAAACTAGTGGGGCTAAACATTAGGGAGAAGGGGGTCAAGAAAAACGGTCTGCCTGCCCTTAACACGAACCATGCTATTCCAGGTTGTGGGATTGTAGTCACGATATTATACTGATTTAGCGTGAGATAAAAAAAATAATTCTCTATTCATGCGAATGCTTATGGGATTAGCGAGACCCTAAACAGATCATGGTCACTTCACACGCAGATACGCACGAACATCGAACGTATCACGCACACACACACACACACACACACACACACACACACACACACACACACACACACACACACATACACACACACACACACACACACACACACTAAAACAAGAACCAGCGTTCATACAATTATGAATATATAGCTGACTAAAAGCGTAAGCTTGGCCCATGAAGAATACTTTGTATAATAGACTTCTAAAAAATACATCGGGTCTTCGATCTAGATAGACAAACCGATATATACTGTATATATATATAACGAGAAGAGAGAGAGAGAGAGAGAGAGAGAGAGAGAGAGAGAGAGAGAGAGAGAGAGAGATTACATCAAAATATATTCCTGGTGATAATAATGACAGACGACACGGGTCGCTGGAGGAAGGTGAAAAGGAGGATCAGTGGGAAAATATGGGACTCTGTCATGCAGGCACGGGTGATTGGGGGGGGGGGGGGTCGTGGGATACTGGTCGTGATGGTGATGATGTAGCTGATGGTAGTGATGGTGAAGGATAATGGCGTTGCTGACAGACACTTACTATAGGGAGAGTGCTATTCATACACAAGCACCATATAACTACGACGGTCCCCAAGTGGACAGTGCCCCAAGTTGAGGTTAAAACTTATAGGCCGACCCAACTCCCCATTCCCTTGTGAACTGAAGACAGATTATTGGTGCAGTGGAGATAATCTTGTAGTCCCACTCAATGACCCAACTCAAAAAGTCAAATGTTTATCATAAACACTGTACATTGTTACTGTCTCCCTTGAGCAAGAAGATGGGAAGGTTGTATTGGCCTATGGGTCTTCCTGCGTAACAGCCATAACCTGACAGACCCAAGTCCTTAACCTTGGTGACTGTCTATTTGGGAACCTTTGAATATACAGTTGCACTCCTGCATGTGGATAAAACTCACATAGACAGTCTTAAACAGTACTCACATAGACAGTTTTAAACAGTACTCACATAGACAGTCTTAAACAGTACTTTAGACAGTACTAAATTGCAAGATAATCTGTTCAGGGTTTAGGCTGAGCACGATTCTAGCCACTCCTAGGCCACCAGGATGGGACAGGTAGTATTAGTAGTAGTGATGGTGGTGGTGGTGGTGTGGTGACAGTGGTGGTGGTGGTGGTGGTAACAGTGGTGGTGGTAGTGGTGGTGGTGGTTTGGACAGTGGTGGTGACAGTGTTGTTGATGGTGACAGTGGTGGTGGTGGTGACAGTGGTGTTGGTGGTAACAGTGGTGGTGTTGTTGGTGACAGTAGTGGTGTTGGTGGTACGGTCTGAACACTAAGCAGGGTAAGTCATGCAGATTGAGGGGCGCGGCCAGTCAGGCGAGGCCATAAAGTCATGCACAATTGGTCCGCTGGGTCGCTTATGTCAGGCAAGGTCGAGAGGGGGGGGGGGGGGGGGGGAAGAGGGAACAAGAAAGGTGATAAATATGAGGCAAGACAATTAAACAGAAAACATAATGGAGCGTGATAAAGGGGGAGGGGAAGAAGGAAGGGCAATATGGAGGGATAGGAAACAGATAGGTAGAGGTGGGAAGCAATATTACCAACACATAAATGTTAGGGGAAAATTCTTGTACAGGAGAAAAGGGCAATTTATTTGAATCTGTTAGAAGAAAGGACAAGGAAAGTCATGCAAATTAACAAGAGGATAAATGTGAAAAAGCAGGCCAAGGGGAGGAAAAGGAGGTGTACAAATGTTAAAGAAAACAAGAAATACATTTCAATTTGCAACAAAGCAAGTCGGTAGGGAGGAAGAGGAGGGGATGAAGGAATATTGTCAAGGTATAAGGAAAATATTAATATGAGGCAGAGGATGAAAACTATATTTTCAGTCAAGAAGGACCAGGTAGAATAATAAACTGAAGAATCATTTGTAATAATATTTATGAGTACGAGGAAAATAAAATAAAAACATCAAGTCGAGAAGGTGTGTGTGTATGAGTGTATGTGTGTGTATGTGTGTGTGTTCGTGGTGGTGTAGGGGGGGGGGGGGGGAAAGAGGGGGTGATAGAAAGAAACAAAACGTCGGTGAGCAAAGGTTAAAGAAAATGAGGATGCTAATAACATGTAATAACACCACGTACAGTATACTGGAGCAAGGAAAATGTCAAATGAACCAGACAATGAAATGTGAAAGAGAAGGTCGCATGAGCAGGAGATAAAATATGGAGGAACAAGGATAAAGAAAAATTCGAGGTAGATGATGAAAAGGAAAATAGGTAGGATAAGGCGTCTATATAATTATGGATTATATGGCGACACAGCACACAAATATATATGAAAGAAAGGCATTACACAGAAAATGTTAGAGGGAGGTAGGAAAATATATCAAGGATCAACGAAAGAGATGAATATATGGTAAGAAAGTGAAAACAAAAATGTCGGGGAAGGAATACCAAGATCGTTAACCCCTTCTGTGCCGGCGACGTCCTTTTACTTTTATTCTAGCTATATTTAAACGATTGTGTGCAGCTTAAGAAGGATCTGAGGTAGTAAAACGGGTTAAGTGAGATAGTTCGAAGCTTGTTAGTTGCTGGAGGCTCTTTTTAAACTTAATAAAATCGTCTAATAGTAGCAAGAATATACTAAAAGAGACGTCGCTGGTACAGAAGGGGTTACAAAATGGGAATACTATTACTGTGTTAGGCAGAGTGGCCTATTACAAATTTGAAGATGAATATGATATAACTGTCAGGGTGGAGGGGTCAAAGTGCATGGGGAGAATTATAGATCAATTCGAACACATTATGACATCGATAGCTTATTATGATGCAAATATAAGCTGTGTTGTCTATCTATCTATCTATATACTCAGGCCCAATCCCCACTTTTCCTTGTTTTGTTTTTTTTTTTTTTTTTTGGGGGGGGAGTGTGGCCGACTCAAGACAGAGCCAGAATAGGGATAACACAAAACAATGAACACACAAAAACAAAATACAAATTCACACCCATCTAGGTCCTGTGTTGTAGTGCACAATATTCAGGTTGTTTTCTAGTAAAGTCATGGTTCAAATTACGATGTTCGAGTTTATACTTTATATGCTGTCTATATAATATATATACATTATCTTAGGTAGGCTCTACCTATAGAATAGCCTTTCATACACTACCAAAAGCGGTGTGAGAACCGCAAATCCCAATAGGGAACTTTAATACATACTGGTTAAGGGGGGTCACCTGTTTTTTTCTCTTTCTCTCCTTTTAAGACAATTAACTCAACCACTATTCTTCCTAGACCACAAAATATAAGTAAGACAATCCTAGTCAATAGGAAATGACTAAAAGGATTTGAAATTAATGTGTATTATGACGAGTTATTCTATTTTATTTGGAATACCCAGTGTCAACTTACTTCAGCTTAGAAATTATCCCTTACACACCCTGTTCATTTGAAGCAACATTACTATTATTATGTTATCTCCACCAACCGACTGTACTCCTAAACTCAATTAATGATGAATGAGTACGTAATTGTTGCTGAGTGGATAACCAAAGAATAGATTTTAGGAAAACTAAACCCACACACTGAAACAGCTTGTATTGTAGAAACAGGACAGTTTCGGCTCAATGAACATATACTAACGTGATATAACCCATCTGGCAATGCTAACTACAAATAATAATATTATTTTAACATTGGACGTGATTTAAATTAATTGCGATTTTTTAAGCATAATGTAGTTCTCCGCATATATAAAGTTACACCAATTTATATATTTGAACCTTTATTCCCTTCACCACCATTACGTAAATGTCATAATATTTTTGGTTACCATTAGACGATTTTCTATAGTTTGTAATCTAATACGACTCAAATGGGTAAAATAATACGATCTCAATAAATCCTTTTAGTAACATAGGTCCCTCTTAAACTGCATAAAATCATCTAATTTTAGCCAGAATCAAAAGCATAAATACGTCATGGTACTGAAGGGGTTAATGCCAAGTTCTGAAACATCTGGGCTATTGCATTGTCTCATATTCGATTGATGCTCATTCAAAAAGGTGGGCGGTCATTTATGGTTTTGACTGTACATACAATGCAGTGTATGTCTGTCTTGGTGGTGTAATGGTTAAGGTGTCTACAAATCTGTGTGTGATAACCCGGGTTCGAATCCCGGTGGATCACATATATGCTTTCATTAATTTCATTGGAGGTGTTTGGTGTTGTGGTGAAATTAATACAAAAATAGTTTACCATTGGGATTATATTTATCTGTGCCTTTAAACATGATCCCACATGTGTGTTTACCTGTTGATCTTGTTGTTTATGTGTTTGCTTACCTGTCGGCTCGTTTGTTTTTCCAGTGATTTCCGAACTGCTTGTTTGTTTGTCTTTCCGCCTGTATCTAGTTTGTTTGTATTTTGTTCGGAATACGTTTTCTGACCCACTGATAGGGATTCATTTTGACATTTATTTCCTTTGGTGTCACCGTTGAAATGATTTACCCTTTCAGAATATTATGCACTTCATTCAGACTAACTGTAAACGTTACATTCAGCACTGGAATATCCTCTATGAATACAAATGTAAAGCCAATATCCTTTTTTTAAATTTGCGTTTATAATATTTATTTATTTTTTTATATTATTATTATTATTATTATTATTTTTTTTTTTTTTTTTTTTTTTTTAACTACTCCTTCTCGGGCATAGGCTGAGAGCCTGTACTGTACATCCAACTGCTCAACATGGTGAAACCCGTGAGGTCTTGTTCCAGTCTAGGGTGTATGGGCGTATTTATTTCCTCATTTATATATATTTCCATAATTCATTTAGTTTCCTGTTTAGAACTCCATCAAGTTTACCCCCCCCCCCCCCCAGACCCTCCTTCGAGATAAATGTGTACATTTGTTTTTATGCACACGGCATCAAAATCATCAACGAGTTCTTCCCCAAGATTTTCTTCTTCTACTATGGTGCCATGATGCTCCTCACTTGGTGCGGCTGCAACCAGGAGAGTCTTGGGATAATGTTGGGCATATGTCCTCTGGTAGAATGGACTAGGATAAATTAATTGGGTGCTTCTTTGTTGCCTCTGTTGATATTGCATATCATGCACAGAGCAATATCCGTTGTTACAGACCCTCCTTTCCATGGGGTCCATCAATGTTGACTTGGATATATACAAGAGGTCTGTTCCTTTTCTCTCTTGTGTCCACTTGTTCTGTGGGTTAATTTTTGATGAGGACGGTCTAGCTCCGGTCGGGTTCTGGTGGTCATCCACTTGATTGTATTCATCGACTGATGTATTGTTGTTTAGCAGCGGACTTGGCTAGGATCTTTCTGATGGTGCTGGGATCCCTTTCGATCCCTGCAGGCTCGTGAATTGAGAAATGGTCCTCACTCTTTTCCATCAGGATTCAAAGCAATTAATTAAAGGGGTGGTTATTTACTTCCTCTGTGTGTGCCCGAGGAAAGGCAAGAGTGATGTTCTTCTGTATTTGAACGAAGGTCGCATCTAGGTTGCCATCGTATTTAACGGCGAATAACTGATCTAACGGTACATCTGTACGTAGTGATGGCTGGACGGAATCCACCAGATTCGCTTGAACTCGTCCAATGTCAGATTATGACATATTTGGCCTGTCACCAGTGCCAAAGTCTTAACTAAGCTGGTTAAAAGAATCGTAATTGTGGCTCTTCGATCTTCCTAATATACTAAGTCTAACACTGGCTTCACCATTACCATGTATGTCGCAATATCATACAACTCGGGGTTGAAGGTTTATATAATTCGTTTTGTATACTTAAATATAAAACCTAGATACAATTATTAGTAAAATATACATGCACGCTAATGCATAATTTATGGAAGATATGCAAATAATAAAGCAATACTCTGGCAAGCTGAATCGAATGGCGCAAACAGCATTAAAATCGGACCATTAGTTTCGGATTTCGATTTTGACTGGGCCTTCCTGGAAGGCCCAGGGGACCGTTTTTTGGACTTTAAAAGTCCTCTGTAGCCCAAACTATAAGTCCTAGGGAATTCTACTTGGTGCCATTCGATTTTTCTCGCCGAGCTGCTTCTAGACATGGTCTTAGATTTCCTTTTCGCCCAGCCATTCGGCCAGAATCGAAAATATTTTTTCTCAAAAAACCTTGGGTTTAAGCCCAGGCAAATCGGTGATTTTGGTCGAATTTTTACTTGTCATTATTATTACATATTTGGATCGTCTCGCCGTTGCGGATTCAACGGTATAATTTGTTTTTAATTTTGACCTATTTTTAGGCCCCCTAGGTCTATTTTAAAGTGTAAAAACTCCATAGACGAGTTATTTATGAACGGACTTTGTTTCAATTTAAACCATAAGTACACTCTGGCAAGCTGAATCGAATGGCGTAAACAGAATTAAAATCGGACCATTAGTTTCGGATTTCGATTTTGACTGGGGCTTCCTGGAGGGCCCAGGGGACCGTTTTTTGGACTTTAAAAGTCCTCTGTAGCCCAAACTATAAGTCCTAGGGAATCCTACTTGGTGCCATTCTATTTTTCACCCCGAGCTGCTTCTAGACATGGTCTTAGATTTCTTTTTCGACCAGCAAATCGGTGATTTTGGTTGAATTTTGACTTGTCGATAATATTACATATTTGGATTCGTCTCGCCGTTGCGGATTCAACGGTATAATGTTTTTTTAAATTTTGACCTATTTTTAGGCCCCGTAGGCCTATTTTAAAGTTTACAAATGCCATAGACGAGTTATTTATTAACGGATTTTGTTTAAATTTATACCATAAGTACACTCTGGCAAGCTGAATCGAATGTCGCAAACATAATTAAAATCGGACCATTAGTTTCGGATTTCGATTTTGACTGGGCCTTCCTGGAGGGCCCAGGGGACCGTTTTTTGGACTTTAAAAGTCCTCTGTAGCCCAAACTATAAGTCCTAGGGAATTCTACTTGGTGCCATTCGATTGTTCTCGCCGAGCTGGGTCTAGACATGGTCTTAGATTTCCTTTTCGCCCAGCCATTCGGCCAGAATCGAAAATATTTTTCTCAAAAAACCTTGGGCAAAAAAAAAGCCCAGGCAAATCGGTGATTTTGGTCGAATTTTGACTTGTCAATAATATTACATATTTGGATTCGTCTCGCCCTTGCGGATTCAACGGTATAATGTTTTTTAAATTTTGACCTATTTTTAGGCCCCGTAGGCCTATTTTAATGTTTACAAATGCCATAGACGAGTTATTTATGAACGGATTTTGTTTAAATTTATACCATAAGTACACTTTGGCAAGCTGAATCGAATGTCGCAAACATAATTAAAATCGGACCATTAGTTTAGGATTTCGATTTTGACTGGGCCTTCCTGGAGGGTGACCGTTTTTTGGACATTAAAAGTCCTCTGTAGCCCAAACTATAAGTCCTAGGGAATTCTACTTGGTGCCTTTCGATTTTTCTCGCCGAGCTGCTTCTAGACATGGTCTTAGATTTCTTTTTCGCCCAGCCATTCGGCCTGAATCGAAAATATTTTTCTCAAAAAACCTTGGCAAATCGGTGATTTTGGTCGAATTTTTACTTGTCAATAATATTACATATTTGGATTCGTCTCGCCGTTGCGGATTCAACGGTATAATGTTTTTTTAATTTTGACCTATTTTAGGCCCCGTAGGCCTATTTTATAGATTACAAATTCCATAGACGAGTTATTTATGAACGGATTTTGTTTAAATTTATACCATAAGTACACATTGGCAAACTGAATCGAATGGTGCAAACAGAATTAAAATCGGACCATTAGTTTCGGATTTCGATTTTGACTGGGCCTTCCTGGAGGGTGACCGTTTTTTGGACTTTAAAAGTCCTCTGTAGCCCAAACTAAAAGTTCTAGGGAATTCTACTTGGTGCCATTCGATTTTTCTCGCCGAGCTGCTTCTAGACATGGTCTTAGATTTCCTTTTCGACCAGCCATTCGGCCAGAATCGAAAATATTTTTCTCAAAAAAACCTTGGGTGCCCAGGCAAATTTACCCAGGCAAATCGGTGATTTTGGCCTAATTTTGACTTGTCAATATTATTACATATTTAGATTCGACTCGCCTTTGCGGATTCAACGGTATAATTTTTTTAAAAAAATTACCTATTTTTAGGGCCCGTAGGCCTATTTTAAAGTTTACAAATTCCATAGACGAGTTATTTATGAACGGATTTTGATTAAATTTATACCATAAGTACACTTTGGCAAGCTGAATCGAATGTCCCAAACAGAATTAAAATCGGACTATTAGTTTAGGATTTCGATTTTGACTGGGCCTTCCTGGAGGGCCCAGGGGACCGTTTTTGGACTTTAAAAGTCCTCTGTAGCCCAACCTATAAGTCCTAGGGAATTCTACTTGGTGCCATTCGATTTTTCTCGCCGAGCTAAAGGAAATGTTTTGCACTTGGCGGGCGACTTTCGAATTTCGAGTTTTCATGGGTATATATGGATTCGTCTCGTCACTACAATTCCAACGGTATATGATTTTTTTTAATGTTGACAAATTTTTAGGCCCAATAGGCCTATTTTAAAGTTTAAAAACTCCATAGACAAGTTATCTATGTATGGATTTTGTTCAAACCATAAGTTTACTTTGACACGCTGAATCGAGTGGCGCAAACATAATTGAAATCGGACAATTAGTTTAGGATTTCGTATATGACTTGGCCTTCCAAAAGGGCCCTAATGACCAGTTTTTGGACTTTAAAAGTCCTCTGTAGCCCAAACTACAAAATTCTACTTGGTGTCATTCGATTTTTCTCGCCGAGCTGCTTCTATACATGGTCTTATATTTCATTTTTGATATTTTGGTTCAAAATTCCTGCGTTCCAAATTCCCTGCCCAGGAAAATGTTTGCACTTGGCGGGCGACTTTCGAATTTCGAGTTTTCATGGGTATATATGGATTCGTCTCGTCACTACAATTCCAACGGTATATGATTTTTTAAATTTTGACCAATAGTTTAGGCCCAATAGGCCTATTTTAAAGTTTAAAAACTCCATAGACAAGTTATCTATGTATGTAGGGATTTTGGACCAAAATATTTTTGATTCGGGGCGAATAGCTTTGCGAAAATGAAATATAAGACCATGTATATAAGCTACTCGTCGAGAGAAATCGAATGGCACCAGGTAGAAGTCTGTGAGACTTATAGTTTGGGCTACAGAGGACTTTTAAAGTCCAAAAAACGGTCCCCTGGGCCCTCCAGGAAGGCCAAGTCAAAATCGAAATTCTAAACTAATAGTCCGATTTCAATTGTTTGCGCCATTCGATTCAGGGTATCAAAGTGTACTTGTGGTATAAATTTGAACAAAATCCATAAATAGATAACTTGTCTACGGAGTTTTTTAACTTTAAAATAGGCATATTGAGCCTAAAAATGTGTCAAAATTAAAATATGTATATACCGTTGGAATTGCAACGCCGAGACGATTTCAAATATAACATCCGCAATTGCATTACTTAATTAATTTTATGTAAACTTAGGTTGGATCGTCTCACTATAAATCTCACCTGCAAGCACTCTTGATACTTCGTATATTGCTCGACAAGTTTCAGGAATAATGCGAGACAAACTATGCTTGGATAATCTTATAGTATACTGCAAATAAGTGTAGCTGCATCCATTTGAAACAAACTTGAGGTGTTGCCTCCAGTCGAGCTTCTGCCGATATACACTCTCTCCTATTGGCATCTGCTTGGATATATAGGTTATATAACTGTCCTGTGATTATTGTTGTTGGGGACCATGGTGATCATACCGGACCCACTGACCCAGCCCTGCCGAGCTCCTACTCTGACCACTGGCAGACTTTGACTGGCCAATCACTGCCCGGCTGCCGTGTGGACAACACCGCAAGCGTGTTTAACAGACTTTGCCCGATGAAGGGGTACAGCCCGCCGGACACTGCTCGATCGTGTAGACGGGGCTTTATACAATATTATAATGTTAACCCCTACTGTGCCGGCGATGTCTTTTTCAATATATTTTGGCAACTACTAGACGATTGTATTAACCCTTTGAGTACCAGCGACGTGTGTTATATTTTATTATAGCTATATTTATACGATATCATGCAGCTTAGGAAGAATCTGTGGTTGTTAGAAAGGTTGATTGATATAGTTTGAAGCCATATTATTGCTAGAGGTCCTTCCTAAGCTGAGTAAATTCGTCTTATAGTTGCCAGAATATGATGAAATGGACGTCCCTGGTGCTCATTGGGTTAAGCTTAGGAAGGCCATCTACCAATTCAGAGGCTACTGACTATCTCAATCCATCCTTTTAGCTACCACACAATACCATCCCTCCTGAGCTTCATAACATCTTTTAACCCATACAGTACCAGGGACGTCCTTTTTATCATATTCTGGCAATTATTAGACGATTTTATTCAGCTTAGGGAGGACCTCTAGCAATAATAAGGCTTCAAACTATCTTAACCAAAATGTTGAGTGGTACTTGAAAAGTAGACAGAATGGATAAAAAACACCATCTGAGGAAGAGCACTTTATTGATAACGTTTCACATGGGCGAGTGACCTGATGAAGCTATCTGCGAAACGTTGTCAATAAAGTGCTCTTCCTCAGATGGTGTTTTTTATCTATCTTAACCAACCCTTTTTAACTACCACAGATCCTTCCCAAGTTGCATTATATCGTCTAAATATAGCTAGAATAAAATATAAAACGTCGCTGGTACTCAAAGGGTTCAATACAGCTGAAATATAATCAAATATACGTCACGGGTACTGCAAGAGATACAGTACTGCTGCATGGGTTTTGACTTACAAATTACTTCACAAATATAATATGGAATTCTAATCTTATCAACGATTTAATCTACTGGATTACCGAGACCTGTTTAAGGGGGTGGTAGTCGATCTTTTATGACACCCTTCTCCATCACGTTTAGCCCCATTAGTTTTGAGATCTTAAGACCTTTCGTGCCATTTAGGTGTCGATTTTTTTCCTGGCGAGCGAAAGAGAGAGGGAGAGCAAGAGAAAAAAAAGCGAGGTGGGGTCCCTTAAATGATGTACTAGTATTCCTGACCACGACATACATAATTATACACCTCTCCTTGCGTCTGCCCTCAAACAACGTATGACCTTTAACTATTGTAAAATGTCAACTCCTTGTCTCCATCACGGAATACCTAATTGGTCTCACTAACTTCCTCTAGAGCTGACACCTGTGACCAGTGATATTTTCTCCAGTTCTATCTAAATTATATGTCTTACTTCTCATGTCGATGCCAGGATTGCCTACTTCCATTTTTTATAACGTGAGTGAGTTAAGGGATTTGAGCTTCTTATTCTATATATCTTTCCTTCTTATTGTTATTTGTGTTTATCATGGGCGGGTTTCACACTCAACCTAAAAGTTTAAATTATCTTTAGGTTTGAAAATCACAAACAGATGAATAAATACAACGTTGCATGCAACATATCAGAATTGTTCAATACAATTCAAATATGTTTTTCTGCAGGTGACTGTAAAATCTACAGAAAAAGGAGGTACAGTTGCGGGAAGGAGTTTCTACACCCCCTTTGCTACTTCCCTACCCTACCCCTTCACTAAATGTGGCAGAGTTGCAGTAGTAATGTAGGAATGAATTGGTCTTTGTCATGTAACGAGGGACGTGAGTGGTGATTGAGTTTGCTAGATGTGATAATAGTTTGAAGTACTGCCTATAATTCAATTAAAATGTTGTATGAATCGTTACTATATTCATTAGATGTATTGTGTATGCTAATAGAACATATTTAAAATAATATTACTTCAACATATGTTAATGTTTAGCATTACGTGTTGTGCAGCAGTAGTCATCATACATCAGCCAACATTATTACACCAACGTTGAATCTGGCGAACTTCAATCTGCTTCATATATCTTTGCGAGAGAGATATGAAATGTCCACGAATGATCTTTAAATGTGGAGTATGGGAAGCGAGAGAATTACTAAGAGGGTGTACGATAGCGAAGTGGAAGGACAGAGAGGGAGAAGTAAACCGAGAGAGAGGTGGAAGGATGGAGTGAAGAAGTATTTGGATGAAGGAAGTGCCGGTTGGAAAGAGGGGCGTCGACTGACTGGGGACAGAGCTGCATGGGGGCATTTCGTTCGTGGCCACCCCTACGGGGATCACGGCGTCAGGCAATAGATATATATATATATATATATATATATATATATATATATATATATTATATACTGCATATATATATATATATATATATATATATATATATATATATATATATATTGTATAATGGTTAAAGGAACCCAGTCAAAACCATAACCGAAAAAGTGGGGGAGCAAAAAGTAAATTTGTGAGAGTGAAAAATGGGAAACTAGATATATGAATATGGAGAGATAAAGTGTTTGAAAAAATGGCGCATATGTGTGTGTGTGTGTGTTTGTGAGAGAGAGTTAGAGAGAGTTAGAGAGAGAGAGAGAGAGAGAGAGAGGGAGAGAGAGAGAGAGAGAGAGAGAGAGAGAGAGAGAGAGAGAGAGAGAGAAAATAAGAAAGAGACAGACAGACAGAGAGGAGAAGGAGGGAGGGGATGGAGTAAGATAATATATAAACTATTGTATTGATATATAATTATATAATGTTGTAAGTTACCTATGTACCATGCATTTCACCTCGAAACATTCCCCTACAGAGTTCCCCGAATCAGTATGTTCCCTTTAAAATGTTCACTTTCTTAATAACGTTTATATGTGCATACTTGTGTAGGCGATTGCGTAGCGTAAACGATTATCTTAATTATATCAAGCAATATGAGGGAATTGTTAGGGAAATATATTACATGGTTAATGAAAACGCGTATATACTGTATGTATATATATATATATATATATATATATATATATATATATACAGTGTGTCCTAAAAATAGCCGTGCCAAATTTTGGGATTAGGATATGAACATTACAGTAATTTAAGCATAAAATGGTCTATAAACAAATTTCCAAAATTCACTTGTTACGGAGATATTGCCTGTTGAAAATTTCATGTTATCAATTATTTCCCCATTTGGTTTGCCTAGCTGTCTAGAGTCTACCACACCCCCCTCTATCTTCAATTATTTTACCCTAGTGATATAAAGATATTATATTTTGTGTAAGTTACAAGTTACAATTAGGGTCATATTAGCTCACCTTGGACAAGATGGAAAGTATTTAAAATAGAAGAGTCCATTACAGTAATGTAGGGGAGGACACTATATAAAACCTTCACTATCTCTTAAATGGATGAGCTTTGACATTTTTGTTATAGAACAATTTATGCTTAGACTCATCTATATTATCATAATATCTTGAAGTTGGCACGCCTATTTTGGGAACCCTGTATATATATATATATATATAGATATATATAGATATATATACAGTATATATACACATGACCTAATAAATGTTTATATACTCCCAGCTGGAATCAAAACTCGACATTCAAAACGAGTGTCCAAGCTTTTAATCCACTACATTGAATGTCGGAAGTTCGAATCCAGCTGGGAGTATATATAATTTAGTACCTCACGTGTATTTGTGACATATACTAGAACTAATATATATATATATATATATATATATATATATATATATATATATATATCTGTATATATATATATATATATATATATTATATATATATATATATATATATATATATATATATATATATATATACATATATATATATATATAATTTACAATGATATACTTATAAAATATATACTGACTATTTAGCTATCCATCTATATATCTGTTTTCTTATCTATTCATCTAGATTGATCTAAATATCCAATTAGTTTTGTATTTATCTATTAATAACAATATAGGCCTATTTCTATATGTCAGCTGTCTGTTTCTGTATCTGATTGTATTATGTTTTGTTTTGTCTTCCTGTGTATAAATATAATCGTCAAATAGTAGCCAGAAAAAGGACTTCACTGGTACAGCAGAGGTTAAAAGTGAAGCCAGTTGCCTGGGAGTTCTCAAAGCCGGGGTATCACAGACTCTGACCCTTTTTGTTGGAAATGTAATTTAATCCCGGGGGATGGCTGGAGGAAAACAAAAAAAATCATTGGCCAAAGAGAAAAGCCGGTATTTTTCATTGGATGAAATTACGAAGCTTGGTATCGGAGCATTTCTGTGTGTGTGTGTGTGTGTGTGTGTGTGTGTGTGTGTGTGTGTGTGTGTGTGTGTGTGTGTGTGTGTGTGTTTTCTGTTGGTGTGTTCCTGCCTAATCTTCGTGTATTTTACTAGTTTTCTTATTTTACACATTATATATTTTTATGTGCATGAAGGAAACAAAAGGCAAAGCTGCCTGTAACAATTGTCCCCCCCAAGGTTGAAAGAGTGATAGATAACCAAAATCAAGGTACAATAGAGGTAATTTAGGTTTGTTGGAAAGAAGTGTTATGTGCTTGTTAAGTGTAGTGAAATGAGTAGGAGGAAGATGTGTTTGCGAGATAAAACTAATGGAACCTCTGAATTTTTCCTATTTTTTTTTTTTTTTTTTCCCCAGAACGATAGCACCATTATTGTCAGATTCCGGAATACATTAGACGACCTTAACGTATTTAACTCAGGAGAGACGGGTCATAATCTAAGGGCTTAAGACTACCTTGAGTAATTATTTAAGTACAATCATACCTTGTTTTTCTGAATATTGGTTGAAAATAAGATTTGTTTTCAAACTCAAACAAAGCCTCTGTAATTAAAGGCTCTTACTAAATTCGAATGGTATAATATCTTCTTTCTGGTATACTTTATTGATATATTTAGCTTTCTGGTATACTTTATTGATATATTTAGCTTTCTGGTATACTTTATTGATATATTTAGCTTTCTGGTATACTTTATTGATATTTAGCTTTCTGGTATACTTTATTGATATATTTAGCTTTCTGGTATACTTTATTGATATATTTAGCTTTCTGGTATACTTTATTGTAATATTTAGCTTTCTGGTATACTTTATTGATATATTTAGCTTTCTGGTATACTTTATTGATATATTTAGCTTTCTGGTATACTTTATTGATATATTTAGCTTTGGATTAACCCAAAACTCCCAGACGTTGCTGTCTCCCATTTCTTTAAGGGGGGATGGTTCACTTTTTGGTCGATTTTTGCATATATTCATTATTTGTCCTAGTTTCCCCCCTAGACCTCCATCAAATTAAAAAAAAACATCCATTAGATCCCCCTTCTAGATTAATTTAAACATTTTTCGGTAGAAAAATATCCAGGCCGAAGGCCGGTTCTTACAACATTACAGGCTCACTACCGTTCGCCAGGGAAAAAATCGACACCTAAATAGCACGAAAGGTCTAAATATTGACGAAGAAATGGGGCAAAAGGTCTTAAAATCGACTAAATAATGGGGCAAACATCTTAACATCTGAAAACTAATGGGGCTAAGCATGAGGGAGAAAGTGGTCCAGAAAACCGGCCCATGTCCCCTTAACCCCTTCAGTACCGGTAACGCCCTTTTAACTTTACACTGGCTATTATTATGTTCCTTCCAACAACCAACCATACTCCTAAAATCGATTAATGAAATTTACAAACACATGTGGCAGTCCGTGGACTCGAACCCAGGATGCTCACACCGAAAATCAACACCTTATACATCGCACCACGAAGACAGTTAAAGGTTGGTGGACACTGCCTACGATTTATTATGCAACTTCGAATCCTGCATATCAATCTAAGCATGTACACACATCCCAACTGCAACTCACGTAGGCTATGCATATGTGAATGGAATTAGACGATTATATTTGGTTTAAAAAAGGCCTCCAGTGATTAACAGGCTTCGAACTAACTCATTTAACCTCTTTTACTACCACAGATCCTTCTTAGGCTGTACAAAATCGTCTAAATATAGCTAGAATAATATTGCAAATACGTCGCCGGTACAGTAGCCGCAATTAAAAAAGAAACGAATAAAGGCACACATTTTAAGGGGTTAATAGAAACCCTTTATTTTCTTTGTTTTCCTTACACAATCAAGTATATCACCAACATTAAACTCTCTCCATGTATCTTAAGGGGAGATATCCACTTGAGGGACTTTTTTCTTGACCCCTTTCTCCCTCATGTTTAGCCCCATTGCTTTTGAGATTTTAAGACGTTTGCCCCATTAGTTTGGTGATTTTTAAGAATTTCCGCCCCATTCTGTCAATTTTAAGACCTTTCGTGCCATTTAGGTGTCGATTTTATCCTGGCGAGCGATAGCGAGCCTGTAATTTAAGAGTAATCGGCCTTCGGCCGGGACATTTTTCTACCGAAAAATGTACAAATTTATCTTGAAAGGGGGTCAAGGGGGTGAAATTTTAAGATTGCTGGAGGAGTAGGAAACAAACTAGAAACCTCCCCTTAACTGACACGTCTACGTTATTACTCTTGCTTACAATTGTCTATTATCATGACTAAAGCCGGTATCACACGAGAGCTTTTATACTCAACATTCGATGATCAACATTATCTGGTATATTTGGAACTGTTATTGGAAACTAGACTGATGGTGGGTGAATTAGGGTAACAGAAATATATAAAATGTTGACCTCATAAGCTGCCAGACCAGTGTTCAGGATAAATGTTGAGGGAAAAAAGCACCCGTGTGATACCGGCTTTATCATGACTATTAACCCCTTCCGTACCGATGACGTTCTTTTAAAGGTGGGGGCTCATGGGTTGAGATAAACATGGAATGATAATCGCCAAGCTGTACATAATTATCTTGCAAAATGCAATGGCACTGATATAATTATTAACAATGGTATAAAGGATTTTGTGGATCGTCTATACCGGGCCTGTGACGTCACAAGAGTGTAAGTCCACCATCCAGTCTAGGCTAAGGATACTGTGGTGACGTCACTATGACGTCACAGGCCCGGTATAGACGATCCGCAAAATCCTTTATACCATTATTAATAATTATTTCAGTGCCATTGCATTTTACAAGATAATTATATGCAGGTTGGTGATTATTTTTCCATGTTTATCTCAACCCATGCGCCCCCACCTTTAACTTTATTCTGCCTATTAGAAGATTTTAGTCAGTTAAAAAATAATCTCCATCAATAAACAGGCTTTGAACTATCTCACTTAACCCTTTTTACTACCTCAGATCCTTCTTAAGCTGCAAAAAGTCGTCTTAATATAGCTAGAATAAAATACTAAAAACGTCGCGGTACAGAAGGGGTTAACACCTATCCGGCTATACGATCATTATCACAGTAGCCTTATTGTGATTACAACAACTAACGCATCACATTGACTTGTTAGTAATACGGAAAACTATAATAATTTTCACCGACAATGAAGAAGGTGTGGTAGGAATTAAGGGGAGGTATTTAGTTTGTTCCCTAGACCTCCATCAAGCTTAAAATTACACCCCCTTGAGTCCCTTTCAAGATAAATTTGTACATTTTTCGGTAGAAAAATTTCCCGGCCGAAGGCCGGTTCCTCTTAAATTACAGGCTCGCTATCGCTCGCCAGGATAAAATTGACACCTGAATGGCACGAAAGGTCTTAATATGGGGTGAAAGTTCTTAAAATCGCTAAACTAATGGGGCAAACGTTTTATAATATCAAAAGCAATGGGGCTAAACATGAGGGAAAACGGGGTCAAGAAAAAAATCCCTCAAGTGGAGATCTCCCCTTAATGAGCCTAATAGCAATAATATCCATTAATATAATGGTGAGTGACGTACAGTCGCGCTAATAAGTGAATGTTCGGCACCAAGTATGTTTTGATCAATAATAATTGGTATCAGCCATTTCTAAGCTTCATTTCTTCATATCGAGTGAAATATACAACAATGTTCCTACACTTACCCACCCTATTCAACATCTGACAGACATTAATAAAGCACAGAGCAAGCCAAACGTAATGACAGCTGGGAATGACTTGTTAGCGCGACTGTACTCTCGGGGGAAAAAACCATCTTTACCCTGGTGATCTGAATATACAGTATATCTGTGTGAACGGAATGAACCAGGTGAAACATACGACTGTACTATATCATCACAAGGTTTTGACTCGCTTCCAGAATGCTTAGAGCGTAAACAAAAATCCTCGAGTGTACGGTCGCGCTAATAAGTCATGTTCCAGCTGTCATTACGTTTGGCTTGCTCTGTGCTCTATTAATGTCTGTCAGATGTTGAATAGGGTGGGTAAGTGTAGAAACATATTTGTACATTTCACTCGATATGAAGAAATGCAGCTTACATATTGCTGATACCAATTATTGATCAAAACATACTTGGTGCCGAGACATAACTTATAAGCGCGACTGTACACTTAGGGAAAAAAGCAGTCTTTACCCTGGTGACCAGAATATATATATGTGTGAACGGAATGAACCGGGTGAAACATACGCCTCCACTATCTGTGTGAACGGAATGAACCGGGTGAAACATACGCCTCCACTATCTGTGTGAACGGAATGAACCGGGTGAAACATACGCCTCCACTATATCTGTGTGAACGGAATGAACCGGGTGAAACATACGCCTCCACTATCTGTGTGAACGGAATGAACCGGGTGAAACATACGCCTCCACTATATTATCACAAGATTTTCACTCGCTTCCAGAATGCCTAAGGGGGCCCACCTCGTTTGTTTTTCTCTTCCTCTCTCTCTCTCTCTGAGTTGTATTCATTCGGCCCCATTCAGCCTACTGTTTTAAGATGTTTATCCCCATTCAGGTGTCGAGTTTTTCCTGGCGAGCGATAGCGATCTATCATTGTATGGAGCAATCCGGCTTCGCCGGAGAAATGTTTCTATCGAAAAAATGTACAAATTTAGCTTGCTGTCCAAACAAAAATATAAATATGCTGGCTCGCTACCGCTCGCCAGGAAAATATCTTAAAATAGTAGGCTGAATGGGGCCGAATGGATACAAGCCAAAGATAGAGAGAGAGAAAGAGGAAAAAAGCGAGGTGGGCTCCCTTAATTAACTAATAGAGTCAGTGTACTGAGAGATTAACAAGCTGTCTATAATAAGCTGCCTTTTATGAGAGTTAATTCTCAATGTTGAAATAACTTAAAAGAGATGACAGAATCAATATAAACAACACATGAAGAGGAGCACACACACTCTCTCTCTCTCTCTCTCTCTCTCTCTCTCTCTCATTATGATGATGATGATTATTAGTATTATTATTTTTGTTTATAATTTCTTTGTTTATTATTATTATTACTAGTATTGGCATTAACATTATCAGGGGTATTACATACTAGTATTGGCATTAACATTATCAGGGGTATTACATACTAGTATTGGCATTAACATTACCAGGGGTATTACATACTAGTATTGGCATTAACATTACCAGGGGTATTACATACTAGTATTGGCATTAACATTACCAGGGGTATTACATACTAGTATTGGCATTAACATTACCAGGGGTATTACATACTAGTATTGGCATTAACATTACCAGGGGTATTACATACTAGTATTGGCATTAACATTACCAGGGGTATTACATACTAGTATTGGCATTAACATTACCAGGGGTATTACATACTAGTATTGGCATTAACATTACCAAGGGTATTACATACTTTTATCCCACTACTCAAATATTTGTGTTGTATTTTGTTTTTGTGTGTTCATTGTATTGTGGTGTGATTTGTGTTGTCCCTATTCCGGCTCTGTCTTGAGTCGCCCTCCCCCCCCCCCCCAAAAAAAAAGGGAAAAGTGGGGATTGGGCCTGATTATATAGATAGATAGATAGATTATTTCCACTACTATCACTATTGCCTTAGCATCATTAATATTAGCATTATTGTTATTATTATTATCATTATAATTATTGTTATAATCGTAAATATTATTATTACTACTATTATCAATAAAATCAGGGATTTTATTTAGTTGTATCCCACTATTTGCATTTTAACTACTAGGATATTACCATTATTTTTAATGTCTTTAGAATCCTTATTATTATTATTATTATTATTATTATTGAGGTAAGGACACAAATTAAGAGTAGGACCCAAGTATAAATAACTAAATCATCTGTCACAGCCAATGCTGATTCTTCACATATCATTATTAAATTTATTATCATTATTATTGTCACTATTATAATAATTATTAATATAATTATCATTATTGGTATTAGTTTTAATAATCTTATCATTAGTATTATTATTATATTAGTAGTAGTACCTTATATGGAGGGATAGACAGACGAATGAGGAAGTAAGAAGGAGGTGTGGTGTGGAGGTAGATGTGCTGGAAAGTGTGAAAAGGAACACCTTGATAAGGTTCAGCCATATGGAACGTATGGGAAGCGAGAGAATGACTAAGAGGGTGTACGAGACCGAGGTGGAAGGACAGAGAGGGAGAGTTAGGCAATAGACAGATTGATACAGTAGACCTACATGTTGTGTTCCGTTGTTTGCATATAATATAATAGTTTGAGTATTTGTGTTTACTGCTGTATGTTAACCATATCCCCCCCACTACTCCTTCCCCTCCCTGTCCAACCTACCCCCCCCCCCCCCCCCATTTACCGCCGCCCCCACCTGCCATGACTGATACTTAAGGCGGCCAATACTTAAAGCGTCTGTTAGTGACCTGAAGAAGATATCTGCCAGACGTTGTCAATAAAGTGCTCCTCCTCATATGGTCTATATATTAATTCTCAATAAAGCTCAACTCGTTCATTATTACTAAATTGGTAATATAATATAAACATATGATGTCAAATAGTGATATTATGTTTTTTCACCAACCAACTTCACTTCTAAACTCAATTAATTAAATCAACAAATACATGTGGCACTCCAAGGACTCGAACCTAGGATACTCACACCGAAATTCCGCGCACTTATGCATTACGCTAACAAGACAGCTAAACAAAACTTGTTCATTTCAATGCCAACTAAAGTTGTTGCAACATGACGTACGAGCCTCCAAATATGACGTATGAGCCTCCAAACATGACGTATGAGCCTCCAAACATGACATACGAGCCTCCAAACATGACGTATGAGCCTCCAAACATGACGTACGAGCCTCCAAACATGACGTATGAGCCTCCAAACATGACGTATGAGCCTCCAAACATGACGTACGAGCCTTCAAACATGACGTACGAGCCTCCAAACATGACGTACGAGCCTCCAAACATGATGTACGAGCCTCCAAACATGACGTACGAGCCTCCAAACATATATCCACAATCTTATCCCTTACAAAGTTACAGTATCGGTGACGAGTCTGGTATTTGATTTCAGCTACATTTAGACGATTTTATGACGCTTAGGAAAGATATAGGGTTGCTAAAAGATGTAATTGAGAGTGTCTGTAGCCATTTAATGGATAAATGTTCTTCCTAAGCTGAATGAAATCGTCACACACTTACCAGAATATATCGGAAATGTTGTCGCCGATATTGAATGGGTTAAGGGGGGTGAACTGCTGTTGTTTCTCTTTCTCTCCCTCTCTCTTTGGCTTGTATCCATTCGGCCGCATTCAGCCTACTTTTTAAAGACGTTTATCCCCCATCCAGGAGTCAATATTTTCCTGGTGAGCGGTAGCGAGCCAGCATATATATATATTTGTTTTGAAAGCAAACTAAATATGTACATTTTTCGATAGAAACATTTCTCCGACGAAGCCGGATTTCTCCATACAATGCTGGCTCGCTATTGCTCGCCAGGAAGATATCGACACCTGGATGAGGATAAACGTCTTAAAACAGTTGGCTGAATGGGGCCGAATGGATACAAGCCAGGAAAAGAGAGAGGAAGAGAGAGATAAAAAAAAGTCGGTGACCCCCCTTAACAACACTTAGTCTGTGAGTGGTTGTGATTGGAGCTAAGGAGGATTAGTAGCGGTGGTGGGAGGGGAGAGATTACGTGGATGAGATTTAAGACCGCACTTCATTAACGTATGGAACGGTTTCTCTCTCTCTCTCTCTCTCTCTCTCTCTCTCTCTCTCTCTCTCTCTCTCTTATGATAAACAAATTTTTCTCCGTATTCTGTAGCGCACTTTGAGAAGATTTTCCCAAAATATATTGCTACAGACAGTCATGGCACTATGGATGGAGGGTGGGGAGAGAGCCTTCGTCTTTGCTGCGACTGTCCTTCCACTTGCCTTTAGTTACTGTGAGTGTTTGCAATCTATACTAGTTATTCCGGCCAATTTCCTGAGACCTTGAATCGTGTAAGGCTGTTAGATGTATATCTAGTGTTTTGAAGTGGATAGAAAAATGGCTCAGAGAGAGAAAACAAAGAGTAGACATAAATTGGAAAGCATCAATATGGACCAATGTAACTAGCGGTGTACATCAAGAATCAGTATTGGGGCCAATTCTCCATCCTAATCTACATTATCGACATAGACGACGGTCTAAGCTGTACACTCTCAAAGTTTGCAGATGATATAAACATTACAAATACTGTACACACAAATTAACATGTTGAATATATGCAACACAGCCTACAGTAGATAGGTTATCACATTGGGCTAAAATCTGGCATATGAGCATCAACGAAGATAAATGCAAAGCACTTCACATCGGAAACCGAAATGAGAAAGCAAACTATTCAATCAATGGCACCCCGCTAGAGAGTGTAGACAGAGAAACGGACTTGGGAGTAACAATATTGAGTAACCTAAAACTTAGTCAACAATGTACAGAAGATGTTAAGAAAGCACACAAATTTATAGGTTTTTAGTTTGTTTTTGTTTGTTTTTTATTTGAAGTTCTGTTCTATTATTTATTTATTTATTTTTTCTGGACGTAGCTTATCTGTTCTCTTTATTCAGTTTTCCCTCACTACAAATATTATCTTGCTTTATGATGTAATATTTTTCAGGCGGGTTCCTGCTGTCCATTTTAATGCCGTGTCCAATACTGTTATCACCATCCGTCTCCATATACGTCATAGACCCCAGCCTATCTACATCACCTACTACATATGTGTCCTTATCATCTAAAGGGAGTTTCCTTATATCTCTCCCTGACACACACGCACACACACACAAGGTCAAAATGGCCAATATCCTAAAACGACTACAACCAAAAAGCCCACACAACTATATCTAAACAATCTTTTTATGCTTTTATTTTGCCTCATTTTGAGTATTGCTCTCCTGTTTGGAACTCGGCTGCTGACTGTCATTTGAAATTGCTTGATAAAGCTCTTAATTCTATTAAATTTATTCTCCCTGCTCTATCTCTTGATCTTAATTAATCGGCGTGGGGTCTTTTATTTAAAACTTTGAACAATACTCAGCATCCATTGCATAATGTTTTACCAGAACCTGTTATTCCAATTCGCGCAACAAGATTTACGAGGAGTCTTAATGACCTTGCCATGACTCCAATTAATGTTTCTACATCTCAGTTTTCTCGGTGTGTTATTCCTTCAATGATTCCCTTTTGGAATCATTTGCCAAACGAGGTTGTACAGTCAACCCATATCTCAGCTTTTAAGTCCAGAGTTAATGTTTTATTACAGCAGTACATTTTTGTTTTAATCATGATTTGCTTTTATTCTTTTTAGAATGGTGTTTTAATTGACAAACTGATCTTTTCTTCTGGGCTCTCTAACTACTGTAGCCCTTTTCCTTTTTCTTAGTTGTCGTAGTCTCTCTCCAGTACTTACGGGTATTTTGTGGGGATTCATCTTTTATAGGTGTATCTGCACCCTGTTGGGAGGCTTAGACAGCTTCTATAATAATAATAATAATAATAATAATAATAATAATAATAATAATATAACTTTATAAGGGAAGGTTTTTGCTTGGTAATGTAATGTTAGGTTAGGTTTGGTTAGCATTACTTATATATGATTAAGTCAGATTGGGTTATTTAGGTCTGATTAGGTTACATAGGCCAGGTTAGGATTGTGGTCATTTTAGGTGTGTTTTTTTTAGAGTGTGGTGCTATTGACGTGTAACCTTTGTCATATTAATTAATGTATACTATGTTACGTTACATTAATTGTATACAGTATATACTGTTCTAAAACTCCCTTTCTAGTTAGGTGAAGTCCCTCTTCCCTCCCCTGCCATAAATCAGAGCGGTGTAGTTTATCTTGTTGCGTCCCTTTATTAACCTGAGTGCTGGGATGCAGGTTTTTATGTGCTACCTACATGGGGCAAGTCTACAGTCCAGAGCAAATGTGTTTTCCTACCATTGGCTGTTGTAGTATTCTTAACCCCTTGAGTACGTAGGCGACGCACGTTATGCATAAATCTTAAACTGCACAAAATCCCCTAAAGATAGCTAGCAAAAAAACGAAAAAGACATCACTGGTACGGAAGAGGTTAAACTAAGGATTATCAAATGATTGTGCACGTGAACCAAATACAAGTAACGATCTTTCCATTTTCATATGGTTGTTAAATTCAGTAATTATCTAATTCAAAGCCTACCATACTGTATTGTTCAGGGTTGGGTAAGCAGTGACTGGCATAAATCTGTTTAGGCACAGGACCGTAAGTGGGATATATCTAACAATTATATGTATTCCAGTTCAGTATCGGCGACAAATACATTTTTGTTTTATAACCTAACATAAAACAAAAGAACGTCGACCACAAGTTCATACACCCATAGGCGTCTCTCTTCGACAAAAGCTGACATAATGCAAGCAATTATCGCTTAAATTCAAGGATTCGTAATATATACTGTAATTAACAGACAGACAGACCGGCAGAAAGAATGCCAGGGCAGGAGTGATTAAAATTCTTTGAGCTCGCTCACAGGCAGCATGTATAAAGAAACAGCTGGTCTAAATAAATATTAATAGCACGATTAAAAGCACACATATTAGTTTCATAAAACAATAGCAAAGTTCGGGTACTTTCTTCCTATTTTCCTTTGAAACGTCCTCCCTGGTCTCATTCCTCTTTTAACACCTTCAGGATATACATACGCTATTCTTTAGTTTCTTCAAGGTTATAGGAAGATATTATTTTGCTTAAGATTTCTAGAAACCAGAGACCTACTCTTTAATTCCAAACTACCGTCTTTCAGTTTCTATCCTTCTATCTGTGCCTGTATCTCAAATTTCCTTTCTGGCCGTCCCACGGCTGTGGATGGCTATCGCTCACTCCCTAAACCTTCAGAGAGACTGTCTCTCTGAAGATGGGTTCTGCGCAGCCCGAAACGTAAGAGAAATAAAGCATTCAAGCTCTGTCGTGTGTTTCCCTTCCACCTAATTAATCCACTTGAAAACCAATGTTGCGATGTACCCGTGATTCTGCCTTCACTGCCCTACCCCATTGGTAGTCTAGCGTAGCTGGAAGGAGGGATTTTGTACTCCTCAAATTATCTTAAGGGAGCCTACCTCGTGTTTGTTATCCCTCTCTCTCTGAGTTGTATAGCTTAGGCCCCATACAGCCTACTGTTTGAAGACGTTTACCCCCATCCAGGTGTCGATTTTTTTCCTGACGAGCGGTACCGAGCCAGCTTCTTTAATTAATATTTTTGACAACAGGATAAATTTGTACATTTTTGATAGAAAAATTTCTCCGGCGAAGCCGGATTTCTCTATACTATGCTGACTCGCTTTCGCTCGCCCGGAAGCAAACGACACCTGGATGGTGATAAACGTCTTAAAACAGTAGGCTGAATGGGGCCGAATGGATACAAGCCAGAGAAAGAGAGAACAAAATAGGAAAAATACGCAGGTGACCGCCCTTAAAGGTATATCCTCACGTCCAGCTCATGGTTCCGTCCTGTCTCCAGGTCTCCAGGTCTCCAGGTCTCTTTATAATATTTATGTTTAATCTTCTCAACTGACTGGTGAGTGAAATGACTAAAATAAAATGACTGGTGAGTGAAATTACTAAAATGAAATGACTGGTGAGTGAAATGACTAATGGATGAAATGACTGGTGAGTGAAATAAATGCTGGAAGAAATGACTGGTGAGTGAAATGACTAATGAATGAAATGACTGGTGAGTGAAGTGACTGGTGAATGAAATGACTGGTGAGTGAAATGACTGGTGAGTGAAATGACTAATGAATGAAATGACTGGTGAGTGAAATGACTAATGGATGAAATGAATGGTGAGTGAAATGACTAATGGATGAAATGACTGGTGAGTGAAATGACTAATGGATGAAATGACTGGTGAGTGAAATGACTAATGGATGAAATGACTGGTGAGTGAAATGACTAATGGATGAAATGACTGGTGAGTGAAATGACTAATGGATGAAATGACTGGTGAGTGAAATGACTAATGGATGAAATGACTGGTGAGTGAAATGACTAATGAATGAAATGACTAATGAATGAAATGACTGGTGAGTGAAATGACTAATGGATGAAATGACTGGTGAGTGAAATGACTAATGGATGAAATGACTGGTGAGTGAAATGACTAATGGATGAAATGACTGGTGAGTGAAATGACTAATGGATGAAATGACTGGTGAGTGAAGCGAATGCTGGATTAAATGGCTGATGATTTAAATTACTGTTGGAAGAAATGACTTAGGTGAAATGACCGATGGGTTAAAAACAAATGAGAGACGAAATGACTAGAGAGTGGAACGACTGGCGGGTGAAATGACTAGAGAGTGGAACGACTGGCGGGTGAAATGACTAGAGAGTGGAACGACTGGCGGGTGAAATACATGCTGGACGAAATTACTGGTGTGTGAAGCGATTGGTGGGTGAAAGGACTGATAACTCTCCAACCTTTGCACTAAGAGACATTATTTTGGTCGTGTCTCTGATTCCGGAAATGATCTAATCTAATGAAAAAGTCAGTGGCACCTTAAGGGGGCAGGTTGGGGGGGGGGGGGGGGGTTATATTTAAAGGTTATATTATTATATTTAACAAACGTCCTTAGGGGGAGGCAGACCGTTTTTCTGGACTCCCTAATGTTTAGCCCCACCAGTTTTGAGATTATAAGACGTTCGGCCCATTAGTTTGGCGATTTTAACACCTTTCGCCCCATTTCGTTGTCAATTTAAGATCTTTCGTGCCATTTCCGTGTCGATTTTTTCCTGGCGAGCGAACGCGAGCCTGCAACTTTAAGAGGAAACGGCCTTCGGCCGGGACATTTTTCTACCGAAAAATTTACAAATTTATCTTGAAAGGGGTTCTAGGGGGTGTTTATGTCCCGGCCGAAGACCGGTTCTTCCTAAAATTACAAGCTCGTTATCGCTCGCCAGGAAAAAATCGACACCTAAATGACCCGAAAGGTCTAAATATTGACCAAAAAAATAGGTGAAAGGTCTGAAAATCACCAAACTAATGGAACGAACGTCTTAAAATCTGAAAACTAATGGGGCTAAACATGAGGGAGAAGACGGGCCAGATAACGGACGGGTGGTAATTACGTTCTGAACTTTCGGTGGAAGTAAATAGTTCTTCAAGTTTGTCAGTTTGAGATTGAAGTGTTCGGTCATTTTCTCGATCCTGGGGTTGACCTTTCCACAAACAGTTCACCACTCCAAACTTTATTCCAAGGTACTTCACAATTACAGTACTACCTGCAAAGTTTTAACAAGATAAATACAATGGATGAGCCGAGATTAAAAAATTTAAGCGCTCTCGTGAACACTAGGAAGGTTACTCCAATTTGAAGGTTCGAACTTTTAAGAGCAACTTCTGAAAATGTCATGTTTGTATTTCAATGGGGACCTCCAAATAATTTCAAACCATTTTTGACCTGAATACTGCCGTGCACATTCTTTGTCCCTGAACTAAGCAAGATGATCCCCTTAAGGGAGCCCAGACGGAATTGTGCAGCATAATTTACTGGTTCGGCTCAATGGTTTAAGGAGGGGATTTAGTTTGCTTTCTAAACCTCTATCAAACTTAAAAATCACCCACAAGACCCCCTTTTGATATACATTTGTAAATTTTTCGGTAGAAAAATTTTCCGGCCGAAGGCCAATTCCTCTTCAAATACAGGCTCGCTATCGCTCGCCAGAAAAATATTGACACATAAATGGCACGAAAGGTCTTAATATTGGCAAAAAAATGGGGCAAAAGGTCTGAAAATCGCCAAACTAATGGGGCGAATGTCTTGAAATCTCATAACTAATAGGGATAAACATGAGGGAGGAGGAAGACTCGAAGAAACAACTGCCTCCCGTTAAGGGTAAAGCCGCTGTCGCACGAGCACTTTTTCCGTAAATTTTCCATGAGCAAATTTGTTCTCGTATTATTTCCGGATATGTTCGCACTTATATCGGCAACTAAACTGAAGGTATAATATGTTAGGCGGCTAAATTCTGATAATGTGTAATTTGTGAAGCTTTCAGACCATAATTGCTCGTAACAATTGCTCGAAAAAGGGCTAGTGTGACACCAGCTTTACATAATGAAATGGTTCTATGGTGCAGCTTTACAATAACAACAGTAAGCTTGTAGCCAATATCAGAGAGATATTTTTAGTATATTCTGGCTAACATTCTATTATATTCTATTATATATACTCAGGCCCAATCCACACTTTCCCTAAAAAAAAATCTTATTCTTTTGTTCCCTCTTTTCCTTTTTTTTTGGGGGGGGGGAGTGGCCGACAGAAGACAGAGCCAGAATAGGGACAACACAACAGAAAATAATGAACACACAAAAGCAAAATACAAATTCACACACATCTAGGCTAACATAAGTTGATTTCATTGTGGTTGTTGTTGTTGTTCCCTAAGCTGCCTGGCCGAACAGCCCCGAGTCACCAAGGAAGGCCATGGCCACGGTCGGGCTTTCCCACAGAGCTCTCAAAGAGTGTAAATTGTGTTGTTGGCGTAAGTGGTTGTGTGAGATGCAGTATTCTATGATGTGTTTAATGGTATGGGGTGCTGTGTTACAACCCAGGCAGGTGTCGACAACGGACTCATCCAGTCTCTTCTGATAGCTCAGAAGAGCCGGATGGTGTCCGCATCTCAGCCTGGCCAGGTGGACTCTGTCCTCGCGAGGAAGGGAGGATTCAGAAGGATGGATTTCGGGAGGTCGTGCATGCAGCTGCGTGTTGTCTATGAGTGAGTGGATGGAACGGCGAGTGATATGAGTATGGATGTGCTTCCGGAAGTTGGTTTGGGGTGGGCAGGGAGGGAGAGAAGACAGTATTTGTGTGTGATAGCGTGTGCTGGGTGTTGTTTTGATATTTCTTGGTGTCTGTGGGTGTGTAGCCATGTAGTGTAGTGGGTGGTGTTGATTCGTGGAGGCTGCTGCTAGGAATTGTGTGCCTCTCATGTCTAGATGATCTTTGACTTTGAGGACTTTGGTTTCTTGATGTAGGTGATCTGTGGGTGTCGTAGCTGTGCATCCTGTGATGATTTTCAGGGCTTTATTTTGAATAGTCTGTAAGGTCTTATGATGTGTTTCAGCTAGGTTAGAAGCCCAGGCCGGGCTTGCGTATTCCATAACTGATCTTATGTATTGTTTGTAGACTGTGGTGGTGGTTTCTTTGTTGTGTCCAAATTTCGTGTGGGCAAGTGATCTGAGGGCGTTAAGTCTGGGTGCCAGTTTCTTTTTCGTGTTTGTGGTGTGCTGTTTGAATGTCATTTGGGTGTCGTATGTTACTCATTGTGGTTATGATAGGTCGCTATACAGTACATAAAAGGGGAAATAGTTATCTCAGTTAATTCTCTAACTCCCACATATACCTCCTGAGCTGAATAAAGTCATCTAATGAATAACATTGAATCATTTATCATTGTGTCGAAAGGGATATGAATATTAAAAGAGGCAGTGTTACTAGAGGGTTATCCACTACCTCATACAGAGTCAAACATAAAATAACATTATACTCCTGTACATTTAGCAATTACCAGACCGGTGATTAAGTGACCTGGAGAGAGAGAGAGAGAGAGAGAGAGAAAGCGTGCGTGTGTGTGTGTGTGTGTGTGTGTGTGTGTGTGTGTGTGTGTGTGTGTGTGTGTGTGTGTGTGTTAGTAAAGGGGATATTCTGTAATAACCCAAGAGTGAACCGATTTCCGCAGTTTTTCTTCTACTCGACAAGTAAACTCTGGAACTCTCCGTCAATCTGTCTTTCCCTCACTCTATGACTTACAGGTATACTGCTTCAAGCTTCGTGTGTCAAAACATGTTGGCTCTAATGTATCTTGAATTTGGCTCCATGTGTTACTCTTTCAATTAGGGGTTTCCTACAATGCTTCCTACAATGCTTGTAGGAAGCATTGCCTTTTGTCTCCTTCATACACATGTAGAATAGATGCATGTAGGTAAAACTATGTTATCCCTTTCTTGATTACTGGGCCGTGTTATATATTAAATAATGGGATACTTTTAAATGGTCAATTGTGAATACATATTATGAATACAATGCATTTATGTAAATGTTTCTTATTACAAATGTAAGTGTCAGAAACCCCTCTGCCAGTGGCTGATATGTATCCTCCATTTCAAATAAACAGAGTATAACTAAACCGAATGTGATCAAAGATACAGCATATATACAGTATACAGTATATACGGAAAATACAGCATATATACATTATACAGTATATATGGAAAATACAGCATATATACAGTATACAGTATATATGGAAATTTAATAAGCAAACTTAACTAATATAAAGTACAATGTTATGGTTTGTAACGTTCTTTCCACGCCCCTAATGCAGCCGACACTTTGTGCAACACTTGTACCACATGATAAGCTGCATGAGGGGGAGAAACTATATGTGTATAATGCAATTGATGGTGTAAATGAAAATGAGCAGCCTGTGTGTATGTGTGAGAGAGAGAGAGAGAGAGAGAGAGAGAGAGAGAGAGAGAGAGAGAGAGAGAGTGAGAGTGAGTGAGAGAGAGAATATAACACGCAACCATGGATAATAATTAGAACAGAGGAAGTGTCAACACTAGTACAAACGTTCTACCTGGAGCAACGTTCACATAATAAACGTTCTACCTGGAGCAACGTTCACATAATAAACGTTCTACCTGGAGCAACGTTCACATAATAAACGTTCTACCTGGAGCAACGTTCACATAATAAACGTTCTACCTGGAGCAACGTTCACATAATAAACGTTCTACCTGGAGCAACGTTCCCTCAGAAGCTGTAGGTAGTTTTGAATGGGGGGTCACCTGCTTTTTTCTCTCCTTTTCTCTCTTTCTCTGGCTTGTATCCATTCGGCCCCATTCAGCCTACCGGTACTGTTTTAAGAAGTTTATCCCCCATCCAGGAATCAATTTCTTCCTGGCGAGCGGTAGCGAGCCAGTATTGTATGGAAAATCCGGCTTCGCTGGAGACTTTTGCTATCGAAAAATGTACAAATTTAGCCGGCTGTCAAAAAATATTAAACAAAATATGCTGGCTCGCTACCGCTCGCTAGGAAAAAATCGACCAATGGATGGGAGTAAACGTCTTAAAACAGTAGGCTGAATGGGGCCGAATGGATACAAGCCAGAGAAAGATATAAAAGGAGATAAAAAAGCATGTGACCCCCTTAAAGTAGAGCAACACAAGGAGACAGTATATCCTATATCTGAACACCTTGCAATGACTGTAGAGTACTTCTATATTTATACCTACTAAAATTTACTAAATCTACTAAAATCTACCTCCTAAAATCTACTAAATCTACTAAATCTACTAAAATCTACCTCCTAAAATTTACTAAATCTACTCAAATCTACCTCCTAAAATCTACTAAATCTACTAAATCTACTAAATCTACTAAAATCTACCTCCTAAAATTTACTAAATCTACTAAAATCTACCTCCTAAAATCTACTAAATCTACTAAATCTACTAAAATCTACCTCCTAAAATGTACTATATCTACTAAAATCTACCTCCTAAAATCTACTAAAATCTACCTCCTAAAATCTACTAAATCTACTAAAATCTACCTACAATATTTCTATCCTATATCTGAACACCTTGTAATGACTGTAGAGTACTTCTATATTTATACCTACTAAAATCTACTAAATCTACTAAAATCTACCTCCTAAAATCTACTAAAATCTACCTCCTAAAATCTACTAAATCTACTAAAATCTACCTACAATATTTCTATCCTATATCTGAACACCTTGTAATGACTGTAGAGTACTTCTATATTTATACCTACTAAAATCTACTAAATCTACTAAAATCTACCTCCTAAAATCTACTAAATCTACTAAAATCTACCTCCTAAAATCTACTATCTATCTATCTATCTATATGCTCAGGCCCAATCCCCATTTTGGGGGTAGCCGACTCAAGACAGAGCAAGAACAGGGAAAACACAAAAACAACATAAAACAAAAAATAAACACAGATAAAAAACACAAACTCTCACACATCCAGGTCACCCAGGAGAAGACCCAGAGACCAGGGTTACCAAGGTCGCTCCAGCACTCCCCCGGCCCCTGACCACCCGGAGAGGTTCCGATCTCGGCAGGCAGAAATGCAGCGGAGCCAAAGCCACAAGCCCTCCCACCACACTTCCAGGCACACCCTTCATATTAATCGTCTTCCCGGGCCAGGCGCCTGATGGACTATTATCTAGTCCAACTTGAGCCCGACCCCTTACTCCAAATGACCACGTGTTCACTCAACTATTCACAAGCATTCTCCATTCACTCCTGTCCACCACCACTTCCCCTGCCTGATCTATAGTCATTCCTCTATCATCCAAAGCCTTTCTTACACAGTCTCTCCATCTCAATGGGGGTCTTCCTGCCCTTCTATCTCCCCTTGTACCTACTAAATCTACTAAA
Organism: Paralithodes platypus; assembly: GCA_032716605.1. Lineage (NCBI taxonomy): Eukaryota > Metazoa > Arthropoda > Malacostraca > Decapoda > Lithodidae > Paralithodes > Paralithodes platypus. Next base: position 2,817,015 of record CM064486.1, on the reverse strand, counting down.
ATCTATCCTAAAATCTACTAAATCTACTAAAATCTACCTCCTAAAATCTACTAAATCTACTAAAATCTACCTCCTAAAATCTACTAAATCTACTAAAATCTACCTACTATCTTGCTATCCCTATATCTGAACACCTTGCAATGACTGTAGAGTACTTCTATTTTATACCTACTAAATCTACTAAAATCTACCTCCTATAATCTACTAAAATCTACCTACTATCTTGCTATCCCTATATTTGAACACCTTGCAATGACTGTGTAGAGTACTTCTATATTTATACCTACTAAAATCTATCCTAAAATCTACTCAAATCTACTCAAATCTACCGTCTATAATTCTATCCTATATCTGAACACCTTGCAATGACTGTAGAGTACTTCTATATTTATACCTACTAGTATCTAACCGAATTGGATTGCAAGGTCTTCGAGATACTAAATATTCCTTTTAAGGGGAGATGTGCGTTTTTTCTGGACCCCCTTCTTTCTCATGTTTAGCCCCATTAGTTTTCAGATTATAAGACGCTCAACCCATTAGTTTGGCGATTTTAAGACCTTTCGCCCCATTTCTTTGTCAATATTAAGACTGTTCGTGTCATTTAGATGTCGAATAACACGGAATACTATCGGAAGGAATATCATCCCCTTGCTGTTCAAGTCCAAAATTACTTAAGACAGCTAGGCCTTTGTTAGTGTACACAACAAATAATAATAACAACACAAAAATAGTATCTATTTAATATATATATATAAACAAATATTAATAACACATAATAAACATGTATCCAGCGCAGTCCATGGAAAGAAGATAAAGGTTGAAGACATTAGCTGCAAAGGCCAGCATTCATATTCAAACACTCAGCTAAAATTCTACTGTCTGCTCTTTTTCTATTGCATTTAAAACACCTGACAATTTTAACCTGATAAAGTCCGCAGTCGTGCCGGCTCGAATATATAATATGATATAGTTCCAAATAATATGCTGCCTTCCCTTCCTTGGAATTAGATTTTTAATTATAATACCTGTATATATAGCTTTCTCTGAGAGTTACATAGAGTTACATATATACATAGACTACACAGACCTTGCGGTCCCTACTAGGTAGACCGGACTTAATGCTAAAATAGAAATTGCTACAAAGTGGAAGGCAAGGATAGCAAATTAGAAGGCTCTATCACCTCCCACCTCCCCCTCCGACCGTTGGTCGGCATGAAATTCGGTTGGGGAAAAAAGTCCCCCAGCAGAATGAGAAAAACTTCTACTGGGAAATTTATAGTAAAGGACAAAGTTGAGAAATATTATACACTACTGATGCTTAACCTAGAGAGAGAGAGATAGTGTGTGTGGGAGAGTGAGAGTAAGTGTGTGAGTGTGTATGTGGAGAAATATAATGTGTGTGGGAGAGTGAGAGTAAGTGTGTGAGTGTGTATGTGGAGAAATCATTTGTTCTGCTAATTTGTACAGCAGAAATATCATAATTAGATTCAATATATACATCACTTGATATTTAACATGTTCTCCCTCGTTTCTACTATGAGTATATATATATATATATATATATATATATATTATGTGTGTGTGTGTATGTGTGTGTTTGCGAGTGGGATTTCTCCATACAATGCTGGCTCGCTATCGCTTGCCAGGAAGAAATGGACACCTGGATGGGGATAAACGTCTTAAAACAGTTGGCTGAATGGGGCCGAATGGATACAAGCCAGGGAAAGAGAGAAAAGGAGAGAGAGATCAAACAAAAATGGTGACCCCCCATAAGATTCCCTCTGCTTGCCAAGGACTAACTACCACAACGTCTCAGGTCCATATTTGAAAACATATTTTCGTTTTAGTTACTAAAAAAACATATCAAACAAAGGATATTCTTGATTTGGGTATTTAACAAACATTTGTAATGGTTTTGATAGTATATACAGGTTAATTTACAGGTACCTGTAATAAATAATAATAAATCGAAGGCTTGTGCATATTTCTTTAACTGTCTTGATACCGCCATGCATAAATGCGCGGAATGTCGGTGTGAGTATCCTAGGTTCGAGTCCTTGGAGTGCCACATGTATTTGTTGATTTCATTAATTGAGTTTAGAAGTAAAGTTGGTTGGTGAAAAAATATAATAAATAATACCATATTGGTTGTAACATATGAGACACCCACAATGTCCCACATATGTTTTGAAGGACCAAACAAAAAAATAGATGTCTGAAAAAAAGGAATAGACCTTGGTGACCCTGGTCTCTGGGTCTTCTCCTGGATAACCTAGATGGGTGTGAATTTATATTTTGTGTTTGTGTGTTCATTGTTCTCTGGTGTGTTGTCCCTATTCTGGCTCTGTCTCGAGTCAGCCACTCCCCCCATCCCCCCACCGAAAAAAAGGAGAGAAAAATTTAGAAAAATAAAATAAAGGAAAAGTGTGGATTGGGCCTGAGTATATGGATGGATGGATGGATGGATGGGCGGAGCTTATCTCGTGGATCAGTGTGGGGCTGGGAGGGGATACTTTCATCAATTTTCCTGGCTGATAATTCTCTTGTTTTCTTTAATGCAACTGCAATCTCTCTCTCTCTCTCTCTCTCTCTCTCTCTCTCTCTCTCTCTCTCTCTCTCTCTCTCTCTCTCTCTCTCTCTCTCTCTCTCTCTCTCTCTCTCTCTCTCTCTCTCTCTCTCTCTCTCTCTCTCTCTCTCTCTCTCTCTCTCTCTCTCTCTCTCTCTCTCTCTCTCTCTCTCTCTCTCAAACACCCACACACAGAGATTCAATATTCCCCTAGCAAATATAAACGCTCAGAATACGGCCACTGTTCAATCATACAATATTACTGTCACCATTCCGTTTTAAGGGAGCCCACCTCGTTTTCTCTCTCTCCCTCTCTCTCTCTCTGGGTGTATCCATTCGGCCCCATTCAGCCTACTGTTTTTAGACGGTTACCCCCATCCAGGTGTCGATTTTTTCCTGGCGAGCGGCAGTGAGCCAGCATATTTTATAACATTATTTTGACAGCAGACTAAATTTGTACATTTTTCGATAGAAAAATTTCTCCCGGATTTCTCCATACAATGCTGGCTCGCTATCGCTCGCCAGGAAGAAATCGGCACCCGGATGGGGATGAACGTCTTATAAATAGTAGGCTGAATGGGGCCGAATGTATACAAGCCAGAGAGATAGAGAGAAAAGGAGAGAAAAAAACAGGTGACCCCCTTACGATATTGTCACTATTGTCTTGACCCCTCCCAAATATAGATATTGTCACTATTGTCTTGACCCCTCCCAAATATTGTCACTATTGTCTTGACCCCTCCCAAATATTGTCACTATTGTCTTGACCCCTCCCAAATATTGTCACTATTGTCTTGACCCCTCCCAAATATTGTCACTATTGTCTTGACCCCTCCCAAATATTGTCACTATTGTCTTGACCCCTCCCAAATATTGTCACTATTGTCTTGACCCCTCCCAAATATTATCACTATTGTCTTGACTCCTCCCAAATATAGATATCACTGTCGTTCCTCTTGTTCCTCAATGTTCTCTCATTTGTGTACGAGTATTGATTTGCTATATAGCGTTTGATATATTTGCTATATAGCGTTTGATATATTTGCTATATAGCGTTTGATATATTTGCTACATAGCGTTTGATATATTTGCTATATAGCGTTTGATATATTTGATATATAGCGTTTGATATATTTGATATATAGCGTTTGATATATTTGCTATATAGCGTTTGATTTATTTGCTATATAGCGTTTGATATATTTGCTATATAGCGTTTGATATATTTGATATATATCGTGTGAATACCTGTACGAGATTGTATATGTTGTGTATGTATTGTGTGTGTGAGTGTGTGTGTGTGTGTATGTGGGTGTGTTTGAGTGTGAGTGTGTGTGTGTATGGGGGTGTGTTTGAGTGTGAGTGGGTGTGTGTTTGAGTGTGTGTGTGTGTGTGTGTGTGTGTGTGTGTGTGTGTGTGTGTGTGTGTGTGTGTGTGTGTGTGCTGTAGGTTGACAATGAAGCACAGCAGGTAGGATCAATACCCCAGCCCTTCCATTGATACCACCAGGGCCCATGAAGTGAATACCATACATACTGCACGAATTCCCTCCCTAATCAAAACCCGTCTATGTGACCCGGAAAAAGCGATGAGGTGTATGCGGGTTGTATTGCTGCCTCGTTATACCTACAGACCCTGCAGAACACAGAAAGGTGGACAACTATTTTCACCGAGAGGCCATTTTGTAGACCTATTATTTTCTATTAGATAATTCCTGATTAGGTATTTGAAAGAAAGTTTTAACCCCGTGTATAACAGGATTATTAGTTGTGCTTACTACAATGAACAAAGTAATATAACGTGATGGTATATGGAGGCAAATCAGAACTGCCAGTATGATTCCTCGATTATTAATGGTAAAATATGATCCTGCCATGTTTCTGCGTCCTATTATTGCCTAGTCTTCATATTGTTACGACCGGGACTCGTTTAAAACAAGGGCTCTTAATCATTGGACTAGAAAGGCACACAGCCACAACGGTAACACTAGATCCAACCCTCGAATTTATAATGCCGGCGCACAAAAACACCTATACCCTCCAGAGTTAAATCTGCGATAACGGGGTATCCTATAACTCGGTATAAATGCACTACTACTACAGACTGATGATCTCTGATACAGCCTGATCACAACAACATACAATTACGTTAATAAGGTATACAAGGAAAAGGATAGAGAGCTTAATTAAATCACTGGAATGATTTAAGGCAAACAAGAAGAAGGTATAATTAAAGTTACTCTAAACAATAATAACTGTCACTCCTATATTAAAGAAAGTGAACGAAAGTCCTAAAGCATCGAGCAGGAATCTTCTGAAGAAAGTCTGATGCTGCTTAAGATGATCGAATCGGATTTTGAACTGTTGTATAAAGCAGGAACAAGATATGGCAAATGTATGGACGTACAGGGTTAACTGGCACGGGAATAATAATAACGGTGCAATAGTATAATCTCCAACAACAAAAGAAGTACTTCCTCAGGCAACGTAAAAGCCTGCTCAGGTTGTGCAACTCAACAACAACCAAGGCTTACAATCAACGTGAATAAAAATGCTGCATACATAACATAAGAGTTTATATTCCTAATCGGGTGTCTGCTAGGCGAATAAAGTCTAGCTGGGATGTAGTAGGCTAGGAAACAATGGCTGAGCAAGCGGCTCGTAGCCTAGCGAGGTCCTTAAGACTGGGCAGCCAAATTACGTTAAAATGACGGGGTGCTCTCTTGAGAGATCCAGATCGCTAGTATCTGGTTCTCTCCTGGCGACCCTCTCAAAGTCAAAGCAAAACGAGTTAGCACAGTGTTGGGTGGCAGAGGCAAAAGCCCTCACTCGCAATACAGTGCTAAGCTCACAAGGTACACAGTCAGAAAGACAACCTTACCTAGGCTTCCCACGTATCCGTTGCAATTGTACAGGTTCAGCAAAACCTAGTACACATCGGAAATCACAACAACAGTAGCCTCACCCCAGTCTAGCATTAAATAGCCCAGCAGACAACCAAGAAATAGGTAGGGAGACACCGTGAGTGTGTCGAACCTCTACAGACAAAATGTTAACCCCTCCAAAATGTCTATCTAAACATAGAATATCTGAGAGCTTCAGCATATAATATGATGGCCGATGTATGAAATCGTGGAGAACCAAAGGGGAGTTATGATATTAAATAGATGGAAAGAATGAGAGGTAAGAAGTTGAGAGAGAGAGAAAGTGTTCTATAGGTAGAAGTCGGGGACAGGTAGCAAGGGATATGTGAAGGGTATGTTGGTCAGGCAAGCTCTGAGGAAGGCAGCTCCTCGGGACCCCAGGATCACACACAAAGGCATGGTGGTCAGCCAATCACAGGCCGCTACGTCACCAGGCAGCAGGGATGCAGAAGGCGCCAGGAACCACCAGCCAATCAAGAGGCGTGGGAAGGCACGCGCGCGGGCCTACGAGCGAGGGGGAGGCAGCACATGGATACGCATTACGCACGCACACACTACCACCCCACTGCCTATATTATTCTCTCTCCTTAACTATATACAATGCTTCTTATGTTCAACTCATGATATAAAATGCTTCCCGTTGTCACAGACGAAAATAAAGACCACCACGGGACTGTCTGTAACAACACGAACACTATGAAAGAAAGAACAACATTGTAGATAGACTGTAGCCAAATACATTGCCCTGGCGAGTGTTAGCGAGTGGCCAAGCGAGCGGCTGAGCCCACGTGGCGTTCTGCTAAGCTGTAGGCGTCACAATATCGTGCAACATATTTCACAACAAAATGTTGGTAATAGCTGAATAATCAGTATGACAAGATAATAATTTAGTATCAGCTGGAAAAAACAGACTATAGTTCGGATCATTCACTGCGTTGGGTATAAAAAAAAGAAGAGTATTGAGAATTGATCAATACTGCATACTTCACATCAAACCTTACAGCATCACCCCTCCTTAGGTTTTAGTAGCGATAATGTCACCGTTGTAATCTGTGCCTATGCCTGCGAGGATGGAGAGAACATTGGGACCGTAACTTGTGGCGGAGTGTGATGCTAGGCTGCCATGTGGTGAAGTGAGGTCCTTTTACCTCCTTCATCTTCGGTGTTACGCAAAAATTAATTACACTCCAGGACATAAATCGTGGCCTCCAGTTTTCGAAGTTATCCTGAACTGAATAATATTTTTGTATTGACTTTTTGCCTGATATCTAAATTTCGGAGATTGATTGTGCTGTTCGAGACACAACTACTTGTGACCACACATGACATTTCCCAAACCCTTAACGACCTCAAAATTCGACAAGTAGACTCCCAAGTAATAGACTTTGCCAAATCCTTCGACAAAGTCCCTCACCAAAGACTGTTAGCCAAGTTAGATAAATATGGCATCCGAAGACCACTTTTTCACTGGATTAGGAAGTTCTTGACCAATCGGGATCAACGCGTTGTTCTCGAAGGTTCTCATCCTTCTACTTGATGGATGCCCTGTTTAAACTTAATAAAATTGTATATTAGCAGCCATCATAAAATTATAAAAACGGCACTGGTACTGAACGGGACTTTTTGTTTTCAGTGGGTGGAAGATTAGGACAACATAGCATCCACTAAATTTTCTCAAGATACGAGAACGCGGTTCTTACTTTTATTCTGGCTATCGGCAAACGATCTAATTAGGTTTAGGAAGGAAATCAGATACTGAATCATGACAAATTTCACCCATTTAAATCACAGAGGGCCTTTCTAACTGCGTAAAATTGTTTAATGGCAAACCGAATTAAAACAAATCTTCCATATAATCTGAAAGGTTTAAATTAAGACTATGCTTAGCTCTACGGTGTCAGCTTGATAATAAACAGAGTGAAGTGTTTATGGTAGCGACTGTACCTGGTATCTGATGTATGTAGTACTGTATGTGGTGATTATTATAGATCTCTAGCCTACTACGACATGTATAGGGTGTCCTCGGTTAGTTTGGTCCCTTTATCCCTTAACCTCTGAAGTGCGCATGGGGGTAATTAGACACCTCTCCCTGTGCGCATGTATTTGAGGTGTTTCCGTCACTAAAATATTCATTATACCATTAATAGCAATAATACTTATCCATATGCGCCTATTATGGGTTGATTATAAAGGTATTAACCTGAAACAACAATAAAACGAGTGAAAACAGCGTTTGGATGGTCAAAATCGGAGATATAGCCCGCGAGTTGTATAATGTATGGGTGAGGCAAGCTGCTTTCCCGCCAATTTCCCCCAAGGCCACTGAGACACAGTCGATCGATACTCTCTCTCTCTCTCTCTTGCATTCGCTTGCTATCAGTGATGACCACACCCTGCAACCGGATTTCTAATGTTAGCACGAAAATATACCTCAGAATAAGGGAATAACAGGGAAAATAGGTGATAACTGAAGGAGAGGAGGAAAGTGGGGAAGGAGGGGAGGTAGAGGACTGAGATTTTGCATGGCCCAGGGGCCAAAAAAAAAAAAAAACATACAAAAAAAAAATAATGTCAAAAGTTGATTTTTTTTTCTTTCTGACTCTTAAGAGTCTCCCCGCAGTCCGCCGGGGGAACTCTTAAGAGTCTCCCCGCAGTTCCCGAGTTAATGTACGGTGCCGTCCTTTTAACTTTATTCTGGCTACTATTAGACGATTATATTAAATTTGAACAGGGCCTAGAGCAATTAACAGGTTGCAAACTATCTCACTTGACCCCTTTTAATGCCACAGACCTTTCTTAAACTGCACACAATCGTTTAATATAGCTAGAATAATATTTAGAAGACGTCACCCGTACAGTAGGAGTTATGATGGTCCATACACACCATATCCATACGTTCAACACGCCACACACACGTCGTAGATATACACGCGTACACGCACATAAACTCTACCTCTCTCACACACTAAAGATACCACAATGATCACACACCATATTCATACATACTCAACACGCCACATCATATACTGTATATACACACACACACACGTCATAGATATACACACGTACGCACACAAACTATAATATATATATTATATACTGTATATATATATATACAGTAATTTATGCAGGGTTATTCTCTTACTGCAAGACTGTCTTTCGATATAGTATATCGTTCATGTCCTTTCAATTTGGCACGAACATTAATAAATTTAGTAAAGATACTTAAATAAAGGGAGAAGAGGGTGAATGACAACAATATATAACATAAACAATGCATAAAGCAAAACCAATAATACAATGAGGGTGTTGTATCTTTCACTGAAGGGTGAATAAGTAATAATAGTAGTAAAGGAGAGAGGAGGAAGGAACCGGTGGGAACGAAGGAAAGCGATAGAAACTAAAGAGGACTCTAAATTGAATGAAAATTGGAATTCAATAAGACTTGCTAAACATTACCCGTGATGGTGGTGATTGTGGTGGAGATGGTGGTTATGATAGTGGTAACTGGGGCTGTGGGGGAGATGGTGGTGATGATAGTTGTTGTGGTGGAGATGGTGGTAATGATAGTGGTGATGGTAGTGGGAATGGTAGTTATGATAGGGGTTGTTGTGATTGTGGTAGTGGTGGTGGTTATGATAGCGGTAGAGGTCGTTGTGAGGGAGATGGTGGTGATGATAGTTGTTGTGGTGGAGATGGTGGTAATGGTAGTGGTGATGATAGTGGGAATGGTAGTTGTGATAGGGGTTGTTGTGATTGTAGTAGTGGTGGTGGTTATGATAGCGGTAGAGGTCGTTGTGAGGGAGATGGTGGTGATGATAGTAGTTGTTGTGGTTGTGGTGGTTATGATGGTAACTTAGGTTGTGGTCGGGATGGTGGATATGACAGGGGGGGGGGGGGAATTGGTTATGGTGGAGATGGTAGTAATAATAGTGGTCGTGATGGGATTAGTGGCTCTGAAATTGGTCTTGGTGGTGTTTAATGGTTAGAGTGGTTGTGGTGTAGATGGTAGTTATCGTGGATGTTGTGGTTGTGGTAGTTATGATGGTTGTTGGTGTTGTGGTGAGGATCGTGGTTATGATATTGATTGTGGTGGGATAATGGTTTGGATAGTGGTGGTTGAGGTTGTGGTGGGGCTGTTGGTTATGATAATGGATGTGGTGAGTATGATGGTTGTTGTGGTTGTGGTGGAGTTGGTGGTTATGATAATGGATGTGGTGAGTATGATGGTTGTTGTGGTTGTGGTGGAGTTGGTGGTTATGATAATGGATGTGGTGAGTATGATGGTTGTTGTGGTTGTGGTGGAGTTGGTGGTTATGATAATGGTTGTGGTGGGGATGGTGATTTTGATCATGATTGTGGTGGAGATGGTAGTTTTGATAATGGTAATTGTCGAGGCCATAATTGCGGTAGAAGTGGTGGTTGTGATTACAGTGAATGTTGTACTTGTGAATAAAACTATATTAACAGGTACAGGTTGGAGTTAACATGTGGTGGGGTTGATAATGTTGAAAGTCCCTAATGGTTGCGAACATGGGCGTTACGGTAATTATAGTAATTGCGGTTATTGGAATCCATAATGATGGTGACAATTATTTGTTTGGCTATAATTAGTATGGTCAGCAGGAGGATGGTAGTGGTGGCTATGGTGTTAAGGGGGGTCACCGTTTTTGTTTATCTTTCTCTCCTTTTCTCTCTTTCCCTGGCTTGTATCCATTCGGCCCCATTCAGCCAACTGTTTTAAGACGTTTATCCCCACCAAGGTGTCGATTTCATCCTGGCCAGCGATAGCGAGCCAGCATTGTATGGAGAAATCCGGCTTCGCCGGAGACATTTTTCTATCGAAAAATGTACAAATTTAGCTTACTGTCAAAACAAAAATATATATATGCTGGCTCGCTACCGCTCGCCAGGAAAATATTGACACCTGGATGGGGGTAAATGTCTTAAAACAGTAGGCTGAATGGGGCCGAATGGATACAAGCCAAAGAGAAAGGGAGAGAAAGATAAAAAAAAGCGAGGTGGGCTCCCTTAATCCAAACTACAAGCAACAAAATCCCTCACTCATCCCCCTGCATTACCTCCAACAACCTATCTTATCCCATAATGTATATCCTTGGGCCACCTATATACCTCGGGCCCTTCACATATGTGCTTGCACCACCGCATAATTATGTAGTATAGCATTATCACTCACCTGTATAATCATTTAACCCCTTCTGTACCGGCGACGTCCTTTTAATTTTATTTTGGCTACTATTACACGATTTCATTCAGCTTGGGAAAGACGTCTACCCATTTAAAATCTACCAACTAGCTCAATTAATCCTTTTAGCTACCATATATCCTTCCTAAGCTACACAAAATCGTCTAAATGTAGCTGAAATCAAATACAAAATACGTCACCGGTTAACCTCAGTTCCTTGATTCACCCTTTGCCTCTCCCCTTACCTTAATCTCCATGACCCATTATCTTAATTGCCATCTGTCTCCAACTCTCTCTTATCTCCTGGCCTCTTCCCTTTCCTATTTCATCAACTCCCTTCCCAACACTCAGATGCATTCTCTACCCTTCCCCTGCCACATTACTCTTTAATTTACCTCTTACTCCCACTCCCTGTTTCACTCTTTTCTCCCGTTGCCTCACAATTCTAGATAACTTTCCAATTAGCCCCACCTTCCCCAGGACCCTGTCTCACCTCTGCCTCATCTCCCTTCCTCCTCCCTTCCTCACTCCCTGTCATACTCATCTCTGCTGGTTCGCCCCGGGGAAGGGAATAGGCTCCATTACCTAAGCCCCGGCTTGTACCACCCCTACCTCTTCCCATCCCTCACCCCTGCTCTTAGCACTGCCTCAGCATCCACTCTCCCCCCCCCCCCCCCCCCACACACACCTTACATTCCACCTTGCCTCACCTCTCTCCAAACCCCTCTACGCCGACTTACCTCCTTGCCTCCCCTCCGCACCCCCCCCTCTCTCTCTCTCTCTCTCTCTCTCTCTCTCTCTCTCTCTCTCTCTCTCTCTCTCTCTCTCTCTCTCTCTCTCTCTCTCTCTCTCTCTCTCTCTCTCTCTCTCTCTCTCTCTCTCTCTCTCTCTCTCTCTCTCTCTCTCTTCATTCATACCTCAATTATCAGGCAGTAATTGATTAATCGCCAGTAATTAGTTTAGTGCCGCCCCGCCCCGCCCGCGTCGCCTGAGGGAGCCCAGCTAGTCAAATGCCGCCCCTGCCAAGTACACCGGAATCCAGTTTATCTACAATTTCCTCAGTGCCGGAATGAGGGGCATTTTGAAGGAATGTGTTGTTGTTGTTTCCTTCCATTCAACACAGACATGATCGAGGACTGGCGAATCATCGTTTCCCTTCAGGAACCAATTAAACATCTCAAATCATAGTTCATAAATCACAACATGAAATGAAGTTGACAGTTCCATTTTCGCTGGCAAAGCTCTCGTATAATATGAATTAAATATTGTATTAGAATGACAAGGCATGCATTATATCAACCCCTTTACAATGTAATCTGTAATTGTGTTAGTTTTCTCACTAACATGCACTATATTCAGATTATATATTACTACAAATCACAGCTGTATTATTCTCCTTTTTCCAGTGCATATATTAAGAGCAGATAGCAGGGTTTAGATGCGGAAGAAGAAAAAGGTGAACTTTAGATTAGTAGGAGAGGCAGATGTAAGAATGTGTGTGTGTGATAAATTCAATGCCAGGTTTATGGGCGCCACACTCCATGTTTGCCACAAGGACCCCCAGATTTGATCCAGATCCAAATCATCTGTAAAGTCAGCCAAGAACGGCTAAGGGCGTGTTGACAATATCTTGTATGTGAACGAGGCATAAGACAAACGGCGTGCTGCCTGGCTACCATTTGTTACGTCCAGCCCTTCGTGGGGAGGACATGTGCTGCTCTACTGCAATACTTATACTATTTTGATATTGTGAATGAAAAAGATATATAACTGATTGGCGCATTTGAAGAACTCTATGCTATAAATATAGAAACTGCAGTGATAATGAAAATACAGGAGACAATGAAAATATAGGACAATAATCAAACTACATAAACTTATAAAATATATAACGATCACCAAAATAGGTAATTCTGCCTTGACCAAACTGCCAATCATTCCTTGGATGATATTGCATTACGGCAAATTGTATTATATCCTTCTCTATTTTCACAAAGAGATGGATTATAGCTTCGAAATTTAGACATACTGGTACTGGTAGAATTTCTGTTCATCTCCTAGTGTCTTGTAAAGGGTTCATCTCCTAGTGTCTTGTAAAGGGTTCATCTCCTAGTGTCTTGTAAAGGGTTTTTCTATACATTTGTATGTCCATATACTATTTTCTTTCATCACTGAACTTCGTCTCTTGCTCTTGCTCATTCAAAAATAACACAATTTGCTGCAAGTTTCTTCAGACCAAGTCTGTGGAACACCACGCTTACTCAAAAGCTACACGTCGACTGAACGGAAGCCCAACGGTTAGTGTGAATGTAGGACAGTATTGATGGAATGTGGACGATTCATGACGAGACCTGATGGAGAGTGTGAATATATCTTAATTGGTATAATAGACGGTGGGGAGAAAACCTTCAGTTTGGCTGCCCATTATTCTATAAATAATAAATACATGCACAGGGTTACCATAATTCACACAGGTTCATGTATAATGTTTATTAGACTGTATGTTGTTAAGCACCTCCGTCCCGTTTGATAAGGCCCAACACAGGTCCTTTGCGATGACAGGGTGACATGCTCTTTGGCACTGGTAGTGGTATATGGAAACTGACATGGCTGTGTGCTGACGGATCAGATAAGGACTGATTCAGTGATGTGGCTTGTAGGTCGTCAGTATCGTATGCTATTAGGGAGACAATGTCTATGGAGTCTTCATGATTGTTGACAGGTAAAACAGTTGGTGCCTCATATATAGTTTAATCTGTCAGGGTATGGGTGGTAGTTAACACGGTAATGTCAGTAGGTGACACGGCCATGCTGGTGGGTGGTAAGTAGATTGGTCAGTGGATGGCATAGCATTATTTGCTCAGAGTTTGCCTTAAGTTTCTTTAAGATTGCAGCACAAATATGGTTATATTTATTTATTTATTTATTTGTTTTTACTTCTGGTGAATTGCTTGGAGAAGTCTTGACAGATCGAGGAATTGGGGACGAGAAGGAAACAAGAATCACATAAGCCAGGGAACCCAGATCCCCAGATGTTATATTCATGTCTCCTCTTTCTATCACCAAGGCTCAGATGCTATTGCCTTCTTCTAGTTGCATAAACAAAATCTTAAAAGTAACTGATAATTTAGTTTAAAGGGAGACTTGTATATATTTGCTCATTTACTTATACATTTATTTTTGTCTTCAGTTTCCTTCCAAGACCACCGTCAATCTTACAAAAATACCCACAAGACCTAAAAGGACAAAAATAAACATAAATTACACAAAAGGTCATAAAATCTTCAAACTAATGGAGCGAAAGTCTTAACATTTCAAAACTAGTGGGGCTAAACGTGAGGGAGAAGAGGGCTCCAGTAAAACTAAACTTCCCCTTAATGCCGAGTAAGAATCTTAAGGTTTCTGCAGTGTATTTACCTGTGTAACTCTGAGTAGCGTTCCTATACTCCAGTTTACCTGTGTAACTCTGAGTAGCGTTCCTATACTCCAGTTTACCTGTGTAACTCTGAGTAGCGTTCCTATACTCCAGTTTAGACTATTGATTCTCCAATCATCTATCATTCTCTTGCTTCCTGCCAGTTATTCCAGGTTTCATAATCCTCCACAATCTCTCTCTTCCTGTTCCTTCTCTTCACCAATCTCTTCTCCTATAACTGCCTATTATTCCGTTTTGGTTTAAGGGAGCCCACCTCCCTTTTTTGTTTTCTCTTTCTTTCCCTCTCTCTTTGGCTTGTATCCATTCGGTCCCATTTAGCCTACTGTTTTAAGACGTTTACCCTCATCCAGGTGTCAACATTTTCCTGACGAGCGGTAGCAAGCCAGCATATATATATTTTTTTGTTTTGACAGCAAGCTAAATTTGTAAATTTTTCAACAGAAAAATTTCTCCGGCGAAGCCGGATTTCTCCATACAATGCTGGTTCGCTATCGCTCGCCAGGAAGAAATCGACACTTGGATGTGGATAAACGTCTTAAAACAGTTGGCTGAATGGGGCCGAATGGATAAAAGCCAGGGAAAGATAAAAAAAAAGGAGATAACAATAAAAAATAGCCGGTGACCCCCCTTAATAATTCCATGGCTATCTGTATATGTAATGAAGCTATCTAACTCTGTATATGTAATGAAGCTATCTAACTCTGTATAGAGGCTTTATTATATATGTAATGAAGCTATCTAACTCTGTATAGAGGCTTTATTAAAATAGTATTCATCCATTAAGTTGTTTATCATATTTGATATCTACTAATATAAATGTGTCACTGTGTATTATATATTGCACACACACACACACACACACACACATACATAAATGTGTATATGTACTGTATATCACTTACTCTCATGGTTATTTTATGATAATTTGTATTCTGCACATGCATCATTATTGTATTTATTTATTTTGTTTGTAAACTAAGCTTACCATCCTCATATCTGTACATCTCATGTTCATCCACTAAATTGTAAAATGTGTATTTTCAGCTCATGAGGCTGCCATTCTTTAATAAACCGTTTATTATTATTACACACCACATACCACACACACACACACACACACACACACACACACACACAACTACCACACACACACACACACATCTTCTACACCTACACACACACACACACACACACACACACACACACATCTACACACACACACACACACAAATACCACACACACACACACATCTTCTACACACACACACACATCTTCTACACACACACACACACACACATCTTTACACACACACACACACACACACACACACATCTACACACACACACACACACACAACTACCACAGACACACACACATCTTCTACACACACACACACACACACACAACTACCACACACACACACACATCTTCTACACACACACACACACACACACACCTACCACACACACACACACATCTTCTACACACACACACACACACACACACAACTACCACACACACACACACACATCTTCTACACACACACACACACACATCTACACATAAACACACACACACACACACACAAACACACACACAACTACCACACACATTTACACACACGATTATTGTTTAGTATTCCAGTGCAATAGAGTAATCACCTGAGTAACGCTTCATCTAATTCACCCGAGCGAAGAGGAAAGAATGTTAATGCTATTTGAAATTAAGTTAAGACAATCTCATTTCTCATTCAGAAGGCTACTGGAACAGTAATTAATGTATCTTCCTAGATAATATGTAATACGGTATCCCCCTGTAATACGGTATCCCCCTGTAGTACGGTATCCCCCTGTAGTACGGTATCCCCCTGTAGTACGGTATCCCCCTGTAATACGGTATCCCCCTGTAATACGGTATCCCCCTGTAATACGGTATCCCCCTGTAATACGGTATCCCCCTGTAATACGGTATCCCCTGTAATACGGTATCCCACCTGTAATATACGGTATCCCCCTGTAATACGGTATCCCCCTGTAATACGGTATCCCCTGTAATACGGTATCCCCCTGTAATACGGTATCCTCCTGTAATACGGTATCCCCCTGTAATACGGTATCCCCCTGTAATACGGTATCCCCCTGTAATACGGTATCCCCCTGTAATACGGTATCCCCCTGTAATACGGTATCCCCCTGTACAATTAATGTGTTGTTCACTTATAACTTATCATTAATGTGTTGTTCACTTATAACTTATCATTAATGTTTTGTTCACTTATAACTTATCATTAATGTGTTGTTCACTTATAACTTATCATTAATGTGTTGTTCACTTATAACTTATCATTAATGTGTTGTTCACTTATAACTTATCATTAATGTGTTGTTCACTTATAACTTATCATTAATGTGTTGTTCACTTATAACTTATCATTAATGTGTTGTTCACTTATAACTTATCATTAATGTGTTGTTCACTTATAACTTATCATTAATGTTTTGTTCACTTATAACTTATCATTAATGTGTGTTCACTTATAACTTATCATTAATGTGTTGTTCACTTATAACTTATCATTAATGTGTTGTTCACTTATAACTTATCATTAATGTGTTGTTCACTTATAACTTATCATTAATGTGTTGTTCACTTATAACTTATCATTAATGTGTTGTTCACTTATAACTTATCATTAATGTGTTGTTCACTTAAACTTATCATTAATGTTTTGTTCACTTATAACTTATCATTAATGTGTTGTTCACTTATAACTTATCATTAATGTGTTGTTCACTTATAACTTATCATTAATGTGTTGTTCACTTATAACTTATCATTAATGTGTTGTTCACTTATAACTTATCATTAATGTGTTGTTCACTTATAACTTATCATTAATGTGTTGTTCACTTATAACTTATCATTAATGTGTTGTTCACTTATAACTTATCATTAATGTGTTGTTCACTTATAACTTATCATTAATGTGTTGTTCACTTATAACTTATCATTAATGTGTTGTTCACTTATAACTTATCATTAATGTGTTGTTCACTTATAACTTATCATTAATGTGTTGTTCACTTATAACTTATCATTAATGTGTTGTTCACTTATAACTTATCATTAATGTGTTGTTCACTTATAACTTATCATTAATGTGTTGTTCACTTATAACTTATCATTAATGTGTTGTTCACTTATAACTTATCATTATAGGGAAAACGAGCCAGACTGTTTTAACGGCAGGTTTTTAGTGTGTTTCCTAGACTTCCATCAAGCTTGAAATTACACCCCCTTGACCCCCTTTCAAGATAAATTTGTACCTTTTTCGGTAGAAAAATTTCTCGGCCGAAGGCCGATTCCTCTTAAATTGTAGGCTCGCTATCGCTCGCCAGGAAAAAATCGACACCTAAATGGGACGAAAGGTCTTAAAAATGACATAAATTGGGTGAAAGTTCTTAAAATCGCCAAACTAATGGGGCGAACGTCTTAAAATCTCAAAAGCAATGGGGCTAAACATGAGGGAGAAGGGGGTAAAGAAAAAAATCCCTTAAGTGGAAATCTCCCCTTAAACTAAATATCTCTGTCGGTTTTGTAAATTTTTAAAAGGGACCATTCTTGAAGGTCCCTGAGTGATGAGGCGAAGTCGATGATGTATATGGGGGTGCTTATCGTTAAGGGGAGGTATTTAGTTTGTTCCCTAGACCTCCATCAAGCTTAAAATTACACCCCCTTGAGTCCCTTTCAAGATAAATTTGTACATTTTTCGGTAGAAAAATGTGCCGGCCGAAGGCCGGTTGCTCTTAAATTACAGGCTCGCTATCGCTCGCCAGGATAAAATCGACACCTGAATTGCACGAAAGGTCTTAATATGGGGTGACAGTTCTTAAAATCGCTAAACTAATGGGGCAAACGTTTTATAATATCAACAGCAATGGGGCTAAACATGAGGGAGAAAGGGGTCAAGAAAATAATCCCTCAAGTGGAGATCTCCCCTTAAGTGTATGAAGGGTAACCTATTTTCCTTGGATTACCTCTCTCTCTCTCGCTCTCTCGCTCTCTCTCTCTCTCTCTCTCTCTCACTCTCTCTCTCTCTCTGTAGAACAATGAATGTGACGGACAATTCTCTCGCCATAAAGCTCCCCCCCCCCCCCCCCCTTCAAAAAGAAAATTCAATTAAAATCTAAAATCATGTACTCCAAATATAAGCAGGTCAGACAGAAAAGAGTTCAATGGGTTTGTCAGAAGAAAACAGTTATTTCCACTAAAATAAGGCCACTAATGTTATATTCAAAATATATATATATTTTTTTTTTCTCTATGTGAGTGAGGGAGACAAAAGGCAGCACTGCCCGCATCGAGTGCCACCCCCAGAGTTGAAAGAGTAACTGGGCCAAAATCAAGGGACGTTCAAGCCAAAATGTCTTGACACACAGAGTTTGAAGCAATTTAAGTCATAGGAAGAGGAAAATACTGATTCTGGGAGAGAGTTCCAGAGCTCAGCAGTTGTATAGAAGAAAGTCTGAGAATAACGTTTCACTCCTGGATTGGAGAGTTGCACAGAGTAGGGGTGGGATTGTGTTGCAAGACGGGTACTACGTACCCAACGTAGAGGAGGTGGTATACACTGGGAAAGCTCTGAAGAACATTGATTATAGTAGCGAGAGAATAGTGAGAAAGATGCTACATTGCGGCGAATAGAGAGAGTTTGCAGAGAGTTGACGAGTGGGCGGGATATATATATATTCCATAATTATATACTGTATGTATACTGTGCATATAAAAGGAATAAAAATACCACCGTAGGTATCCACATCTTGATATAATTATTATAGTTAACGTTTCAAAACCATCTCTTTATCATCAGAGCCTACTGGGAACACACACACAATATCTATAAATACAAATTGTCAATAAATGATTGATCAACATCGTTACGATTAATTATAAGTTACATGGTTACAAAAAATATAGAGGAAAGAGGTATATCTACAGTATATATATAAAGAATTCAATTATAGTAATCGAGTGAATCGCTAATCAGGTCCAAAACATTCTTAATTAAGGACAAATTATATCGTTGAAAAAGGTGAAAAACTAATCCACGTATTGTTCTATACATTAGATGAAGCGAAATTAAGTGAAATTGTTCGAACAAAATCAGATAACAGTGTTACGTAAGTGAAATAATAGTAAACATGAATGTTTATTGTTTATGAATATCAAAAGTGTATATTTAAAGAGAAGAAAATGGTTACTAAAATTTAACTCAAATTCGATGGTAAAGAAATGAAGCAATTACATAGTACAATGTATAGCTATTAAATGAAGCAATTACATAGTACAATGTATAGCTATTAAATGAAGCAATTACATAGTACAATGTATAGCTATTAAATGAAGCAATTACAAAGTACAATGTATAGCTATTAAATGAAGCAATTACATAGTACAATGTATAGCTATTAAATGAAGCAATTACATAGTACAATGTATAGCTATTAAATGAAGCAATTACATAGTACAATGTATAGCTATTAAATGAAGCAATTACATAGTACAATGTATAGCTATTAAATTACATAGTACAATGTATAG
>CM064486.1:1807282-2124782 GCA_032716605.1 Paralithodes platypus | reverse complement strand
AACTTCTGAACATTGTTGACTCGGTTTTAGGTTACTCGATATTGTTACTCCCAGATCGGTTTCTCTGTTTACATTCTTGAGTGCCATTCATCGAATAGTTTGCTTTCTCATTTTGGTATCCGATATGTAGTACTTTACATTTATCCGCATTGAAACTCATTTGCCAAATTTGGGCCCAACGTGACAACTTATCTAGATTGTGTTGCATATCGTCAACTTGTTCTTTTGAGAGTACGCTATTTGCAATTTTTGTATCGTCAGCAAATTTTGAGATTGTACAGGTGAGACCCTCATCTATGTCGTTGATGTAAATTAGAAAGATAATTGGTCCTAGTACCGATCCCTGGGGTACCGCACTACTTACAGTACATTGGTCCATTTAGATGCCTTACCGTTTATGACTACTCTTTGCTTTCTGTCGCAGAGCCAATTTTCTATCCATTTCAACACACCATCTTGTATTCCATGCGCTTTTAGTTTTAGCAGTAAACGTTTGTGGGGGAACTTTGTCAAAGGCCTTTTGAAAATCATGGTATATAATATCTACAGCTTTACTCTCATAATAGAGATTGAGGATATCGTGGAAGAAGTCTAAGAGATTTGTTAAGCAGGAACGTATCTTTAAGTATGCTATTTTCCTCTAAATGATTTACGAGTCTGTCTCTTATGAGCGTTTCTAGCATTTTACATACAACTGAGGTTAAGCTAATTGGACGATAGTTACTGGGTAGGGATTTGCTGCCTTTTTTGAAAATCGGTGTTACGTTAGCTAGCTTCCACTGATCAGGCATAGTTCCAGACTGCAAGGATTTATTGAATAGCAATGTCAGTGGTTTGGAGAGTTCATCCTTAGCTTCCTTTAGAACTCTGGGTGAGATTGTATCAGGTCCGGGCATTTTATTTACCTCGAGTTTATCTAAACAATTCAATACTTCTCTCTCTGTAACGGTGATATTGCTTAGAACATCCGAATTATCTATCTGAATCGGCGATGCTGTAGGGATATCAATGAGGTCTTCTGTTGTAAAAACTGATGCAAAGAAGGTATTGAGGGCATTACTCATTTGTACTTCGTCTTTGGTATATTCTCCATTTTCATCGACTAACGGTCCTACAGTTGAAGAAACTACTCTCTTCTTTCTGATATAACTATAGAATTCTTTTGGGTTTGGTTTACTTTGATTCGCAACATGTAACTCCAGGGTCTTTTTACTTTGCTTAATTAACCTTTTGGCTTAGTTCTACAAATTTCACCCGTTCTTCGTCATTTTGTGAGGATTTTAATCTATCATTAGCAAACTTTTTAGCAAGCAGGCAGTTTGAAATATCTTTAAGCCACCATTTGGGCTTATCATTATGGCCTGCACGCCGTATTTTCGATGGTATGCAGTCTTGCACTGCTTTTAGGTAAGTGTTTGCGAATGATTCCCAAGATGTATTTATGTCGTTATTGTTAATTAAAAAGCTCCTGTCAGTTTCTTTAAACATTGCTCTAAGTTTACGAAAGTTTGCTTGCTTGAAATTAGGGACTTTCTCGATGCTGCTATTTGGTTCGTTACTAGTAAACTTTAACTGAAAGTTATCGTACGATTGTCGCTGTTACTGAATTCATCACCGACATTCAAATTCTCTATCAATTCTTCTTTTGTTGAAAGTACAAGGTCAATGACATTATTTCCACGGGTTGGAGATCTAACAAATTGATATAGCGAACTCTCTTGCAAATTTGTATACAGGTCTTGTCCAGAGTGTGAAGTAATACTATCTCCCCACTTGGTCACAGGTAAATTGAAGTCGCCAAAAATTACGGTATCATGCGAGTTACTTAAGTCTGCAATTTGCTCATAAATTTCTCGGTCAGTTTGCACTGATTGAGCTGGAGGTCTGTATATTAGTGCAAGTATTATTTGTATACCTTTATTATTCTTTATTAGCACAAAGGATGTGTCGACGTTCACAATTTGAGGTTTTGACAAGAGGGTCAGGTTAAGACTTTCATTGATAAAAAATAAAACTCCACCTCCATTTCTATTAATTCGGATTTTCTCAAACATTACATAACCGGGAAGTGAATACTCTGCTAAAAAGTCTCTGTATTCTGTATTGAGCCAAGATTCTGTTATGCCAAAGTGGTGGCTAGTGTTGCCAATTTAGCTACTTTCCCGCTAGATCTAGAGGGATTTACTTCGATCTAGAGGCAATTTATTACATTTAGTGGCATGAATTCTAGCGATATACTAGAGATTTTGGCATTATTCTAGCGATTATCGGCATTTATTTACTATCTAGCGGACTTGATTTGGTAACCCTGATTACTGGTGTCCATCTCTTGACCCAATACTGAACCCGAATAACTGTATACCGGTACTATGTGTATGGGGGTGTTATGGGGGTTTTAGGACCACGCCCAACATAGCTACACTGAACAGGAAAGGGGCCACAATCACCACCACCTGCTACGGCAATCAAATAGAATTACATATATAGTTACATAGATACACAGACTACACAGACCTTGCGGTCCCTACTAGGTAGTCCGGACTTATTGCTAAAATAAAATTTGCTACAAAGTGGAAGGCAAGGATGGCAAAACAGAAGGCTCTCTCCCCACCTACTTCTCCCTCTGACCGTTGGTCGATATGAAATTAAGATGGGGAAGGAAGTCCCCCAGCAGAATGAGAACAAACTTTTACTGGGAAATTTATAGTAAAGAACGAAGTTGAGAAACATTATATACTACTGATGCTTAACCTATATTTTATTATTATTTGTTTTAACCTATATTATTCCCACCTCTTCAAAATGAATGTCTAGACTTCTTTTGAATGTGTCATTTGTCTTACATAGTACCACTTTCTCTGGCAATTTGTTCCACTCCATGACCACACTGTATATAGGTGAAGAAGTGCTTTGTGACATCGAGATTCGCCCTCCTGGTTATTAATTTCATTCCGTTTCCCCGAGTTAATGAACTATTATCTATTTTGAAAAGTGAATCTACATCAATTTTGTCAAATCCCTTTAGTATCTTGTAACATTCGATTAATTTACCTCGCAATCTTCTTTTCTTAAGTGATTTTTTTTTTTTTTTTAGTCTTTCATGATGAGATTTATTTCTTTGTGACGGAATCAACTTTGTCGCTCTACGCTGCACCGACTCGAGTTTCTCAATGTCCTTGCTCAGATAAGGAGACCAAAAGTGCACGCCATATTCAAGATGAGGCCTCACTATGCTTTTAAATAAAGGTACTATAATGTTCTAATTTTTATAAGTAAAATTTCTCTTAATATATACTAATGCTCGATTGGCCTTGTTCGCAGCTGCTGTACATTGATCTGAGGTCTTTAGGTTCTCAGATATAAGAACCCCCCAGGCCTTTAACTAATGCACTTGTTTTGATTGGCAGGCCTTTCATCTTGTATTCATATTTTTTGTTGTTATTACCTATTTGCAGAGAGAGAGAGAGAGAGAGAGAGAGAGAGAGAGAGAGAGAGAGAGAGAGAATATCATATGAAATAATGAAAAGGTGAAGAGTGGTGACTGGTGCACAGGAAGTCCGGAGTTCGCATGTCCATATCGCCTAAAAAGAGTGGGTACCGTGCGCTAGTGTTAAATACAATCTGGGCACTTAGTGGACCAGCCGATCTCGGGGTATCGTATGGCTGGTAGTGGTGGTGGTGCCGTTTTTTGTTAGTGATGGAAGAAGAAAATAGGGAATGTTGATGTAGATTTGGTGAGTTGACCGAGTGGATATGAAGGACCATTTGGAAGGGGAACAAGATTCTCAACAATTATGGATGTATATATGATTTAAAATGTGTTCAAGCGTATCTTTCTATCCAAGGATGCTGCTAACAAATATATTTTAGGAGATGTTTATATATTTATTTATTTATTATTATTATTAATTATTACTATTATTATTATTTATTATTAATATTATTATTTTTATTATTAGCAGTAGTAGTAGTAGTAGTAGTCGTATTTCATTATTAGTATTACTATTAGCATTTATTATTTTATTATTATTATTATTATTATTATTATTATTATTATTATTATTTATGGGAAGTGTAATTAAGGTTTCCATAATAATATTATCTTAATTTTTCACCCCCTCTGGACCCCCTTCTCCTTCATGTTTAGCCCCATTAGTTTTGATATTTTGTTCGTTCCATTAGTTTGGCAATTTTAAGACCTTTTGCGCCATGCAGGTGTCGAATTCTTCTTGGCAAGCGATAGCGAGCCTGTTATTTAGGAACAACCGGTTTGATGATGGAATTTTTGTATACCCTAAAATGTACAAATATAGCTTGACCCCAAGGGGTCTTTTTAAGATCTATGGAGATCTAGGGAGCAAACTATATATATATATATATATATACACAGTATAATTATGTATATAGGCTACCCCTGAAGATGTCTGGTCACTGTTTGTTGTTGTGGTATGTGTCAGGTAGGAAGTGACATAGTTGTGGGGGTGAGGGTCAGTGGTTGATGATCCTACCAGGCTTGGTTCCATTAGTTAGGTGACTTTGAGACCTTTCGCCCCATTTCTGTGCCACTATCTAGACTTTTTGTGCCATTTAGGTGTCGATTTTTGCTTGGCGAGCAATAGCGAGCCTGTAGTTTTAGGACAAACCGCGGAACATTTTTCTACCGAAAAATGTACAAATTTATCTTGAAAAGTGGTATGGGTAATGTTTCTTTAAGCTTGATAGAGGTGTAGCGAGTAAATTAAAATATATGTAAATAAATAATATATAGAGCAACAAATAACCACTATCCCCTTAACCCTTTGAGTACCAGCGACGTGTGTTTTATAATATATAGAGCAACAAATAACCACTATCCCCTTAACCCTTTGAGTACCAGCGACGTGTGTTTTATAATATATAGAGCAACAAATAACCACTATCCCCTTAACCCTTTGAGTACCAGCGACGTGTGTTTTATAATATATAGAGCAACAAATAACCACTATCCCCTTAACCCTTTGAGTACCAGCGACGTGTGTTTTATAATATATAGAGCAACAAATAACCACTATCCCCTTAACCCTTTGAGTACCAGCGACGTGTGTTTTATAATATATAGAGCAACAAATAACCACTATCCCCTTAACCCTTTGAGTACCAGCGACGTGTGTTTTATCGTATTATAGCTATGTTTAGACGATATTGGGCAGCTTAGAAAGGATCTGTGGTAGTCAAAAATGTTGGTTGAGATAGTTTGAAGCCTTTTTTTTATGACTAGAGGTCCTTCCTAAGCTGAATAAAATCGTCTAAGAGTTGCCAGAATATGCTAAAAGGGACGTCAATGGCAATAATATGGCTTCAAACTATCTCAACCAACCCTTTTAACTCCCACATATTCCTGAGCTGCATAATATCGCCTAAATCTTGCTAGAATACAATAAAACACACGTCGCTGGTACTCGAAGGGTTAATATGTTTGGTAACTTTTTTTTTTTTGTGGTATGTGTCAGGTAGGAAGTGACATGGTTGTGGTGTGGGTGTTTGTGTGTGGGTGGGTGAGGGTCAGTGGTTGATGATTCTACCAGGCTTGTGGCTTTCTTTCTCTCTCTCTTTGGCTTGCTCACTCGTTCTAGGTAGCTCGTTCTCTCTCTCTCTCTCTTTGGCTTGCTCACTCGTTCTAGGTAGCTCGTTCTCTCTCTCTCTCTCTCTCTCTCTCTCTCTCTCTCTCTCTCTCTCTCTCTCTCTCTCTCTCAGCAGCTGGTGGTGGTGGTAGTACTCAATGTGTTATTTATCTCCATCTCATCCTGTTTTGGCCCGTACAATCTGTGCTTTAAATTATTCTTTAAATGATTTATTCAAGAAGTTTGAACTATAGTAATATATTTTTGCTTGTGAAAACCAGTAATCGCAAACACAACCAGCATATCACTTTTGTGTTCGTTATTTATTTAGTTTTATCCCTAGACCTCCATCATACTTTAAACCAAATCCATTAGATCCCCCTTCAAGATTAATTTGTACATTTTTCGGTAGCGGTTCTTCCAAAATTATAGGGTCACTATCGTTCGCCAGGAAAACAAAATCGACACCTAAATAACACGAAAGGTCTTAATATTGACAAGGAAATGGGTCGGAAGGTCTTAAAATAGGCAAAATAATGGGGCAAACCCCTTGAAATCTGAAAACTAATGGGGCTAAACATGAGGGAGAAGGGGGCAGAAAACCCGGCCCATCTCCCGGGTCTATAAATCCCGACCTTAACCTCTTACAGCTGTAAAAGGACTCATTTCTACCATTTGGGAAGAGTCAATCAGTAAATAGATGTGAAAATTTACAGCCCGTTTGTTACAGCTTTCATTGGCTCACAAGTTAATAATAATATTTAAGAGACAATAATATAAGACGAAAAAGACCCAGAGCGCAGGAAAAACAAAACACATCAAGGAATACCACTTTAGTTCCCAATATGGACGTATACAGACTAAACACACATAATAAAGCCACTCCAACAGCTTCCTCTCTCTCCAACACCCCTTCTCCCCTCGCTACACTCTTCAGAAAAATAGGAAAAGTAGAATGTAGATACGAGGTGCTTATCCCTCAATGCTTCATCTGATCATATGGATGGTATGGTCAGGCTGTAGTTGAAAGGTTGACACTAACCCGTGAAAGTGAAGTCAACAAATATATTTATATTAGATTGAAAAACCTAACAACAACCGATTTACGTTGCCGAGTTGATGGTTTCACAGGGTACAGTGCATATTATCTGACAACAGAGTCAAAATTAGTTAATATAGGACTTCAGAGGCTATCAACCCATGTGGATTATTAAGCCAGTACACTGTAGGTCAAGAATAGCGTCAGGACCGGAGCCCCTCTGAATTAACCCATTCAATACCGGTGTCGACATTTACATTATATTCTGGTAAATATTTGACAGTTGTATTCAGCTTAGGAAAGACGTCTATCAATGAAAAGGCTACACACCATCTCAATTAATGCTTTTAGCTACCCTACAGTATATCTTTCCTAAGCTTCATAAAAGGCTACACACCATCTCAATTAATGCTTTTAGCTACCCTACAGTATATCTTTCCTAAGCTTCATAAAAGGCTACACACCATCTCAATTAATGCTTTTAGCTACCCTACAGTATATCTTTCCTAAGCTTCATAAAATCGTCAAAAGTATCTGAAAATAAATAAAAGAGACGTCACCGGTACTTTTAAGGGTTGATAATTATGTAGGTTGAAAAATAACTGATATATCTTTCCTCTCACTTAAACAGTAGGCTACCATAGCGCGGTTGGGAATATGAACATGATTGGATTAATATCCAGTATTCGAGAATGGACAATAAGCCGTAGGCGTGTGCATAAACCCATAACCGTCTTGGTGGTGTAATGGTTAGAGTGTTTAAAAATATGTGTGTGATAACCCAGGTTTGAATCCCGGTGGATCACATATACAGTATGCTTTCATTAATTTCATTGGAGGTGTTTGGTGTTGTGGTGAAATTGATAAAATATGAAACATGTTGCAGAATGTAAGGTTTGGAATAGCTTAATCCCCAATATGGAGGGTATGGACAGGCTAGCTGAAGGTAACCACGCCTACACCAGTCGCCCACTGACCACTGCCAGTCAAGGTCACAGGTCACCGGCCCTCCTCAAACTCGTATATCTATTTGGTTGTCGGTGTATATTTCTATGTGTGTGTGTTTTCTCATATAAATCGTAGTCATGTACTAAACCTTTAACTGTCTTGATGGTGTAATGGTTAGAGTGTTTGAGATCTGTATGTGGTAACCTGGGTTCGAATCCCTGGAAGATCACATGCTTTAATTAATTTTCTTTTGGGAGGTGTTTGGTGTTGGGAGTGAAATTGATATATTATAATGTACTGTACATACACAAATGGATTGATATATTATAATGTACTGTACATACACAAATGGATTCATACAGAGGATATAGTCATCAATATTACCCCAGATGGGACTTTACCAGGGTCAGAATCTGTGTTTGTCTGTACTGTACATACTGTACATACAGTACAGTACAGTACATGAAAGAAAAAATTGCCATCAAATTTACTCTAATTGGTGCCAAACCATCAAATTTGAGGGGACTACCCTTCCGTCTCGTCCTGCCTGAGAATCGAACCCAGGTTCTTTAAGTTAGGAGTCGAATTGAGATAGATATTTACTCTGATGGTTAGAGGTCCTTCCTAAGTTACATAAACGAGTTTAGCAGTTGTTAGCAAGAATAATATAATACAAATATATGATTTGTTACTGAGAGAGTTAACCCCTTAAACACGATGACGTATATTCCATCTCATATTGGTTACCATTAGACAGTTTTCTTTAGCTTACAATCTATCTCTAGGACTGAAAGGGGTAAATACGATCTCTATAAACCCTCTAAATAACATAGGTCCTTCCTAAACCTAATAATAGCGTTTAATATTAGTCAGAATCCAAGCTAATCATCGTGTTGAAGGGGTTAATTAATGATGAGGCTTAGGATGATGCATGTTGTGTATCCTGCATACCACACAATTATGATGGTTTGTCTTACCATTCCTATATTTATGTCATGTCCAGCAAACAACAATGCAGTTGAGTGTGAGTGGCTATGACATTATACATCTCACGAGTCATGGCGGGTGCCCAACCCCGAAAGGGGTTGAAATAGGGGAGCTATCCCCCCGCCAAAGGCGGCTTTCTAGGGCCTTTCCTAGCTGATGCTGAGAGGATTGGGTTCTAGTCATGTGGTGATGGGCTGGTCTATCAGAGTGAGAACTGAGCGATCTCTGCCATACCCATAGCTTACTCTGACTGTTCCTTTTACTTATATATTTTCTAGATCTCAAGTGACGGTGTCTCTTCTGTGGTTTGACCTCCCAATCTACCAAGATTGGAAGCCAAAGCGTCACATTTTTCCTTTGCCCCTCAACTTTCTCTTCATAATTGCTGAGGGGCACAGGGCCCTGGGTGGGGTTTT
This sequence comes from Paralithodes platypus, assembly GCA_032716605.1. Lineage (NCBI taxonomy): Eukaryota > Metazoa > Arthropoda > Malacostraca > Decapoda > Lithodidae > Paralithodes > Paralithodes platypus. Next base: position 2,115,792 of record CM064486.1, on the reverse strand, counting down.
GGTTTCCCGGGCGTTTCCGCACCCTCCTCAGCTCCCCGCCATGGAATGGCTTCGGTCACCCAGGCTTTATTGTGGTCGGCAGGGAGGGTTCTGTGGGGGCGCTCGGTTATGGCCTTGGTCTTGCTCGGGGCCTTGGGGCTGTTCGGCCAGGCAGCTTGGGGAACAACAACAACATCTCACGAGTCATATTCAATTGCAAACAAAAACGCAGTTGAGTGTGGTTGTCTTATTCTCTTGTCATCATCTCTGTTGAACTTCACTTACTTTGATTTTCATTCTCCTTCACTTAATAGGTGAGGTCAGTTGAAGGTATACATACACACAATCCCACTGGAGTGTAATGTTCGGCGCTAGGGCGTGGATGGCGGAGAGGGCGGTAACAGAATTTGTTTTTATTTATCATTCAGACGCGCCGAAACCGACACACTAACTTTCCGGAACGAATCGGGAACGGGCGGGGCTAATTTATTTCTTGAGTGTTTTATTGATAGATAATTTTCGTGATTTGTAGTTCCTTAGAAACATTCTTTATGGGTTTATTTTGTAATGTATGTATTGCTTAGTCTTCTGATATGGTAGATCATTCAACAGACTTGTGATTCAGAAGTAATTACTGTAGATTTATGATTTTCAATTAATTATTAACTTGTATCGTAATGTATACAACCCCCTTCTCTCTAACTTGTATCGTAATGTATACAACCCCCTTCTCTCTCTCTCTCTCTCTCTCTCTCTCTCTCTCGAGTGTAGTGCACTAAACAGTCTCTCTCCTTCCCCTTCGAGTATCTCCTCGGAATGGACCGCAAGGTCTCTGAGATACTAACTATTGCTTGTAACTCCTTGTAACTCTCACACCCACCCACACACCCACACCCACGAAAGATCCTTATAACTGTGTTATGTTACTAACCCATCTGTCCCCTACTAACTTCCCAGTCCTGCCACGGACATTAGTTCCAGGGCAATGGATTCCTTTCCAATTTTCCATTACCCACTCAAAACCACTGTTTGGACACTTGATCCGCAGTGTTTTGGAGTACAAGCAGCCTAGAGGAGTCACTAGATCTGTTGTTGTTTGATTTCCTTTGTACTTCTTTGTACCCACACACATAAAGTATATTTATTTGTGTAGTATATATTATGATAGTTGTTTATATCTAAATTTCCAGGAATCTCAAGTGCTCTCTCATTTGTTCCATTGTTGGGCAAGTTACGGGTCATAGTGTAATGTTGTGGTGGCTCCTTTGTCGTTGTGTTCTGCGTTACTCCTCAGTACCAGGGACTCGGGTCAAAACACAGCCTAGGATTCAGAGGTCCTTATATAGGGTGACTAAATTCTATTAATTATGGTCTCTGGGTCTTCTGGGTGACCTAGATGTTTGTGAATGTTTATTTTTATTTTATTTTGTTGTTTCTGTTCAAGGAGTTCCGTCTTGAGTCGGACACTCTCTGCTAGGGGGTATGTGCCAGAGCATATACATACATACATACATACATACATACATACATAACATAACATAACATACATACCTGTAAATACATACATACATACATACGTGACCAGTCTAGAAAATTGAGCCCATAGCTTATTGTAACTCTGAGCTGGTTGAAGCAAATGGGGTGACAATTTCCACACCTATTTATTGGTTTACCTCTCCAAAAAAGGCATAGTATCAGCTCGTCTGCTGAATTTTGAGATAAAAGAGGTTGAAGATCGGGATATCTAATTTTGAATAAACTAAAGGTAACTCAATTGGTAGATAATTTCAAACTGTATGTATGTATGTATGAATGTATGTATGTATGTACTCAGGCACATACCCCATAACTGGGGGTGGCCGACTTGAGACAGAGCCCGAACAGGAACAACAGAAAAAAAAAACACTAAATATAAAATTCACACACATCTAGGTCGCCCAAGAGAAGTCTGAGTGTATATTATAGAACACAATAACAATGAGGTCTGTATATAATGTCTGACTTAACCTAACAATAGCCCAGCCTGACCGAATAATATTGGTTGAAAGGTTACCACATCGGTATTATTACAGTCTTAAGGGGAGATGGGCCGTTTTTCTGGTCCCGCTTCTCCCTCATGCTTAGCCCCATTAGTTTTCAGATTGTAAGACTTTCGGCCCATTAGTTCGTCGATTTTAAAACCTTTCGTCCCATTTCCATATCAATATCAAGACCTTTCGTGTCACTTAGGTGTCGATTTTTTTCCTGGCGAGCGATAGCGAGGAAACTAAACAAAATATATGAATAGACCCCCCAAAATAACCACTGTCACCTTAAAGGAACTCTAGCCAAGCCCAAGGTACCACCAAGACAGCGACAACAGAGAGACAACACGATACATGCGATAATTCAGTGGGTGCCATAAGCGTTATAGAGCTCTTAATACTCGCTCGGTTTATTGAAAGAACTTTACTGCACAGGTCCAAGATCACACCAAGACAGCAACAATAGAGAGACTACGAGATAAAGGGAGATAATTCAGTGGGTGCCATAAGCGTTATAGCACCCTAGATACAAGCTCGCTTTATTGACAGAAATTTACTACACAGGTCCAAGATCCCACCAAGACAGGGACAATAGAGAGACAGCACAATAAAGACGAAGTTTCAGTGGGTCATGCCATGTAAATAAATTGGCTGCTTGAGGGTGCCAGGAGCCTCTTAGCGCTTATAATATTGGCTCGGTTTTATTGAAAGAACTCGACACACGCCCAAGATTATCCAAGACATCGACAATAGAGAGACAACGCGGTAAAGGAGGGACTTCAGTGGGTGTCATAAGCGTTATAGCACCCTAGATACGAGCTCGGGTTATTGAGATAGCTTAACTACACACGCCCCAGACCCCACCAAGTCAGTGACAATTGAGACAACACGATAACGGAGGGAATTCAGTGTGTCATAGGCCTTATATCACTCTTAATACTCACTTGGTTTATCGAAAGAACTCTACATCCCCCCCCCCCCCTCCGCAGACCCCATCAAGAGAGCGACAACAGAGAGGCGACGCGATAAAGGCCAAGGATTCAGTGGGTCCATAAATTGGTTGCATGAGGCCGTCATGTAAGCCTCTCAACGCTTAGTCAAATTGAGAGTGACAGATTTACATTTATTAAATGTGTTTATATTTTGAGCTCAGTTATTTACTAATTTTTATAGTATTACTCTATTTTTTTTGTGTCTGTTTATATTTTTAATATTCACTATTCTCCTCATCATCACTCCTTCTCTCTCTCTCTCTCTCTCTCTCTCAACTAATGGTAAAATGCCATGTTCGCCCCTTGACTACTCAGCTATATCGAAGATTTTGTAGCGAAATATATTGTTAATTCAGAACATTTGGCATTTTATTGTAGTAGAAAAATCTAATTTTTATTTTTCATGAAATATCGAGGAATCAAATGCTAAGGGATTTAATATTTTGCCAGGTAACAATATTGGATTTCCATCATTCAGTAATTTTGTTAAATTATCTTTGAATTATCTGTTATTTAGCAGTATTATCCTGTCAAATTTACTGTACATTATCTGTATAGGCGAACACGTTGATAGTTTACTGTACATTATCTGTAAAGGCGAACACGTTGATAGTTTCGTAAACACGAAGAGCACAGTTTGCATCATCTCCACAGGCATAAATGTTATAGCCGCTCCCCTGAAAGAGTATAAAGGGTTTATGTCCTTGGGTTAGCTGTGTCAAGGTTGTGGCTACTCCAAGTTTGGTTGGTGTGTGGGTGCCTGATGGTTAAAGGGGGATGGTTGGTTTTTTCTGGCTCCCCTTCTCCCTCATGTTATAACATAAGGTGTTATCTCCTTGGTTTAGTTGTGTTAAGGGGAGATCTCCACTTAAGGGATTTTTTCTTGACCCCTTTCTCCCTCATGTTTAGCCCCATTGCTTTTGATATTATGAAACGTTTTCCCCATTAGTTTAGCGATTTTAAGAACTTTCACCCCATATTAAGACCTTTCGTGCCATTCAGGTGTCAATTTTATCCTGGCGAGCGATAGCGAGCCTGTAATTTAAGAGGAACCGGCCTTCGGCCGGGAAATTTTTCTACCGAAAAATGTACAAATATATCTTAAAAGGAACTCAAGGGGGTGAAATTTTAAGCTTGATGGAGGTCTAGGGAACAAACTAAATACCTCCCCTTAAGGTTGTGGCTACTCCTTGTTTGGTGGTTCGTGTGGGGGTGCCTGTAGTTTATGGGTGTATGTTGGGTTTGTATTTCTATGAGGCTAGACTGTTAAAGGTGGTTGTGCACGGGTTGAGTTAAACGTGGAATAATAATCGCCAACCTGCACATAATTATCTTGCAAAATGCAATGGCACTGAAATAATTATTAACAATGGTATAAAGGATTTTGTGGATCGTCTACACCGGACCTGTGACGTCATAGGAGTGTAAGTCCACCATCCAGTCCAGGATGAGGATACTCCTGTGACGTCACTATGACATCACAGGTCCGGTGAAAACGATCCACAAAATCATTTATACCATTGTTGATAATTATTTCAGTGACATTGCATTTTGCTAGATTATTATGTGCAGGTTGGCAATACTTGTTGCATGTTTATCTCAACTCATGCACCACCACCTTTAAGGGGAGGTTTTTAGTGTGTTTCCTAAACTTCCATCAAGCTTGAAATTACACCCCCTTGAGTTCCTTTCAAGATATATTTGTACATTTTTCGGTAGAAAAATGTCCCGGCCGAAGGCCGGTTCCTCTTAAATTACAGGCTCGCTATCGCTCGCCAGGATAATATCGACACCATAATGGCACGAAAGGTCTTAATATGGGGTGAAAGTTCTTAAAATCGCTAAACTAATGGGGCAAACGTTTTATAATATCAAAAGCAATGGGGCTAAACATGAGGGAGAAAGGGGTAAAAAAAAAAATCCCTCAAGTGGAGATCTCCCCTTAAGCAGTAAGTACCGGTGACGTCCTTTTCATTATATTCTGGCACATAATAGACGATTTTATTCAGATTAGGAAGGATGTCTACCAATTAAGATGCTGCAAACTATCTCAATTAATCCGTTTAGCTACTACTGATCCTTCCTAAGCTTCATACAATCGTCTAAATGTAGCTGACATCAAATAAGAAATACGTCGCCGGTACAGCATGGGTTATTAAGGGGAGATCTCCACTTGAGGGATTTTTTTTCTTGACCCCTTTTTCCCTCATGCTTAGCCCCATTGCTTTTGATATTATAAAACGTTTGCCCCATTAGTTTAGCGATTTTAAGAACTTTCACCCCATATTAAGACCTTTCGTGCAATTCAGGTGTCGATTTTATCCTGGCGAGCGATAGCGAGCCTGTAATTTAAGAGGAACCGGCCTTCGGCCAGGACATTTTTCTACCGAAAAATGTACAAATTTATCTTGAAAGGGACTCAAGGGGGTGTAATTTTAGGTTTGATGGAGGTCTAGGGAACAAACTAAATACCTCCCCTTAAAGAAAGCTTGTATGGGCTTACTTCCCTTGACACCAATTACGGTCTGTGATTATAATGTGTTGAATATGTAATTTCATTGAAGTTTGATCTGTGTTAAGTGGGGAAATACCTGCAATAACTACCTGTACCATACCAATAATTAGGTATAATAGATTCCCATATTACATGCATTTAACAAGGGACTGGAGGTCTCATAAAGGGGTTCCAGTCCTGTCTCTATTGTTTGAATTACAGTGTGCTGGCTTAAGGCGAGGTTTTTAGTTTGTTTCCTACTCCTCCAGCAATCTAAAAATGTCACCCCCTTGACCCCCTTTCAAGATAAATGTGTACATTTTTCGGTAGAAAAATGTCCCGGCCAAAGGCCGGTTCCTCTTAAATTACAGGCTCGCTATCGCTCGCCAGGATAAAATCGGCACCTGAATGGCACGAAAGGTCTTAATATGGGGTGAAAGTTCTTAAAATCGCTAAACTAATGGGGCAAACGTTTTATAATATTAAAAGCAATGGGGCTAAACATGAGGGAGAAAGGGGTCAAGAAAAAAATCCCTCAAGTGGAGATCTCCCCTTAAGGATCCAGAAGTGTTGATAGCTTCTGAAGTCCTATTTGTGCTAACTAATACATTAAACACTTATTTTTAATTGCATGGTCTCTTGTTCTTGTTCACTTAATTTTCATAAGTGCGAAGTTGTATAATATCCTTAAATCCCCCTCTCTCGATGGTTGTATAGGATAATTCGAGTCTCTCTCTCTCTCTCTCTCTCTCTCTCTCTCTCTCTCTCTCTCTCTCTCTCTCTCTCTCTCTCTCTCTCTCTCTCTCTCTCTCTCTCTCTCTCTCTCTCTCTCTCTCTCTCTCTCTCTCTCTCTCTCTCTCTCTCTCTCTCTCTCTCGACCTTGTACTTTGCCTTGCTCACTCACTTACACCCACTTTGCCTTTATCACCACACCAAATCCAGCACGTTCTCGGGGCCGTATGAAAATCTAGAACCACGAACAACGGCTTTATCATCTTGTTGTCTCACCCGCCCACACACACACACACACACACACACACACACACACGTATACATACATTGCTCCTCATATACAGTACATAGTCACTAAGCACATCCTACAAGTTTTTAGAAAGACACGCATTCCCACAAACACTCACAAGGCCTACTCTGTACAGTACAGCTGCCCACATATCTACTGATAATATACGACAGCTTGGGAGAGATGTATCCTGACCAGGATTCGAACCCACTCACTTCAGGTATATTTGGGAGAGTTGGGCACCGTAACCACTCTGCTCATGACCGAGTGGTTACGGTGCCCAACTCTCCCAAATATACTGGAGTGAGTGGGTTCGAATCCTGGTCTGGATACTTCTCTCCCAAGCTGCCCACATCTCTGTCTGCTACGGAGCTACTTTTAGTTGTGTTATTTTCGCTGTTAAGGAGTACAAAGGAGTACAAAGGAAATCAAGCAACAACAGATCTAGTGACCCTTCTAGGTTTCTTGTCCTCCAAAACACTGAGGATCAAGTGTCCAAACAGTGGTTTAGAGTGGGTAAGGGAACATTGGAAAGGGAATTACTGCCCTGGAACTAATGTCCGTGGCAGGATTAGGAAGTTAGTAGGGGACAGATGGGTTAGGAGTATACAGTGGTTAGCAAAAATATCGTTAACCTAGTTTTAAATAGTTAAAACGTGTGTGTGTGTGTGTGTGTGTGTGTGTGTTTGTGTGTGTGTGTGTGTGTGTGTGATTAAGGTTATCACTTGTAAACCGATATACGCCCCTAAAAGGGTAATTAAAAGTAGTTTTGTAACCTTTGTAACCGCTAGAAGTGTGGGTAGCTTTACATAATATCTACATCTCATTAGCAAGGTTTCGTAATATAACTCTCTCTTACTCCCATCCTCTGCCCGCCCATGTATCGACTCATTACTCCCCCTCATTCACAGCCTTGTTTTACTCCCTCACCTATGCTTCCTCCCACTGTCTTAAGGCTGTGGCACACGAACGTTCTTTCCTTCAATTTTTACGAGCAATTGTAGTCTGGCACCTTTACAATTCTCAGTGATATCAGAGTTGAGCCACCTCCCATACTCTACCTTCAATCTAGTTTCCGATGCCCCTGTGAAAGAGCCTCAAACTTTTACGGGAAAACAAACTTGCTCATGGAATATTGCCGGAAAATGCGCTCGTGTGACACCGACTTACTCATCCAAAGGGTGTCAAACTGGGCCAAATTGTGTTTAACCCCTTCAGCACCATGACGTAATTTTCATCATATTCTGGTTACCATTAGCCCCTTCTGTACCGGTGATGTACTATTGATTATATTCTGGCAACTGTACAGCTTAGAAAGGACGTTTACTTATTGAAAAAGCTACAGACTATCTCAATTATTCCTTTTCGCTACCACATATCCTTCCTAAGCTTCATAAAATCGTCTAAATGTAGCCAGAACTAAAACAAGATGACGTCGTCGGTACAGAAGGGGTTAGGCGATTTTCTTTACCTTATTATCAACCTATAGGGCTCAAAGGGGTAATTAGTATCTCAATAAAACCTCTGAATAACATAGGTCCTGCTGAAACTCCATGAAATCTTCTAATTATAACCAGAATGATAGGTAACAATACGTCATCGTGCTGAAGGGGTTGAGGGGGTAGTAATAGTTTTTTGGGACATCCTTCTCCCTCATGATTAGCATATTAGTTTTTAGATTGTTTAAGACGTCTAGGGGGTGCTATTTTAAGGTGGATGGATGTCTAGCAAGGAAACTAAAAACTAAATAAATTAAATGTATACATAGCCCAAAAACCAAGCACTACTCCCTTAAAACTAGAATATACATAAGAAGGAATACAGGAAATGTTGCTCTCTGTTACTCAAGCACTAAACACCTTTTAAATTTAGCTATCTTTTCTTTATAATGTTCTTGTATTTTTTGTTCTTGATAATGTTCTTGTATTTTTTGTTCTCTGTTACTCAAGCACTAAACACCTTTTAAATTTAGCTATCTTTTCTTTATAATGTTCTTGTATTTTTTGTTCCGTTACTCAAGCACTAAACACCTTTTAAATTTAGCTATCTTTTCTTTATAATGTTCTTGCATTTTTTGTTCTCTGTTACTCAAGCACTAAACACCTTTTAAATTTAGCTATCTTTTCTTGATAATGTTCTTGTATTTTTTTTTGTTCTCTGTTACTCAATCGTTACCCGCATTTTAAATTTAGTTATCTTTTCTTGATATTGTTCTTTTCTTGTTCTGTTTCTTTTATTTTTGTTCTCTTATTCTTACTCAATCGCTTCCTCCATTTTAAATTTAGCTATCTTTTCTTTAGTATGTTCTTATGTTGTGTTGTTTCTTTTATTTTTGGTCTGTGTGTTACTCAATCGGTAACCCATCTGAGCCATCTCCCCCACAACTCCCACGTGACATAATCTGAATATTTATATTATTATAAAGGATGTGAGTCAGTGCGTTACTCAAAACACATAACAGCCCACAACAACATCCTGTCAACATGTGGATATGTAGCGTTTAGTGGATTCGTGATTAAAAAAAAATATATATACCGGTATATATAGAATGACTTTATAGGCCAACAACCCTTCAGGATTATTAAGCCAGCATAAGTCAGGAAGAAAGTCAGATCGGAGTCTCTTTTTGAGTGGATAGCACGCTCATGCGGGGATTTGTTTGACCTGGGTTCGATCCCAGCCAAGGCGGATATACGTAGTGGGTGTGCTAGCACCCAGTCGGGGGACACCTTGACGACTTATACAGACTAACAACACACACAACAATGCCACTCCAACAGTTATCTCTCTCTCCAACATCCCGTCTCCCCTCTCAACACTCTTTCAAAAAGTAGATACGAGGTGCCGTTGTAAAGGCTTATCCCTCAATACCTTCACCTGACCTGACCTTCTTGAAGAATGTGCCGTATTTATGTTTATGGAAGTACAACTCTGGAAACGAATGTATACATTTAATTTTCTATTCATCAAACTACAAAAATATTCATACTATTACAAATTAAGTTCCATCCAAAATCAATTCAGATATAGATATATTTACATCGAGAAATATATGTCAACCAAAGGAGTTTTTACCTCTCCTTGTGACACAACAGCTGATTATAGTAGCGATGCATACGTTCTCTCTCTCTCTCTCTCTCTCTCTTTCAACAATCACCACTTGTCGCTAGCAAACACTATAAAAGCCAGAAACAACACGACTCCTGAAGGTGCCAATGAATTATGAAGCCTACCTGACAAACATCGGTACGAGAGAGAGAGAGTTACAAGGAATTATAAGGAATAGTTAGTATTTCAGAGACCTTTCGGTCCATTCCGAGGAGATATTCGAAGTAGAAGGAGAGAGACTGTTTATCTACTATGTTCTTGAACTGTTCTACTGAAGAACTGTTACTTCGGAGGGAAGTTTGTTCCAGGTAGAACATATCTCGTATGTGAAAAAGTGTCCACAATTATATATATATAGATAGATAGATAGATGGATAGATAGATATATAGATATAGCTCCTTACATTCTAATACATTCTTGCCCAATATAAACCCCAGGACAGCGAAACGAACTTCTAAATCGTAAATATTAGTTAAGGAAGTAAGGTTCGATTCAATTCGGGAAAGCTTCGAACACTTTTTGTTTTTCCTGGACCCCTTCTCCCTCATGTTTAGCTTCGTTAGTTTTTAGATTAGTTTGGCGGTTTTGCTTTATTTTTCTGTCAATTTTAAGACCTTTCGTGCAATTTAGGTGGCGATATTATCTTGGCGAGCAATAGCGAGTTGGCATTTTAGGAGGACTTTTCTACCGAAATATGCAACGTTTATCTCGAAGGAGGAGGGGTGGGGGGGGGGTCTTGAGGGTATTTTTGTAAAGCTTGATAAAGATCTTAGGAAGAAACTAAACACAATAGCAATAGCAAGTCGGCGGTTTACGAAGATATTTCTACCGAAGTATGCAACATTTATCATGGAGGTATTTTTTAAAGTTTGAAAAAGATCTTGGAAAGAAACTAAAAAATAAATAAATAAATATATACATATATAACATACACAAACCATTAATAAATCTCCCTGAAGGCCACGATTAATGTCCTATAGCGTACCGTCATTCCACCACCACCACCTGTTGCTGCTGCCACCTGGTTTATGATATTTGCTCAAAACAATGACAGTGTTGGTACGCTAATATAAAAGTGTGTTGAGGGATGAGGCGGCGTGTTTACTTAGTCACCCCTCTTGGCTTAGTGTTAAGTTAGTTGAAATAGGACTTCAGGGGCTATCAACCCTTCTGGATTATTAAGCCAGCACACTGTAAGAATAGCCTCAGAACTGGAACCCCTTTTCGAGAACTAGTCCCTTCACCCCTCTTGGCACGCAAATAATGTGAGAAATAAGGTAAGTATGCATAGGTAACTCGAAACTTTAGTAAGTAGTTATCCCCTATTTTGAAAAGACGAAGGCAAATTTATCTTTGGTATAATATTTGAAAGGGATAATCTTACTCTCGTTCAATAGCGATGAATTATTATATATATATATATATATATATATATATATATATATATATATATATATATATATATATATATATATATACTGTGTATAGGCGAGTCAGTGCGTAAACAAATCACAATGCTGTGAACACAAAATTGGAAAACTAAACCAATTTTTTATTGGAAAACTTAGCAAATTTAAAACAAAAAATTATATTGTAAAGACAACAGTTTTGGCTGATGTTGAGCTGCAAGACTATATATATATACCCTGTTTATGATAAGTAGGACAGAAATATCGACCACAAACCTCTATAACTCAAGCATGACTAGAGTAATATGTCTCCTTGTATCTTCTCATGGTAAAAGAGTTGACTTTGATGTTCTTACCTCTCCATTCCAGGTCTGACGAACGCTGCTCAGGGAGGTGTGGCTTCGGAGGCTCTATACCTGACGTTCCGCGGCGTGCCAGCCCACCGCCGCTCCTCCCCCCAGCACCACCACACCCTCCTCTCCCTGGCCTTCCCGGGGAATTCCAGGTTCGCCGTCATCTTGGATCGCGCTCAGGGGCAAGGTAAGGAACTGAGACTGTGTACTTTTTATTATAATGTAAAACTTGCAAAATATACAAACCAAAACAAGGACGACACAATATATAGACAAAAGAACTTATCAAAACCACTATTTGGAAATAACGATTTAGAAAATTAAAATTTGAAATAATAGAATACAAAACCACCACATCTTGTTTTCGAAATGGGCCATTCTTGTTTTATACGGCCGTTGTCGACGGGACGTATTATGGTATACTCTCCGTCCGTCCGTGCGTTAACTTTCCTTGTCATTGCTCTAGCGGCTGTATTTCTTCACTGATTTTGATAAAACTTATAACATAGCTTCTCATAGCATAGCTTCTCTACTGAGAGACCTTGGACGAGTTCGATTTTCAGCTTTTACAAAACAATCTAGGGCGCCACCACCTAATTTCACTGACCTCAGCTTATGGGTTAACTTTCCATATTTCTTTACCGAATATTATAAGATTTACAACATAGCTTCTCTACAATAAGACCTTGGACAAGTTCGATTTTTAGCATCCTATCACCGTCCGTGTGTGCGTTAACTTTCCTTGTCATCGCTCTAGCGGCTTTATTTCATCAAGGATTTTGATAAAACTTGTAACATAGCTTCACTACTGAGAGACCTTGGACGAGTTTGATTTTCAGCTTTTTACCAAAAAATCTATGGGCGCTACCACCACATTTCACTGACAGCAGCGTATGGGTTAATTTAATAAAAAATTTACCGAATATTTTAAGATATTAGGATATACAACATAGGTTCTCTACAATAAGACGTTGAACAGTTCGATTTTTCGCGTCCTATCAGAAAACCTAGGGATGCTACCACCACAAAAATAATAACGATAATCGATAATCGTAATGTAAATTATAGCCAAACGTTTTTTTTTATCAGCTGACGACAAATTGCCATGGCACCATCTTGATAAATCGGGTATTTGGAAGATTTTGTAGCGATATACAGTATGTTAATTATGAAAACTTGGCATTAATATAACGCAGACATAGAGCAGTTTCATATGCCCATGAATTCACTCTCTCTCCTCCACAATGTAGAACTTCTGCTTATAAAATTTCATATATCCCCAGAACTTCTACTCTCTGGAATTCACTTCCTTGGAGTTGTTTTCCACAAATTTACAACCCACAATAGTTTAAGATCAATTGTTACAAATATTTTATGAATGGAGGATGCCTTTAGGCACTTGGACCTGTTTTGTTTTGTCCTTTTTTCCCTTCCTCTGTTTATTATCTCTTACAAGGAATCCCAGTAAGTATCAATTAATTTGCTGCTAAGGATTTGAATTTACCGTCAGCTGAAAACCAACAAACCTATGAATAGCCTCACCATGCGTTAAGGGGGTACTGCTTGGTTTTTGGTAGATATATTTATCTATTAATTTATTTTTGAGTTTCCTCGCTAGACCTCCTGGTCACCTCCATCAAACTTGGAAGAACACCCCCTAGACCCACTTTCAAGATAAAATTGTACATTTTTCGATAGAAAAATTTCCCGGCCGAAGGCCGGTTCCTTCTAAAATTAGTGGCTTGCTATCGCTCGCCAGAAAAATATTGACACCTAAAGGGAACGGAAGGTCTTAATATTGACAACAAAATGAGGCGAAAGGTCTCAAAATCTCCAAACTAACGAAACGAACGTCTTAAAACCTCGAAATTAATATGCTAAACATGAGGGAGAAGGGGGTCCAGAAAAAGCGAGTAGTACCCCCTTAATCTGTGTAACCCTAAATAAATGAGAGTACAAGAGAATGACTGGAAATAATGGGTTGTCTGGTAGGTCAGGTGTGAGGCGTCTAGTGCTTTAGGATCATGATTAATGGGTTGTCTGGTAGGTCAGGTGTGAGGCGTCTAGTGCTTTATGATCATGATTAATGGGTTGTCTGGTAGGTCAGGTGTGAGGCGTCTAGTGCTTTATGATCATGATTAATGGGTTGTCTGGTAGGTCAGGTGTGAGGCGTCTAGTGCTTTAGGATCATGATTAATGGGTTGTCTGGTAGGTCAGGTGTGAGGCGTCTAGTGCTTTAGGATCATGATTAATGGGTTGTCTGGTAGGTCAGGTGTGAGGCGTCTAGTGCTTTATGATCATGATTAATTGGTTGTCTGGTAGGTCAGGTGTGAGGCGTCTAGTGGTTTAGGATCATGATTAATGGGTTGTCTGGTAGGTCAGGTGTGAGGCGTCTAGTGGTTTAGGATCATGAATAAAAAACAAGAATTAATAACATAATTGGAATAAACTCTATAATCTAGTAATAAACCAACATTAATAGGGAGAACGATAGCACAAATTAAGAGTGGGGATAATGAGAAAGAATGAAATAAGACAAACTTAAGGAAGAAGATTAACAAATAGTTAGTTAAAATAGGACTTGAGAGGCTATCAACCCTATTGGATTAATTAGCTAGCACACTATAAGTCAAGAATAGCGTCAGGACTGGAGCCTCTTTTCGAGAACTCCAGTCCCTTGATGGAGTACACATTTAATAAGCTTTCTGTTATATACCAATGAAACTGAGTAAATTAGGGGATAAAAGAAGAATTAATATAAACACCAAATGAGGAGAGGCACTTTATTGACAACGTTGTCGCAGATAGCTTCTTCAGGTCACTCAAAGTCTTCCTCCTCATTTGGTGTTTATATTCATTCTGGCAATTTTTAAAAGTTATTTCAACATAAAAGAAAAAGTTAAAATGACGGATAATAATGGGTTGTCTGGTCGTTCAGGTGTGAGGCGTGTGGGGGTGCTTCAAAGAGTATGTCCAAATTGAGAGTCCTCCTGAGAATCACACCCAAATGTACAGTCGGATGCCATAGTCTCTAGCCCACTCATAGGAATTCCTGGACCCCTTATGTGTTTCTTTATGTAATTATACCGATTGATTTTTGGATAGAACTTGCTTTTCAATAAATAGTATATATATATAGTTTTGTAGTTGATGTATAGAAAAGTATATGTATAAATTCGATTCAAGAGATATACTTCCATATTTATAAATTGAAGTACACGAATATTTACGAGTGGGCTGGGGCTACGGCATCCGAGTGTACAGACGGTCCCTCTCACACAACAGTTACACAATCACTATCTTCATTCATAGTTACACATTCAAGGGACTGGGGTTCTCGAAAAGGGGCTCCAGTCCTGAAAATGTACTTGACTTACAGTGTGCTGGCTTAATAATTCAATAGGGTTGATAGCCTCTGAAGTCCTATTTTAATTAACTAATTACACATTCATTCACACTAACAGCATTCAAGGTTTTTTTCTGGACCCCCTTCTCCCTCATGTTTCAAAGATTATGCCCAAACTGAGAGCCCTCCATTCAGTCACACTCAAATGTACAGACGGCCACTCCCTCTCACATTATACAATCACTGGCACCAACAGTTATTATACAGACGGCCACTCCCTCTCACATTATACAATCACTGGCACCAACAGTTATTATACAGACGGCCACTCCCTCTCACATTATACAATCACTGGCACCAACAGTTATTATTATACAGACGGCCACTCCCTCTCACATTATACAATCACTGGCACCAACAGTTATTATACAGACGGCCACTCCCTCTCACATTATACAATCACTGGCACCAACAGTTATTTGCATCTTCATTCATAGTTACACATTCATTCACAGTAGCAGCATGAATGGATAGTTACACATTATACATTGTAAGTATTCCCTCTCTCTCTCTCTCTCTCTCTCTCTCTCTCTCTCTCTCTCTCTCTCTCTCTCTCTCTCTAAGATTAAGTCCTGGCCACCTCGCAGGGATCGCGAGATGTGTGTGGCCAGTGTATCTTTGTAAATTGATGTAAATATCTTTCGTATAGAATTGGTAACAAGCTGATACTTCGAGACGAGCAAATAAACGGTCAAGAACCATATCAGCGGGGTGTCACATCGGAGTAGTTTTGTTTGAAGACTTGAATGATGGAATACGAGAACATTAACTTGAAATAGCATTGTTTTGGCCACTTTACCACTTCCAAAGACATAATCTGAATTATATACTACAATTTTAGCTATACATAAATTATACAATACAATAATAAAGACTAACACGAATGGACTTGGCTTTCGTTTGACACCCTGCATATCAGTGACATAAAGTTCCCCGAAGTAACGTTTGAATGTTCTCGAGGAATTACCCCTTCTGTACTGGCAACGTCTTTATACTTTATTATGGCTACTATTATACGGTTTTATTCAGTTTTTAAAGCGCCTCCAGCAATGAACAGGCTTCGGTCAATCTTAAGGGGAGGTTTTTAGTGTGTTTCCTAAACTTCCATCAAGCTTGAAATTACACCCCCTTGAGTCCCTTTCAAGATATATTTGTACATTTTTCGGTAGAAAAATGTCCCGGCCGAAGGCCGGTTCTTCTTAAATTACAGGCTCGCTATCGCTCGCCAGAATAAAATCGACACCTGAATGGCACGAAAGGTCTTAATATGGGGTGAAAGTTCATAAAATCGCTAAACTAATGGGGCGAACGTTTTATAATATCAAAAGCAATGGGGCTAAACATGAGGGTGAAAGGGGTCAAGAAAAAAATCCCTCAAGTGGAGATCTCCCCTTAGTCAACGCTTTTTACATCCATTGATCCTTTATAAGCTGCACACAATCGTCTAACTATAGGTATAATATAATAAAGATAGGTCGCCGGTACAGACAGGAGTAACACAGGCGCTAGTGGTGATGGGCTGGTCTATCAGAGTGAGAACTGAGCGATGTCTGCCATACCCATAGCTTACTCTGACTGTTCCTTTAACTTATATATTTTCTAGATCTCAAGTGACGGCGTCTTTTCCGTGGATTGACCTCCCAATCTACCAAGATTGGAAGCCAAAGCGTCACATTTTTCCCTTGCCCCTCAACTTTCTCTTCATAATTGCTGAGGGGCACAGGGCCCTGGGTGGGGCTTTGGTTTCCCGGGCGTTTCCGCGCCCTCCTCAGCTCCCCGCCATGGAGTGGCTTCGGTCACCCAGGCTTTATTGTGGTCGGCGGGGAGGGTTCTGTGGGGGCGCTCGGTTATGGCCTTGGAATTGCTCGGGGCCTTGGGGCTGTTCGGCCAGGCAGCTTGGGGAACAACAACAACAACAACAACACAGGCGCTATATTCTTGCCAACTTTGACAGTAAAATGACAATTGTTCTTCTTTATATTCTGGTAGTGACATGACACAACATTAACCCTTGCTGTACCGGCGACGTCTTTTGCATTTTATGCTAGCTATATTTAGACGATTTTGTGCAGTTTATGAAAGCTCTGTGGTAGAACAAGAGTTAAGTGAGGTATTTCGAAGCCTGTTAATTGCTGGAGGCCCTTTATACACTGAATAACATCGTCCAATAGTAGCCAAAATGATGCTAAACGGACGGTACCAGTTCTGAAAGGGTTTACATACTGGATACATTAGATCACAATATTGCCTCGAAGTTTTCTGGTGACAAAATGGATGAATTTCAATGCGGATGGTTATCAACCTTTCCCCGAAACCAGCTAGCAGATCAAATGAATTAATTTGGAATATACTGTAGAGGCTATTCATTCGTGACACCAGTGGCATCAATACGACTTAGGTTGGAGATAGAGATTAGTGGTGGGAGGGGGTCAGGTGTGGCCTTGAATAGTGCATACTATCCCTCAGGTCTATCCTTCCACTCTAACTTTCCCTTTTGCTAACATACTCTGAGCCAGCGCTGATAAAAAGGCCAGCCCTGTGGTCCCCAAGAAGACTGCAAGCGGGGTCAATAGAACCGCGGCGGTCGAGTGGAGAGTGCGCTCACATGTGAATCTGCTTGACATGGGTTCCATCCCAGCCAAGGCGGACATTTAGTGGGTGTGGTAGTACGTCCTAGTGTCTTTCACATGCTCGCACCCAGTCGGGGGACACCTCGACGACGTATACAGACTAATAAAAGAACACATAAGAAAGCCACTCCAACAGCTTCCTCTCTCCCCAACACCCCACCCCTTCTCCCCTCTTTACACTCTTCAGAAAATAGGAAAAGTAGAAGTAGCTACGAGGTGCCGTTGTAAAGGCTTATCCCTCATTACCTTCACCTGACCTAGAAGAAGGTGAATCTCTGTCATTATAGGGTCTCTAATGCTTCCTTGCCAAGTGTGGTATATGTATATAGAACAGCTCCTCAGGTGACATGCACGTCATTGGTTTAACCCTTTCTGTCAGAGGGGAGGCCAATATTTGTTTGATTGTACACTCGGATGCCATAGTTCCTTGCCCACTTTTAAGGGGGATCACCTGCTGTTTTCTCTTTCTTGGTTGTATCCATTCGGTCCCTTTCACCCTACTGTTTTAAGACATTTATCCCCATCCAGGTGTTTAATTTTTCCTGGCGAGCGATAGCGATCCAGCATTTTATGGAGAAATCCGGCTTAGCCGGAGAATTTTTTCTATCGAAAAATGTAAAAATTTAGCCAGCTGTGTAACTCATTATCCAATATATGATGGCTTTATATTGCTCGCCAGGTATAAAGCGACACCTGGATGGGGATAAACGTCTTAAAACAGTAGGCTGAATGGGGCCGAATGGATACAACCCAGAGAGATAAATAAGCAGATCCCCCCCCCCCCCCTTAAGAATTCGTGGACACCCTATATTTGTTCTTTATGCCATTATAACTACAGTATCTGGATTGATTTTTGGATAGAAAGTTATTTTGAATAAATAGTATACCGGGTTTATATTTTGGTGGTTGATGTATGCACAATTATAGTCATAAATTCGTTTCCAGAGATAGTGTTGAAAACGATATTGCTTAATACCCAGATTATAATGGAAAACTACGCCCTAGTATTCTGTAAAGGTTAATACAATAGAGCTATCATTGTCTTGTTTAAGGGGTTGATAATAATAATAAATATTAATATAATTATTATTATTATTTTCGCTTAAAATTCATGCATAATGTAGTTTTATACATAGTTTAATTCATGCATAATGTAGTTTTATACATAGTTTAAGTAAATACACAAAAACGCAAAGATATAATTAAGTATTCGGCTTGGGTCTCAGGATGTTGCATCACTATGTGGACGGTATTAGTCAACAATTTTCTTTTGAACCGGCTCAGTGCATGCCGTCCCGTTTAAGGAGAAGGCTAGATGGCTCACATCGTTTTTCCCTCTTTCCTGCTCATCTCTCTTAAAGTGAACAGTTTTCTTAATATATATTTCACTCGCCCAGTTTAGTTGCAATCTTTCTCGATTACGACTAATCCTCCTTCAAAATTCGTATGTGCTTTGATTTGTATTCAAAGATAGGCTTCCAATTACCTTGATTATACTTTTAGAAAAACTAAATCTCAGATCTTAAGGGTGCTTAGCAGTTATATAGCAATTAATCGAAACACAATAGTACTACTATACCCTGTTCCAAATAAGTTGGCCAAAACTCTTGAGCATTAACCTCTAAAACTCACACACTACTAGAGTAATCGAGCTAATAATTCTACCATTTGGGAAGGGTCAGGCAGGGAATAGGTGAGGAAATACACAGCCCTTTATGAATTACAGAGGTTAGGGTTCACCACTCCTGACCCACCTATTTGGAACAGGGTGTAGTCTACTATAGTCTGTTCATTCTAGGTGGGGCAGAAATCCTAACCTCTAACTTCGGTAACTCAAAAAGGACTAGTAATCGAGCTAATTTGTCTACCAAATGGGAAGACTTGACGAGGGAATTGGTGTGGAAAGTGATAGCCCGTTTGCTCTAGCCCTTTGTGAGTTACAGAGGTTAGGGTTCACGATTTCTGCCCAACCTAGAATGAACGGACTATATTTAGGCACATAACTATAAAATACGACCCTGAGCCTATAGAATACGACCCTGAGCCTATATAATACGACCCTGAGCCTATAGAATACGACCCTGAGCCTATATAATACGACCCTGAGCCTATATAATACGACCCTGAGCCTATATAATACGACCCTGAGCCTATAGAATACGACCCTGAGCCTATAGAATACGACCCTGAGCCTATAGAATACGACCCTGAGCCTATAGAATACGACCCTGAGCCTATATAATACGACCCTGAGCCTATAGAATACGACCCTGAGCCTATAGAATACGACCCTGAGCCTATAGAATACGACCCTGAGCCTATAGAATACGTGTAGAACCACACACAACAAGTATTTATTACCATTCACGCCCATATACCAACACCCACACTCGCTAGGTCTCCATATAATACGTGTAGAGAGTAGAACCACACACAACAAGTATTTATTACCATTCACGCCCATATACCAACACCCACACTCGCTAGGCCTCCATATAATACGTGTAGAGAGTAGAACCACACACAAGTATTTATTACCATTCACGCCCATATACCAACACCCACACTCGCTAGGTCTCCATATAATACGTGTAGAGAGTAGAACCACACACAACAAGTATTTATTACCATTCACGCCCATATACCAACACCCACACTCGCTAGGTCTCCATATAATACGTGTAGAGAGTAGAACCACACACAACAAGTATTTATTACCATTCACGCCCATATACCAACACCCACACTCGCTAGGCCTCCATATAATACGTGTAGAGAGTAGAACCACACACAACAAGTATTTATTACCATTCACGCCCATATACCAACACCCACACTCGCTAGGCCTCCATATAATACGTGTAGAGAGTAGAACCACACACAACAAGTATTTATTACCATTCACGCCCATATACCAACACCCACACTCGCTAGGTCTCCATATAATACGTGTAGAGAGTAGAACCACACACAACAAGTATTTATTACCATTCACGCCCATATACCAACACCCACACTCGCTAGGTCTCCATATAATACGTGTAGAGAGTAGAACCACACACAACAAGTATTTATTACCATTCACGCCCATATACCAACACCCACACTCGCTAGGTCTCCATATAATACGTGTAGAGAGTAGAACCACACACAACAAGTATTTATTACCATTCACGCCCATATACCAACACCCACACTCGCTAGGCCTCCATATAATACGTGTAGAGAGTAGAACCACACACAACAAATATTTATTACCATTCACGCCCATATACCAACACCCACACTCGCTAGGTCTCCATATAATACGTGTAGAGAGTAGAACCACACACAACAAGTATTTATTACCATTCACGCCCATATACCAACACCCACACTCGCTAGGTCTCCATATAATACGTGTAGAGAGTAGAACCACACACAACAAGTATTTATTACCATTCACGCCCATATACCAACACCCACACTCGCTAGGCCTCCATATAATACGTGTAGAGAGTAGAACCACACACAACAAGTATTTATTACCATTCACGCCCATATACCAACACCCACACTCGCTAGGTCTCCATATAATACGTGTAGAGAGTAGAACCACACACAACAAGTATGTATTACCATTCACGCCCATATACCAACACCCACACTCGCTAGGCCTCCATATAATACGTGTAGAGAGTAGAACCACACACAACAAGTATTTATTACCATTCACGCCCATATACCAACACCCACACTCGCTAGGCCTCCATATAATACGTGTAGAGAGTAGAACCACACACAACAAGTATTTATTACCATTCACGCCCATATACCAACACCCACACTCGCTAGGCCTCCATATAATACGTGTAGAGAGTAGAACCACACACAACAAGTATTTATTACCATTCACGCCCATATACCAACACCCACACTCGCTAGGCCTCCATATAATACGTGTAGAGAGTAGAACCACACACAACAAGTATTTATTACCATTCACGCCCATATACCAACACCCACACTCGCTAGGCCTCCATATAATACGTGTAGAGAGTAGAACCACACACAACAAGTATTTATTACCATTCACGCCCATATACCAACACCCACACTCGCTAGGTCTCCATATAATACGTGTAGAGAGTAGAACCACACACAACAAGTATTTATTACCATTCACGCCCATATACCAACACCCACACTCGCTAGGCCTCCATATAATACGTGTAGAGAGTAGAACCACACACAACAAGTATTTATTACCATTCACGCCCATATACCAACACCCACACTCGCTAGGCTCCATATAATACGTGTAGAGAGTAGAACCACACACAACAAGTATTTATTACCATTCACGCCCATATACCAACACCCACACTCGCTAGGCCTCCATATAATACGTGTAGAGAGTAGAACCACACACAACAAGTATTTATTACCATTCACGCCCATATACCAACACCCACACTCGCTAGGTCTCCATATAATACGTGTAGAGAGTAGAACCACACACAACAAGTATTTATTACCATTCACGCCCATATACCAACACCCACACTCGCTAGGTCTCCATATAATACGTGTAGAGACTAGAACCACACACAACAAGTATTTATTACCATTCACGCCCATATACCAACACCCACACTCGCTAGGTCTCCATATAATACGTGTAGAGAGTAGAACCACACACAACAAGTATTTATTACCATTCACGCCCATATACCAACACCCACACTCGCTAGGCCTCCATATAATACGTGTAGAGACTAGAACCACACACAACAAGTATTTATTACCATTCACGCCCATATACCAACACCCACACTCGCTAGGTCTCCATATAATACGTGTAGAGAGTAGAACCACACACAACAAGTATTTATTACCATTCACGCCCATATACCAACACCCACACTCGCTAGGTCTCCATATAATACGTGTAGAGAGTAGAACCACACACAACAAGTATTTATTACCATTCACGCCCATATACCAACACCCACACTCGCTAGGTCTCCATATAATACGTGTAGAGAGTAGAACCACACACAACAAGTATTTATTACCATTCACGCCCATATACCAACACCCACACTCGCTAGGTCTCCATATAATACGTGTAGAGAGTAGAACCACACACAACAAGTATTTATTACCATTCACGCCCATATACCAACACCCACACTCGCTAGGTCTCCATATAATACGTGTAGAGAGTAGAACCACACACAACAAGTATTTATTACCATTCACGCCCATATACCAACACCCACACTCGCTAGGTCTCCATATAATACGTGTAGAGAGTAGAACCACACACAACAAGTATTTATTACCATTCACGCCCATATACCAACACCCACACTCGCTAGGCCTCCATATAATACGTGTAGAGAGTAGAACCACACACAACAAGTATTTATTACCATTCACGCCCATATACCAACACCCACACTCGCTAGGTCTCCATATAATACGTGTAGAGAGTAGAACCACACACAACAAGTATTTATTACCATTCACGCCCATATACCAACACCCACACTCGCTAGGCCTCCATATAATACGTGTAGAGAGTAGAACCACACACAACAAGTATTTATTACCATTCACGCCCATATACCAACACCCACACTCGCTAGGCCTCCATATAATACGTGTAGAGAGTAGAACCACACACAACAAGTATTTATTACCATTCACGCCCATATACCAACACCCACACTCGCTAGGCCTCCATATAATACGTGTAGAGAGTAGAACCACACACAACAAGTATTATTACCATTCACGCCCATATACCAACACCCACACTCGCTAGGCCTCCATATAATACGTGTAGAGAGTAGAACCACACACACAACAAGTATTTATTACCATTCACGCCCATATACCAACACCCACACTCGCTAGGCCTCCATATAATACGTGTAGAGAGTAGAACCACACACAACAAGTATTTATTACCATTCACGCCCATATACCAACACCCACACTCGCTAGGCCTCCATATAATACGTGTAGAGAGTAGAACCACACACAACAAGTATTTATTACCATTCACGCCCATATACCAACACCCACACTCGCTAGGCCTCCATATAATACGTGTAGAGAGTAGAACCACACACAACAAGTATTTATTACCATTCACGCCCATATACCAACACCCACACTCGCTAGGCCTCCATATAATACGTGTAGAGAGTAGAACCACACACAACAAGTATTTATTACCATTCACGCCCATATACCAACACCCACACTCGCTAGGCCTCCATATAATACGTGTAGAGAGTAGAACCACACACAACAAGTATTTATTACCATTCACGCCCATATACCAACACCCACACTCGCTAGGCCTCCATATAATACGTGTAGAGAGTAGAACCACACACACAACAAGTATTTATTACCATTCACGCCCATATACCAACACCCACACTCCCTAGGTCTCCATATAATACGTGTAGAGACTAGAACCACACACAACAAGTATGTATTACCATTCACGACCATATACCAACACCCACACTCGCTAGGCCTCCATATAATACGTGTAGAGAGTAGAACCACACACAACAAGTATTTATTACCATTCACGCCCATATACCAACACCCACACTCGCTAGGTCTCCATATAATACGTGTAGAGAGTAGAACCACACACAACAAGTATTTATTACCATTCACGCCCATATACCAACACCCACACTCGCTAGGCCTCCATATAATACGTGTAGAGACTAGAACCACACACAACAAGTATTTATTACCATTCACGCCCATATACCAACACCCACACTCGCTAGGCCTCCATATAATACGTGTAGAGACTAGAACCACACACAACAAGTATTTATTACCATTCACGCCCATATACCAACACCCACACTCGCTAGGTCTCCATATAATACGTGTAGAGACTAGAACCACACACAACAAGTATTTATTACCATTCACGCCCATATACCAACACCCACACTCGCTAGGTCTCCATATAATACGTGTAGAGACTAGAACCACACACAACAAGTATTTATTACCATTCACGCCCATATACCAACACCCACACTCGCTAGGTCTCCATATAATACGTGTAGAGAGTAGAACCACACACAACAAGTATTTATTACCATTCACGCCCATATACCAACACCCACACTCGCTAGGCCTCCATATAATACGTGTAGAGACTAGAACCACACACAACAAGTATTTATTACCATTCACGCCCATATACCAACACCCACACTCGCTAGGTCTCCATATAATACGTGTAGAGAGTAGAACCACACACAACAAGTATTTATTACCATTCACGCCCATATACCAACACCCACACTCGCTAGGTCTCCATATAATACGTGTAGAGAGTAGAACCACACACAACAAGTATTTATTACCATTCACGCCCATATACCAACACCCACACTCGCTAGGCCTCCATATAATACGTGTAGAGAGTAGAACCACACACAACAAGTATTTATTACCATTCACGCCCATATACCAACACCCACACTCGCTAGGCCTCCATATAATACGTGTAGAGAGTAGAACCACACACAACAAGTATTTATTACCATTCACGCCCATATACCAACACCCACACTCGCTAGGTCTCCATATAATACGTGTAGAGACTAGAACCACACACAACAAGTATTTATTACCATTCACGCCCATATACCAACACCCACACTCGCTAGGTCTCCATATAATACGTGTAGAGACTAGAACCACACACAACAAGTATTTATTACCATTCACGCCCATATACCAACACCCACACTCGCTAGGTCTCCATATAATACGTGTAGAGAGTAGAACCACACACAACAAGTATTTATTACCATTCACGCCCATATACCAACACCCACACTCGCTAGGCCTCCATATAATACGTGTAGAGAGTAGAACCACACACAACAAGTATTTATTACCATTCACGCCCATATACCAACACCCACACTCGCTAGGCCTCCATATAATACGTGTAGAGAGTAGAACCACACACAACAAGTATTTATTACCATTCACGCCCATATACCAACACCCACACTCGCTAGGTCTCCATATAATACGTGTAGAGACTAGAACCACACACAACAAGTATTTATTACCATTCACGCCCATATACCAACACCCACACTCGCTAGGTCTCCATATAATACGTGTAGAGACTAGAACCACACAACAAGTATTATTACCATTCACGCCCATATACCAACACCCACACTCGCTAGGCCTCCATATAATACGTGTAGAGAGTAGAACCACACACAACAAGTATTTATTACCATTCACGCCCATATACCAACACCCACACTCGCTAGGCCTCCATATAATACGTGTAGAGAGTAGAACCACACACAACAAGTATTTATTACCATTCACGCCCATATACCAACACCCACACTCGCTAGGTCTCCATATAATACGTGTAGAGAGTAGAAACCACACACAACAAGTATTTATTACCATTCACGCCCATATACCAACACCCACACTCGCTAGGTCTCCATATAATACGTGTAGAGTAGAACCACACACAACAAGTATTTATTACCATTCACGCCCATATACCAACACCCACACTCGCTAGGCCTCCATATAATACGTGTAGAGAGTAGAACCACACACAACAAGTATTTATTACCATTCACGCCCATATACCAACACCCACACTCGCTAGGCCTCCATATAATACGTGTAGAGACTAGAACCACACACAACAAGTATTTATTACCATTCACGCCCATATACCAACACCCACACTCGCTAGGTCTCCATATAATACGTGTAGAGACTAGAACCACACACAACAAGTATTTATTACCATTCACGCCCATATACCAACACCCACACTCGCTAGGTCTCCATATAATACGTGTAGAGACTAGAACCACACACAACAAGTATTTATTACCATTCACGCCCATATACCAACACCCACACTCGCTAGGTCTCCATATAATACGTGTAGAGACTAGAACCACACACAACAAGTATTTATTACCATTCACGCCCATATACCAACACCCACACTCGCTAGGTCTCCATATAATACGTGTAGAGACTAGAACCACACACAACAAGTATTTATTACCATTCACGCCCATATACCAACACCCACACTCGCTAGGTCTCCATATAATACGTGTAGAGACTAGAACCACACACAACAAGTATTTATTACCATTCACGCCCATATACCAACACCCACACTCGCTAGGTCTCCATAGAATACGTGTAGAGAGTAGAACCACACACAACAAGTATTTATTACCATTCACGCCCATATACCAACACCCACACTCGCTAGGTCTCCATATAATTATTCTGTTGTACCCACACATAACCTTCTCTCACAAACATACATACACCTACATATATGGTTTCACCTGGATGGGGATAAACGTCTTAAAACAGGAGGCTGAATGGGGCCGAATGGATACAAGCTAGAGAAAGAGAGAAAGGGAGAAAAAAGCAGGTGACCACCCTTAAACTTTCCAGTATTATTCTGGCAAACTTTAGGCGATTTTCCTCAGCTTTAAAAGGCTTTCTAGATACTGTAGTTGAAATAAGACTTCAGAGGCTATCGACCATTATGGATTATTAAGCAATCCCGAAATCTGCTCCAAATATGCACATTTTGAGATAAAAATTGCTTCTACACCCTAATCGATGGGTCCAAATTCAATTTACCTTATACCAATGGACTCCCCATGGCGTAAGGATTCCAAATATATGTGGGATTTTATTGTGCGACTTCTCAGTTTTGCCATAATCAAAACTAATTTTTCAAAATGCCTTGGGTTTTATAGCCTTACCAAAATGTTGAGCCTCGTCCGGTCATTTTGGAATATTACACTTTTAGGGACATCTTTGGATTCCTCACGCTGTTGCTATTTCAACGGTATATTGCAGTTAATATTTGAAAACAAATTGTGCCCCTGGCAGCTGTTCAAAGCTTTTCGAAAAGAGCTCTATTCGGTTAGGTTTTACCCTTACCATAATTTGACACCGTAACCATAAATCACCCAACCCATGGAGTAGGAACGAATGTATGGAATACGCCCAAATTTATATCCCAAGTACCGGTACATTACAACCCCCTGGATCCATTGACATCATAAGAAATTAAATTGGACCATTATTGTATATTTTCCAATTTAAGCTACTCCCGAAATTAGCTCCACCATCAGATTTTTTCAAAAATGTTGACCCTCATCGGGTCATTTTGGAATTTTACACTTTTAGGGAAATTTGTTGGATTTCTCACGTTGTTGCGATTCAAATGGTATATTGCGTTTACAGTTTTTAAAACAAATATCGGCGGTTCAAATGTTTTCGAAAAGAGCCCTATTAGGTTAGATTTTACCCTACCATAATCTCTCTCTCTCTCTCTCTCTCTCTCTCTCTCTCTCTCTCTCTCTCTCTCTCTCTCTCTGTCTCTCTCTCTCTCTCTGTCTCTCTCTCTCTCTCTCTCTCTCTGTCTCTCTCTCTCTCTGTGTCTCTCTCTCTCCTCTCTCTCTCTCTCTCTCCTCTCTCGTCTCTCTCTCTCTCTGTCTCTCTCTCTCTCTCTCTCTCTCTCTCTCTCTCTCTCTCTCTCTCTCTCTAAGCACGAATATTATGAGATGCCCACGTAGGATATAATTACATGCAATATATCAGGTTTTCTTTCTGGAACCTGTTATATGATTATCCTTATTGACCATTGCCATATTGAGTTAACATGAACTACGTACCATGGAATCATCTAAGCAAATTATAAGTTTTAGTATATATTTATATATACCGGTATATATATATATATATATATATATATATATATATATATATATATATATATATATATATATATATATATATATATATATATATATATATATATATATATATATATCTATCTATCTATCTATCTATATGCTCAGGCCCAATCCCCATTTTGCGGGTAGCCGACTCAAGACAGAGCAAGAACAGGGAAAACACAAAAACAACATAAAACAACAAATAAACACAGATAAAAAGCACAAACTCACACACATCCAGGTCACCCAGGAGAAGACCCAGAGACCAGGGTCACCAAGGTCGCTCCAGCACTCCCCCGGCCCCCGACCACCCGGAGAGGTTCCGATCTCGGCAGGCAGACATGCAGCGGAGCCAAAGCCACAAGCCCTCCCACCACACTTCCAGGCGCACCCTTCATATTAATCGTCTCCCCGGGCCAGGCGCCTGATGGACTATTATCTAGTCCAATTTGCGCCCGACCCCTTACTCCAAATGACCAGGTGTTCACTCAGCTATTCACAAGCATTCTCCATTCACTCCTGTCCACCACCACTTCCCCTGCCTGATCTATAGTCATTCCTCTATCATCCAAAGCCTTTCTTACACAGTCTCTCCATCTCAATGGGGGTCTTCCTGCCCTTCTATCTCCCCTTGTACCTGACTCACATATTCTCTTTGTAAGCCTTTCATCTCCCATTCGTTCAACATGACCATATATACCGGGTATATATATATATATATATAATGTTGCTTTCAATTTCAATATTAGTAAACAATGGGATCGGCTTAGCATAATAGATTCAGTTTATGTATGCCGGATTCAGATCTGTATGCCGGATTCAGTTTATGTATGCCGGATTCAGTTTATGTATGCCGGATTCAGTTTATGTATGCCGGATTCAGATCAGTTATTCGTGGTAACAGAATTTACCTTGGTTTTAGCCTTCTTTTGCGACCAGATGTTTCATTGTACAGTCGTGGGCATTATAGGTAACGCCAACGAACTTGACAATTATCTTGATCCCTGACCTCTGTAACTCAAAAGGACCTAGAGCAAACTGGCTGTAAATATCCACACCTATTCCTTGTTGGACTCTTCCCAAATGATAGAAATGTCAGTCCGATTGCTTTGATTCATTTTGAGTTATAAGAAGTTAAGGGGTCCAGATTATTGTCAAGTTGGTTGGCGTTACCTTCTGTATAGTACCCACGCACCCAGTTGAATCTATGTCGAACCCAAACGAGACAATACAATGGTATATTTTGTTCGAGATGGATGTTTAAAATCACAATGAATGTATACTCTAAGGGAGGGTCACCGGATTTTTTTTAAATCTTTCTCTTCTTTTCTCTCTTTCCCTGGCTTGTATCCATTCGCCCCATTCAGCCAACTGTTTTATGACGTTTATCCCCATCCAGGTATCGATTTTTTCCTAGCGAGCGAAAGCGAGCCAGCATTGTATGGAGAAATCCGGCTTCGCCGGAGAAAATTTTCTATCGAAAAATATACAAATTTAGCTTGCTGTCAAAACAAATATATATATGAGGGCTCGCTACCGCTCGCCAGGAAAATATTGACACTTGGATGGGGGTAAACGTCTTAAAACAGTAGGCTGAATGGGGCCGAAAGGATACAAGCCAAAAAGAGAGGGAGAGAAAGAGAAAAAAAAGCGAGGTGGGCCCCTTTAATATAGAACTACCAGCGTAGACTTATGATGTAGGAAGGGACTGGGGTTCTCGATAAGGGGCTCCAGTCCTGAACATGTACTTGACTTGCAGTGTGCTGGCTTAATAATCCAGAAGAGAGTTGATAGCCTCAGTTTGTAATGTATAATATATATATAAATAAAACACATAAAGTAAGATATAAATATAATACAAACGCCTTCCCAGGCTTGCTTCAAACTAAGAACAATCCTACCCAAACCACCTTCAAGCTAAATTTGTACATTTTTCGTTAGACAAATTTCCCACACTCTAGTTACAGGCTCGCTTTCGCCAAACTAATGGGGTAAAATGTCTCAAAATCTTCATATTATGGAGATTTTAATACAGTTCACTTCATACTAATGGAGTGAAACTGGGAAGGTCCAAAAAGACCTCCATCGGCCCAAAGAGCATTAAGATGTTAATTACACTTTATCTCTTCTAATAGTTATACTAGCAGTTATCTTCTTAAGGGGAGATATTCACTTGAGGGATATTTTTCTTGACTCCTTTCTCCCTCATGTTTAGCCCCATTGCTTTACTAATTTTAAGACGTTCGCCCCATTATTTTGACGATTTTAAGAACCTTCGACCCATTTCTGTCAATTTTAAGACCTTTCGTGCCATTTAGGTGTCGATTTTATCCTGGCGAGCGATAGCGAGCCTGTAATTTAAGAGGAACCGGCTTTCAGCCGGGACATTTTTCTACCGAAAAATGTAAAAATTTATCTTGAAAGGGGCTCAAGGGGGTGTAATCTTAAGCTTGATGGATATCCAGAGACCAAACTAAAAACCTCCCCTTAAGTGACTGGTTTGGTCTGGTGATTATTCGGGGAGATAACCTCTTCAACGGCCTCCATTACCCCTTCTGTACCGGTGACGTCCTTTTCGTTATATTCTGGCAACAATAGACGATTCTGTTCAGCCAAGGAAGTACGTCTACTCATTAAAATGCCATACAGACTATCTCAATTAACCCTTTTAGCTACCATATATCATTCCTAAGCTTCATAAAATCGTCTAAATGTAGCTGAAATCAAATAAACAACACGTTGCCGGTACAGAAGGGGTTAAAACACACACACACACACACACACACACACACACACACACACACACACACACACACACACACACACACACACACACACACACACACACACACACACACACACACACACGCCTATGATATATATTCATTAAAGTTTCTCTCTTTAAGGGGAGGTATTTAGTTTGTTCCCTAAGTTTTCATCAAGCTTAAAATTACACCCCCATGACCCCCTTTCAAGATAAATTTGTACATTTTTCGGTAGAAAAATGTCCCGGCCAAAGACCGGTTTCTCTTAAATTACAGGCTCGCTATCGCTCGCCAGGAATAAATCGACACCAAAATGGGACGAAAGGTCTTAAAAGTGACATAAATGGGGTGAAAGTTCTTAAAATCGCCAAACTAATGGGGCGAACGTCTTAAAATCTCAAAAGCAATGGGGCTAAACATGAGGGAGAAGGGGGTAAAGAAAAAAGTCCCTCAAGTGGATATCTCCCCTTAAGGGAAGAATTATATAGGTGTGATTCATAGCTGTATTACTGGCGAGAATATTAAACCTTGACTTGTATGGCCAACAGGTACTGGGTTCATTAGCATAGGTCGGTAGCTCAGGTGAGGCAGGTTTGGGTAATTGACCACTTGCGAGTTTCAGGCTATAAGGAAGTTGGAGCTGTGGCCATCAATATTTAGCAGAATTGTCGGCTAAAATACGGTCATAATACATATATAAATACATAAAATACGGTCATAATACATATATAAATACATAAAATACGGTCATAATACATATATAAATACATAAAATACGGTCATAATACATATATAAATACATAAAATACGGTCATAATACATATATAAATACATAAAACCAAATTGATCATACTTTTTATCCATCAGAAACCCACATTATTATTGCATTTCTCTTTAATATCGATGTTCACGGCTCCAACTTCCTTACAGCCTGAAACTCGCAAGTAGTCAATTGGCAACACCAGGATGGAAAGGGTAGTAGGGTGAAGTGTAGGCGGTTTATAGGGAAGTAGAAGGCTAAATGAATGATCTCTTTATGGGAAGATCGTGGGGGCAGGTAGGATGGAGGCTTGGTTAGGATCTGTACACTTGCACTATTAATATTTCTGTGTCCTGGTTTTTAATCAACTATTAGAAGAACAAAATAAATGTAAATTATGAGGTTAAGGAAGCATTCTTTAAAGTTGTCTTATTTGTCTTCTAAGGGACAATGCATACAGACGAAGGAATAAAAAAGACAAAACAAAAAAGGTCGACTGTATGTGTATAAAGGCATCCTTCATTCGTAAAATGTATTTAACAATTGGATTAAAACTGTTGTAGGTTGTAATTTTGAGGAAAGCAACTCAAAGGAAACTAATTCCAGAGAGTAGAAGTTCTGGGGAAAATTAATTTTGATGTGCGGAAGTTCTACATTGTGGAGGAGAGAGTGAAAAATCATAGGCATTTCTAGCTGACCTGATTATGAGGGGAAAAATGCGGAGAAGTGGCACAATTGAAACAAGTTCCTCAGAACATTTGCTGAGAAATATTACATTTAATCTCTCTCTCTCTCTCTCTCTCCAATATTTTACTTGTGGAATTAACAAACATATGACTGATTTGGAAGAGTAATACGTTATGAAACCATTAATTTAATCATATGAATTAACTACAGCATAAACACGTACACTTTTTAATCATACAATTTCCCTATGATACATACAATCAAGGATTGGATACGAATTATTGTGGTTAACTGTACAGCAAAACAAATTCACAAATCTAATCCCGATGGCTTTATGTGAACAAGGAAAATATTTGACATCCACCTCTGCACTTCCATATTTGTGTTTGTCTCTCGCTCTCGCGCGCTCTCTCTCTCTCTTCTTGTCTATCCTTTCCTTCAACTTTTCAACTTTCCTTTTCTATCGGATATGCCATCTCTACTAGAATCAAGTCCTGACCACCTCGTTTGGATCGTAAGGTCTGTGTGGTCAGTGTATCTTTGTAAATCTCTCTCTCTCTCTCTCTCCTTCCCTCCCTCTCTCTCCCTCTCCCTCTCCTCACCCACACCCACGCCCTCGCCCACACCATCACGCCCAAACTGGACCACGTCACAGGGTCTCCAGTCCTTGTCCTCTCAACCCACGCCGGGGATAGAGAGAGAGAGAGAGAGAGAGAGAGAGAGAGAGAGAGAGAGAGAGAGAGAGAGAGAGAGAGAGAGAGAGAGAGAGATAATATAATACGAATGGAGTATGATTTCTTGTACTGTTAACCATTTGTATCCCCTCAGTGACTATTTATGGAATGTAATGCATGATTCAATTGAGAGTAATTTTTCATATGCAATTGTAGTTACTTTATATGATAAATCAACGTTTGTATCAAATAATTCATCTTGTACGTGTCAATCTTAAACATTTTACTTCTACACTTAGAAACATGGAATGGACAAATGTATTGTATCAACTGTACCTACTCAGTACTCTTATATATAGTAAGAACCATGAGAAAGTTTGGCTATATGTGTCTAGGAAATTATTTTGGTAGCTACATTTCCTCTTATAATTACAGGCTCGCTATCGCTCGCCAGGAAATATTCGACACCTAAATGGCACGAATGATTTTTAAATTGACGAAATGGTCAAACTAATGGGCCGAACGTCTTAAATTTTCAAAGCAATTGGGGTTAAACACGAGGGAGAAAGTGGAATCAGATTGATTAATAATTGAATAGGACATGGACATTTTCAACTGTTAATAAATAATCCATAATTTAATTGAAACAAAATAGAGCCATGTTGAAACGAAATATAAGTGATGTCTCGGCACTTGGTATATTCGATCAATAATTGGTGTCAGCAATATATTAAACTTTATTTATTCGTTTGGAGTGAGATATATAACCATATTCCTACACTTATCCATCCTATTCAACATCTGACAGACATTAATACAGCACAGAGCGATCCAAACGTAATGCCAGCCGAGACATGACTTATTAGCGCCACCGTACATACCTTATGACAAAATGATTAACCCCTTTTAGCACGATGACGTAATTTTATATGCATGCTGGTTACCATTAGACGACATTCTTTAGCTTATAATTTACCTCTGGGGGGCTCAAAGGGGTAAATACGATCTAAATAAACCCTGAAGTACGTAGGTCCTTCTTAAACTACATACAATCGTCTAATTGTAGCCAGAATAAAAGATAAAAAGAAGTCATCGTACAGAAGAGGTTAAGGGGATAGTGTTTTTTTGTTTTTTTTTTGGCTATTAATGAATTTATTCATTATTTTTTTAGTTTCCTCGCTAGACCTCCACCAAGTTTAGAAATACACTCCCTAGACCCCCTTCATGATAAATTTGTAATTTTTTTGGTAGACAAATATACCGGCCAAAGGCCGGCTTCTCTTAAAATTACAGGCTCGCTATCGCTCGCTAAGAAGAAATCGACACCTAAATGGCACGAAAGGTCTTAATATTGACAAACAAATGGGGCGAAAGGTCTTCAAATCGACAAACTAATGGAAGGAATGGGTGGAACCCGTTTGTGTGTGCGTGGGTGCAGGTATAATGTACTTTGATTAAGGGTAGGTATAAAGTAGACCATGTGTGGGTGGAGTACAGAGGCGGTGGTAGAGAGGTTGTTGAAGACGTACTGTAGAGGGGCAATATACAGTTAAAGCTGCTATAATCAAAGTCAGTTCGTCGACAACTTTGAATGTAAGTTTTATGTGTTTTGTTATTTAAAGTTGCCATCACTTCATGTGTTTCTAACAGCCAGTGAGTGTAGTCTGTTATCTATAATTAGGCCAAACATCTCAACTCTAACCTCTTATAACTCAGGAAGGGCTGGAGCAAATGAGCTGTAATCTCCCACACCTATTAACTGGTTGACTCGCTTCAAGTGGTAGAAATAACAGGTCAATAACTCAAGTAATTTTTAGGTTATGAGAGGTTGAGTTCGGGATTTCTGGCCTAGCTATATTGAACAGGGTATAGTAATATTTGGTTCACATCGTAGAAATGTGTAGTTATTATCCATCTCTCCAGATTTCACTTAAATTTACAAGGTTTTGGGTAAACTATTGAATTTATTGTACAATTCTACATTAATTTATGTATATACAGTATATAATATATATATATATATATATATATATATATATATATATATATATATATATATAGGCTACAGAGAGAGAGAGAGAGAGAGATTTTACACTAAGCCGATGACTAAACAGCCCTGAACATATGCAGCTTGGTGCCTATGCAAAACTAAGATATCAGAGCTTCCCCCGCCCTGCTCCACGAAGGATTCTAAACAAAGATAAAACACCGGAAAACATTAGTGGAAAGAGCAATGATCCCCCTCTGTTTACATTCCCTCCTACTTACCTCCACCAGTAAGACCTTCCACACACTTCCCTCTGACATCATGCTCGGTATTTTAGCCATTCCGTTATTTCAGCGTGTGTGTGTTTTTTTTTTTTTTGGGGGGGAGGGGGGGTATGTAAAGGAATGTAAACACACTTACAAATAGTGTATCAACTCTCAACTTTATTTCCATATTCTCCCATACTTCCACACGCTTTCCTCTGACCTGGCCCTGTCACTCTTTTGGCTTTGGGGGAGACACTCGTTACAGGCAACCTGCCTTTTGTCTCCTTCATACACATAACAAAAAAATCTATTCCTTTCTACTATAGTGTTTTTAGAGAATGTTCAATATAGGTTAGAGTTAAGGGGGTACTACTCTTTTTATGGACCTCCTTCTCCCTAATGTTTACCATATTAGTTTTGAGGTTTTAAGACGTTCGTTCCGTTATTTTGGCGATTTTGAGACTGTTTGCCTCATTTCTTTGTCAATATTAAGACATTTCGTGCCACTAAGGTGTCGATTTTTTCCGGGTGAGCGATAGCGAGCTTGTAATTTTAGAAGGAACCGCGGGATATTTTTCTACCGAAAAATGTACAAATTTAATCTTGAAAAGGGGTTGACGGGGTATTTTTTGTAAAGCTTGATGGAGGTCTAGAGAGGAAACTCAAAAATAAATAAATAGATAATTATATTTTGTGTTTTGTCTGTGTTTGTTCGTTGTTCTGTCTTGTGTTTTCCCTGTTCTTGCTCTGTCTTGAGTCGGCCACCCCCCAAAAAAAATAAATAAAAAATAAATAAAAATAAAAAATAAAAATAAAAATAAAAATATGAAAAGTGGGGATTGGGCCTGAGCATATACAGTACAGTACATACATACATACATACATACATACATACATACAAAACACAAGCACTACCCCCTTAAGCAATATAATCTTGTCTCCCAGTGGCATTGGAAGCTGTGCACCAGAATTCAAAATGACCCTATAACTATCCTGGAACCTGTCATGAGTTACTGAATATGCCTCATCAGATTTTATAACTGTCTTGATAGCTTAATGGTTAGTGCGCTGGATTTCTGTGAGTATCCTAGGTTCGCGTCCTGGGAGTTGCCACACGTGTTCATTAATTCAATTGATTTCATTGATTAGGTTTATTTGTATGTTAATTTGTGGGAAGTTATTTTGTTTTTATATTGTGTCGTCCCTGTTTTAGTTTGTTTGTTTTGCAAGTTTTACATTATTTGTATTTCTATCATTATTATTAGTATTATTATTATTCTAACATACGCCAGGTGATCATAATAAGGCAACTCTGAACACCATTTCTCTCCTCAGTGGTGTTGGAAACCCTGCACCAGGGAGAGACTGAGAAGCGCCGCGTGGCTGCCCCCCGCCGAGTGAGGCAGGGAGGCTCCATAGACTCCCTGTTGGTGGAGGTGGAACAGGAGAGCCGCCGTGCCAACGTGTACGGCGACTGTAACCTCCTGGGCACCGTAAACCTACCTGCCGTACCCAAGGACATGATCACCCAACAGGAAGAAGAGGAGGAGAATGAGATGAGATTGGTGAGTGTTAATATCAACTATTCTGAGGTATTAATATTATCCCTCTTCCTATGACTTACATTGCTTCAAACTCCGTGTGTCCAGGCAGTTTCGCTCGAACGTCCCTTGATTTTGGCCCTGTCACTCTTTCAACTCTGGAAGAGGAATTTGCCACAGGCTCTTCTGCCCTTTGTCTCATTCAATCACATAGGGAAAAAAAAAAAAAAAGACAAATGCAGAGTAGGACCCAAGTATATTCAACGTTTCGCCAGACACGGCTTCTACATTACTGAAGAAGCGGCTGGCGAAACATTGAATATAATGTACTTGGGTCCTATTCTGTATTTGTGTCATTACCTCATCTGTTACACCCAATGCTGATTCTTAACCATGAACTATTCTCATATTAGGTTATTTCACTGTATAAGAAGTGAACGAATAGATAAGGAACAAACAAATGTGTGTGTGTAGAGAGAGAGAGAGAGAGTACAAAGGAAATCAAGCAACAACAGATCTAGTGACCCTTCTAGGCTGCTTGTCCTCCAAAACACTGAGGATCAATTGTCCAAACAGTGGTTTAGAGTGGGTAAGGGAAAATTGGAAAGGGAACTACTGCCCTGGAACTAATGTCCGTGGCAGGATTAGGAAGTTAGTAGGGGACAGATGGGTTAGTAACTGAGGGGGGGATAACATAAAGTTATTAATTTACAAACGCAGTCAGTCGCGGGTTTGATGCAAGATATTTGTCTAGGCGAAGTTTAAATGAATCAACGGTGCTGCAGTCTATAACTTCTCGGGGAAGCCCATTCCACAAGTTGACAACTCGATTGAAGAAGAAATTCTTAGATTCGTGCGAGTTAAAAGATTTACCTATAATTTTGCAACCGTTTCCCCGCGTGTAATTAGATTGGTCGATAGTGAAGTACTTACTACAGTTCATATTGTCGATGCCTTTGATGATTTTGAACACTTGAGTTAAGTCGCCTCTTAATCTGCGCTGGGTTAAAGGAAATAGATTTAATTCTCTAAGACGCTCCTCGTATGGTTTGTTCTTTAGGCTAGGTATCATTTTGGTAACTCTACGTTGAACTCGTTCTAGCTTGTCTATATCTTTTTGGTAATAAGGGCACCAGGATTGAACGCAGTATTCCAGAAGAGGGCGGACTAAGGAATTGTAAAGGGTTAGGATAACTTCTGTGGATTTATGCTCAAATGACCTGCCTATAAAGCCAATTATTTTGTTTGCTTTCTTAACAACTTCTGAACATTGTTGACTCGGTTTTAGGTTACTCGAGAGAGAGAGAGAGAGAGAGAGTAACAAAGAACCGTGATCACCGAAGAGATGCAGCTGATGAATTGAATTGAAATGTTCTCATTCTAGGGATGTTTTAATATAGGGTATAAAGTCACAAAGGGAAGAGGTATGAGAACACAAGTACTGTATGATAGGCTACCGTATATCGCGGCGTACACACAGGCATGATAACCGAAGACTCGATGAGGACCAGGTACAAAGGAATACAAAGGAAGGAAAGCAACAACAGACCTAATGATCCTTACTAGGCTGCTTGTAAACAAACATAAAATAATAAATTGCCACGTACAGCCATCAACTGGAGGGGTTCAGCTCCAGAAATACTGTGGTTAGAAAACAATTATTTTTTTATAAACTGTCTTCGTGGTGCGATGCATAAGGTGTTGATTTTCGGTGTGAGCATCCTGGATTCGAATCCACGGACTGCCACATGTGTTTGTAAATTTCATTAATCGATTTTAGGAGTATAGTTGGTTGTTGGAAGGAACATAATAATAGTACTATGTACAATACTGAAACGATCACATCACTGGGGCACAAACGCAGTCAGTCGGGGTCCATGGCAAGATGTTTATCAAGGCGATATTTGAATGTCTGTACTGTGGCACTCTACAACCCTTCTAGGCAAAGGTAGAGGAGATGAGTTTGGGGAGTGCTGATTTGGACTGATCTTAGGTAATAGTAAATGTTGGTTGTGATGTGGTGACAATCCATCTTAACGGAACAGGAAGTACCTGTATATGGACGAGAAGAAAGGATAACAAATACTGTACTAGGAAAATACGTTTTATTGGAAGAGGTTGCAGAAAAACGAGATAGGTGAGTGCTGAACTGCTGATTAGGATTATTCTCAGTAAAATTTAGATTTGTATATTCATATAGATTTAATTTTAATTTAATGGAATGGTTGAATATGCTTGAGTGGCTTGAACCGTCTTATTATCGCCAAACTAAAGGGGTGAAACGTCTTAAAATCCCCAAACTAATGGAGCGTAACAGGGGAGATCCAGATATACATCCCTCGGACTAAATTTATATTTTCTACAACATCCCACCATGCACTCACTCCAAAACTAGCACACATCTTCTGATCTGTGAACTATTTCCAATTGGGGTTGAGAAAATCTTGTTTCTTTCAATGCTTCTACAATCCCATTTCTTCATCTATCTACCCGTCACATTCTGCACACGACTATTCCATGCTCTTCAACAACACACAAACAACCCTTCGTCTTCTCTTAATTTCCTCGGTGTTTCTTGTTCTTCTGATCTTTCTTTGAAAGACCATATTACCACTCTTGCTAAAACAGGTAAGCTCAATCGTCTCCGTGGGTTATTTACCCTTGCACAGCTTCTTGCTCTGTACAAGGGCACAGTGTGCTCATGTATTTAGTACTGTTCGCACATGTTGGGAGGTTCCACCTGTACCGCACTTCTCAAAAGGGTACAGTCAAAATAATTGTGTCTAATCAATTCACCTACTCTTACTAATTCCCTACAATCTGTTACTACAGGATGCGATGTTGCATCTCTCATCTGTCCAACTTTCTAACCCAAGAGTGAACCAATTTTCCCAGTGTTTTTTCGCTCCTCATCTTTGTTTTAACTGTGTGTGTGTGGGAGGGGAGCTTGAGACACTTGTTACAGGCAGTATTGCCTTCTGTCTCCTTCATTCGCATAGAAAGTAAAGTAAGGTTAATATTATCCCTTATTTACTTGGAATTGAGGGATATGATCTACTTTATTTATTGAATAATGTGAATGTAGTATGAAATATAGCACTTACTCAGTATTCTTAAATATATTAATATTACATTTAGAGTTCATTAGGAGTGGGGAACCTTTACTAAATTTGTGTTTATTAATTCTTCTTATGGGATCGGCCGGGAATTCCTACCCCAGCCACGACTTTGTATCGGCTTCCTCCCTGTTAGGGAAAGCTAGGAAAAAGCAGGAACTAGTGTACATACCGATTAGTCCGAGGGATTTTTGTTTACTCAATACCGAATAGCTCAAGGGGCGTAGGTAGTATATCATAATGCTATGTTTATACATCACATTACAAGATAAGCCATTGTAAATTTCATTAAGTATATAAACTTTGAGATTAGTTAAAACATTCGTTATTGCATGCAAGTAAATATTCGTTGAGAGAGAGGTAGACATAGATACAGTGGCCACACCCAGCCTACGATCCCAGCGATATGATCAGGACCAGTAAACCCAAAATGTGAGTTAGTAAGAGAAAATTCATATATATATACTTGTATATATATATATATATATATACGGTATATATATTTTTTGTTGTTGAGAGCGAGAGAAAGAGAGAGAGAGAAAAAAAAATAGATAGACGTTATAATTATACTCTCAGCCGAGGTCGAACCACCGACAGCCAATGAGAGAGAGAGATAGAGATGATTAATTTCCCAGGCCAGCTCAGATGTTCCCACGATGACCCTCGCACCAGCACCACATATATCCTCAACACTGGTCTGGCAGCTTATGTGGTCAACATATAAAATATTTCGGTTGCCTGAGTTCATCTATCATCAGTCTAGTTTCCGATACCGTTGCAAAATATTCCAGAAATGTTGCCAGAAAAATGTTGATTATCGAATGTTGACTATAAAATCTCTCGTGTGATACCGGCATTATACCCTCTTCCATATAAGTAGGCCAACACTCTTGAACATTAAGGGAGGATGGGCGTGGTTATTTCCATATATGTAGGCCAACACTCTTGAACATTAAGGGAGGATGGGCGTGGTTATTTCCATATAAGTAGGCCAACACTCTTGAACATTAAGGGAGGATGGGCGTGGTTATTTCCTTAGTTATGTATCTTTGTATATATTGTTTTAGTGTCCTCCCTAGACCTTCATCAAGCTTAAACAAACACACCCCCAAGACCCTCCTTCAAGATAAATTTTTATTTTTGTTGGCCGGTTCCTCTTGAATTACAGGCTCGCTATCGCTCGCTAGAAAAGAAATCGACAACTGAATGACTCAAAAAGTTTAAATATTTGACAAAAAAATTGGGCGAAAGGTCTTAAAATTGTCAAACTAATGGGCCGAACATCTTAAAATCTGAAAACCAATGGGACTAAACATGAGGGAGAAGGGGGACCAGAAAAATGACCCATCTCCCCTTCAGTGTAATCAGTAGAGAATATCTTATGTTCCTATCTGGGGGAAGCAAGAGGCCAACCATGTCTTAAGGGGAGGTATTTAGTTTGTTCCCTACGTTTTCATCAAGCTTAAAATTACACCCCCTAGACTCCCTTTCAAGATAAATGTGTACATTTTTCGGTAGCAAAATGTTCCGGCCGGAGGCCGGTTGCTCTTAAATTACAGGCTCGCTATCGCTCGCCAGGAAAAAATCGACACCTAAATGGCACGAAAGATCTTAAAAGTGACATAAATGGGTCGAAAGTTCTTAAAATCGTCAAACTAATGGGGCGAACGTCTTAAAATCTCAAAATCAATGGGGCTAAACATGAGGGAGAAAGGGATCCAGAAAAAAATCCATCGAGTGGAAATCTCCTCTTAACAAAGAGTAGTTGAAGTGTGGTAAATAGAGAATCTTTAAGAAAAAAACAAAAAAGTACGCAGTACATACATACATACATACATACAATTTTATGACTGAGTGCTCCAGCCTCCACACATACGTGCAGTTTCAGTCTCTTGTCCTATTGACGGCGTTCCAGGCAACCCTGTTAAGGGCTGCATCACTTATCAAGTTTTTGGATTCGAGATCGGCACGTATAGTCCGATACCAGGTCTTCCTCGGTCCACCCCTTGGTGCAGCTCCCTCCATAATCACAGGCCTGCTTCTTTTCACCCAATTTTGTTCATCCATTCTCTCCACATGCCCAAAGAGTGATTGGAGTGTGATAAAGAGTGGATGTTTGAGACATTAAAATAAAATCCTGTCCATAGCAAAGTGTGATGTAAGGAGGTCATAAGTGTGTCAAGGAGTTATGGTGGTGGTGGTGTCACAGTGAGTGGAAGCCTTAATGACCTTACCACCTCCGACCAGCCGGACTACAGTACACTTTTTATTACCCCTTCCTACGATCGACTTGTTGTTTTTTGGTTCGTCCTAATTAACCCTTTTGTTCGCAAGGGCACGATTTGCATCCTTTATGTGATACTTATGAGCCTTTGTGACCATCAGGGGGGTTTACAAACCTTTAGTTTAGTTACTTCAACCTCTGCATTTGTCTTTGAGCGAGCTGTGGGCAGAAAACTAATTTGGGAAAGGTAATTATGAGATTAAGATCATTCTTTTGCTGAATACTAAACGGCAACCCCTAGTGTATGAAAGGGTTAACCTTTGTATTCCTGTGCTTGCCAGTGCAGCCGCCGGTAGTTTAATCTTGGGAGTATTTCTTTCTCACTCCTTCCACTTTTTCTTTTCTTTTGTCCTAGTTGACCTTCACATTACTATGTTTATAAGTGCAGTATTTCTTTTTCACCCCTTCCTTCAATATCTTATTTATTTATCCTTGTTCGTCATTATTAACCTTTGTATTCATAATTTCCAACCGCTATCGCTTATAATGTATTCCTTAAAGTATTTAGTTTCTTACACCTTCTTCCAATCCATTTAGTTTTCTTCTTTATATAGTAATACATTCTAATTATTTTGCTTCGAAGTACAGTCACGAGCATTTATAAGCTCACATCCATTGGAATCTTAAAACCTTTAAAGGCAAGGTTTGAAGCACTTAGAGCATTGTACTCTCTCGTTTTTGTTCGATACGGATTCAGATAGGTGCGTCGCTATAAGTAAATTTAATATTCTGTTTGGTTGCCCGTACCCAAAATGATAGCGTATTTTCATGTTATTCCAACTGACAATTGGCGGTGTTATTTAGTTAAAAAAAAAAAAAAATTAAAACAAAAAAAGTCAAAGCAAAATAAGTTACGCACACACACACACACACACACACACACACACACACACACACACACACACACACACACACACACACACACACACACACTAACGAACAAACAAAGCTTTCAATTAATATCCCCCAACCTTTATAATTCCTACGTCAACTGCATAAAGTCACCTAATGATATGCAGTATATATATCATCTAAAGTAAAAACGTCTTTGTCCCATTATAGTTAAATTTCCATCACACTCTCAGAACATCTGGCGAATCCTTCCGTATCAACATTATTAGTCTCTCACTCACTCACTCACTCACTCTCACTCACTCACTCACTCACTCACTCACTCTCACTCTCACTCGCTCACACTCTCTCTCTCTCTCTCACACACAACACATCTGGTACTTCTTCCCGTCTTATCAACCATCTCACAACGATCTCCTGGTGTGTTCATCTCGCCGGCCACCAGGAGATATCGTCACCTCTCCCGGATGCGCGTTTATTTTCTGTACCCCGGTTCTGATCATACGCAATAGAAGAAGAAGAAGAAGACGGAGAAGAAGCACGTACAGTTGGCCACAGGAATTTGGATGAACTCCGTTTTTTACGAATGTCAATCAGTCAGTCAGTAGCCAGCCCTTACTCCCACAAGGGGTAGGGAGGATCAGCAAGAGACACAAGAAAGGAAAAAACGGAGACAGAAGAACACATATTATGTTTAGGAATGAAAGGGAATAAAAAATGTTTAGTTTGTCCCCTAGGCTAACAAAAACCGTCAAACGCCTTCCCAGACTTCATTCAAACTAAATACAAAAAAAAAAAAAAAAAAAAAATCCTAACAGGCTCCCTTAAAGATAAATGTGTAAATATTTTTAATCGAAAATTGTCCCGGCCGAAGGACGATGTCTTGTAAGTTAGTGGCTCCCTATCGCTAATGGGGTGAAACGTCTTATCGCCAAACTAATGAAGTGAAAAGTCATTAAAATCACCGAACTATTGGAGTGAAGCAGGGGGCGGGTTCCCAAAAGACCCCATCGGAGCAAATAATGTTAACCGGTGCCACTCCTGCGGGGTACACCACTGCACTGGTCAGAGGTGGGTTGCACATTAAAAAATTTCCTCCCGGATTTTGTCAACCCCTCCCCCCTCCCGTTCCCCTCCTGAGCTGTGGACTTTGACTCTCAAGTTACTGATGAGTCCCCAGTGGAATGTCCTAAGAGAGAGAGAGAGAGATCTTGAGATCCTTACTATAGGTGGTCCGACTTAGGCTCTCGAGTTACTGATGAGTCCACAGTGGAATGTCCTAAGAGAGAGAGAGAGAGAGATCTTGAGATCCTTACTATAGGTGGTCCGACTTAGACTCTCGAGTTACTGATGAGTCCACACTGGAATGTCCTAAGAGAGAGAGAGAGAGAGAGAGATCTTGAGATCCTTACTATAGGTGGTCCGACTTAGGCTCTCGAGTTACTGATGAGTCCACAGTGGAATGTCCTAAGAGAGAGAGAGAGAGATCTTGAGATCCTTACAATAGGTGGTCCGACTAAGACTCGAGTTACTGATGAGTCCACAGTGGAATGTCCTAATAGAGAGAGAGAGAGAGAGAGATCTTGAGATCCTTACTATAGGTGGTCCGACTTAGGCTCTCGAGTTACTGATGAGTCCACAGTGGAATGTCCTAAGAGAGAGAGAGAGAGAGAGATCTTGAGATCCTTACTATAGGTGGTCCGACTTAGGCTCTCAAGTTACTG
This sequence comes from Paralithodes platypus, assembly GCA_032716605.1. Lineage (NCBI taxonomy): Eukaryota > Metazoa > Arthropoda > Malacostraca > Decapoda > Lithodidae > Paralithodes > Paralithodes platypus. The sequence goes on along the minus strand of CM064486.1, from coordinate 2,070,908 downwards.
ATGAGTCCACAGTGGAATGTCCTAAGAGAGAGAGAGAGAGAGAGATCTTGAGATCCTTACTATAGGTGGTCCGACTTAGGCTCTCAAGTTACTGATGAGTCCCCAGTGGAATGTCCTAAGAGAGAGAGAGAGAGATCTTGAGATCCTTACTATAGGTGGTCCGATTTAGGCTCTCGAGTTACTGATGAGTCCACAGTGGAATGTCCTAAGAGAGAGAGAGAGAGAGAGAGATCTTGAGATCCTTACTATAGGTGGTCCGACTTAGGCTCTCGAGTTACTGATGAGTCCACAGTGGAATGTCCTAAGAGAGAGAGAGAGAGAGAGATCTTGAGATCCTTACTATAGGTGGTCCGACTTAGGCTCTCGAGTTACTGATGAGTCCACAGTGGAATGTCCTAAGAGAGAGAGAGATAGAGAGATCTTGAGATCCTTACTATAGGTGGTCCGACTTAGGCTCTCGAGTTACTGATGAGTCCACAGTGGAATGTCTTAAGAGAGAGAGAGAGAGAGACCTTGAGATCGTTACTATAGGTGGTCCGACTTAGGCTCTCGAGTTACTGATGAGTCCACAGTGGAATGTCCTAAGAGAAAGAGAGAGAGAGAGAGACCTTGAGATCGTTACTATAGGTGGTCCGACTTAGGCTCTCAAGTTACTGATGAGTCCCCAGTGGAATGTCCTAAGAGAGAGAGAGAGAGAGACCTTGAGATCATTACTATAGGTGGTCCGACTTAGGCTCTCGAGTTACTGATGAGTCCACAGTGGAATGTCCTAAGAGAGAGAGAGAGAGACCTTGAGATCGTTACTATAGGTGGTCCGACTTAGGCTCTCGAGTTACTGATGAGTCCACAGTGGAATGTCCTGAGAGAGAGAGAGAAACCTTGAGATCCTTACTATAGGTGGTCCGACTTATGCTCTCGAGTTACTGATGAGTCCACAGTGGAATGTCCTAAGAGAGAGAGAGAGAGAGAGACCTTGAGATCCTTACTATAGGTGGTCCGCTTAGGCTCTCGAGTTACTGGTGAGTCCACAGTGGAATGTCCTAAGAGAGAGAGAGAGAGACCTTGAGATCCTTACTATAGGTGGTCCGACTTAGGCTCTCGAGTTACTGATGAGTCCACAGTGGAATGTCCTGAGAGAGAGAGAGAGAGATTTGGTTTTATTTTATTTTATTGTTTTATTGAGATAAGTACAAATGTTACACAAGTATCATAATTACATCACCTCAATAGGGCGAAGTTGCATACGCAATCTTCACCCAAATTCTAGCTTAAACTATGTCATTACATTTAGGTACCGGTAATGAGTAGAGAGAGAGAGAGAGAGGGCTTGCAGTCCGTACTAGGTGGTCCGGCCTTAATACTACTAGACAGGAACAGTTTATAGTAGAAGCATAGGACAGCAAAGGAGAGAAAGAGAGAGATCCAAGCGAGGTGGTCTGGACATAATTCTAGTAGATATAGCAAACCCTGATAGTAAAGGCCTATAGGAAAGTGGAAGGAAAGGATAGGAAAGAAAATGGTACTCTTCTCACCCTCCATTTCTTCCGGCTACTACCTACCAGAGAGAGAGAGAGAGAGAGAGAGAATGAGAATGAGAGAGAGAATGCTTTTGGTCTAGCATGAGGGGGGTGTTATAAGATGATGAGAGGAGATAGGTGTGTGTATGATCTGGAATGAACAATTGTCGTATAGTCTTTTTCTTAACCTGGCGAGAAATGAACCTGTTCACATCTTAATTACTTACCTCCAGTCCCTTAATAGTCAGTATAAAATCTACATAATTTATCCCCATATACTGAAAAGATAAAAATATATACGTGGAAGCAAGTGCTTGCAATTTATTCACCAACTGTCATATCCCTCCACATCAGGGTTACCAAATCAAGTCCGCAAGATAGTAAATATATGACAAAAATCGCTAGAATAATGCCACAATCTTTTGAATATCGCTTTAAAATGGCTCTATCTCCAGAATATCGCTAGAATTCATGTTGCTAGATGTAAAAATTGGCCTCTAGATCGAAGTAAATACATCTAGATCTAGCGGAAAAGTAGCTAAATTGGCAACAATGAGATTCCACACTGCCTTGAGGGGGAGAGAGGAGGGGTGGGAGGTGTGTGTGTGATGGGTAAAACAGTTTATAGCTACAAAGTGTCTCTCTCTCTCTCTCTCTCTCTCTCTCTCTCCACTCTGCCAGGAAGTTGTCAGTTACCGGTGATAAATTAAGGAAGGGAGGGGTGGGTGAAGGGTGGATGATGAGGAGAGGGAAGAAGAGTCTATTCAGCTGTTGAGAGGTGTACCAACAGTTGAATCAATACTTCCCCATTCGCGTTATATATCATCGAGCTTTTATGTAAATAATGGCCTATTGATGATTTCTTGCGCTTGTCAAAGATTCCTTAATCCTGCTCATCAATGCGGATATCTACTGATGTTTTCTTACCCTTGAACCCTTTTGTATACGTGGCTTTGTAAAACATTTTATAATTTATACCATGATTATTTATTTCAACTCTCGCACAACCCACTTGTGAATGTATGCCCCCAGAAAAGTAAATACTGTTAAACGATGGAACGAGATATGTAGTGTTACACATACACAGCTAGATAGCGAAAAACTCCTTGTTAAAGCCTGACGAGGAAGAGATCATGAGAGAAGAGTGAGGAGAAGAGGAAGAAGGTGAAAGGAGATAAAGGGGGAATTTATCTTGAAGGGGAGTCTAGGGGGTGTTTTTATAATTGTGATGGAGGTCTAGCGAGGAAACTAAAAAATATATGAATACATTAATTAATAGACCAATAATCGGCCCAACTCCCCTTAAAGACAGTCGAGAAAGAGTGAGTAGAGGAAGAAGGTGAAAGGAGATTACGTAGAGGGGTGGGGAGAGCGGAAGTAGTGGCTAAAAAGAGACAGTAGAAAGAAGGGGTGAGAGACGTTCATCATTCCACTCTAAGGGGTCTTTCTTAGGATGATATATAATCCATTTTATTAATTTCACTCCAACACCAAATACCTTGAAATTAATGAAAGCATGTGATCCACCGGGATTCGAACCTGGGTTACCACACACATATTTTGAACACTAACCATTACACCATCAAGACAATTTAGCTGACGTTGCTTGGTGAGAAGGAGAAAGAAGTACCATTTTATACATACTATAATCACTCAGTTTGTTGTTTATGTACTATTAATTTAAAATGCTTGCATACAGCTTTGGAAATGCGCATTCGAGTCAAATAATCTCTCTCTCTCTGTGGTGTGAGAGAGAGAGAGAGAGTAGGGGTGATCATAATATTCTTACCAGAGTTTTTCAACCCACGCTGACTTCCGTTTTAACCGTACTCATAGCTCGCTTCTGCATTAGTCAAGTTGACGTCAAGGAGTGACATCACTCCTGTGGGCGGTGGTGGTGTTGTCGGAGAGGATCATACAACTGTCTTGATGGTATAATTGTTAGAGCGTGTATGTTCTGTATGTGATATCTTAGGTTCGAATCTTAGGAGAATCACATGCTTTCATTTGCATTTGGGGTGTTATTTGTGTTAAGAACGATGTTAAATACAATCACTCAGAAACTTTGGAACTTGCAGTATGTCAAATGAGAGATTAGTCAAAGGCAGTCCTACAACAAAATCCCCTCTTTTTTGTCACTACTATCAAATATATTTAGTTATAATAATGCTTCACAGTTTTTATTATGCACCTTATCTGCACCTAGTATCACGTGATAAAATGACGATAATTGTCCTGTAATTCGGGCTACATTCAATCCAATCTTGTAAACAAAAAATAAAATAAATAAAAGGCCTGGTTTGACACCCTGCCTCTATGTAGTGTTTTATAATTCATGAACCAGGGTAAATATTGGTCCCATAAGAGAGGGCCTTCTTCCTTTCTTACTCCCACCCTTCCTTCATATTTTCCCTTCCTTATCTCAACCTGCCTTCGTCATCCTTTCTCCCCCCCTCCCTTCTACCCTTCCTCCCTGACTTCTTTCCACCTTCCTTCCTTCCTCCCATTTTGTCTTTCCTCTCTACCTCTCACCCTCCCTTCCTTCCTTCATTCATCCCTCCTCTCCTTCAACATTCCAAACGTGGCATGCCTTCTTTAAAAGCATTAGAAGAGGGGCGAGATAGTGCCGAGTGCTAATGCTGAGGAATGAGAAGAATGGAGAGAGAGAGAGAGAGAGAGAGAGAATATGGGAGTAAGTGAGTGTTTCAAGTTAAAAGTTACAAATACACAAAAGACGATTTTATTCAGTTTACGAAGGAATTGTTGGAGTAAAACATATTGAGATAGTTTTTACTTCTTAACATTTCAAGTTCAAAGTTACAAATACACACGAGGATTTTATTAAGTCTAGGAAGGAATTTTGGAAGTCACCGTATTGATTTGTTTACCTCTTAAATCCAAAGAAGTTCTTCGTAAGCTTCAAACTATCGATTAGTATTAGCCAGAATAAAATGCAAATATCGGTATCGACTTGAAGGGTTTAACAATTTTGAGAGAGAGAGAGAGAGAGAGCTTAGGTGATAAACTAAAAGGGGAGAGCTAAGTATAGTAAAAGCAATTTTAATGGCACTACTTGAGAGAGAGAGAGAGAGGGTGGGGGATATGTGTGTGTTTGGGGGGGGGGGGGGTCACTTCTAAATTTGTAGTTAAAATTATATCCTGCATGTTGTTGTGATCTGAGGTAAATGTAAATATCTGCACCTAGTAACACTTCCAACACTCAAAGTTAATTAAGTTAAAACATGGGCTCACAAATTGACTGTCCACACACACACACACACACACACACACACACACACACACACACACAGCCACACACACACACACACAGCCACATACACACACATCAACACCTCCCTATCTCCCTGTCTCTCCACACCTTTTGTTATTATATTGTGCCGTCCCTGTTTTGGTTTTTTATTTTGCAAGTTTTACATTATACTATGCATCACCACTCCTTAATAAGGGGGGATGGGCATATATAATTCCTCATTTATGTATATTTGTTATAATTTATTTAGTTTCCTCCCTAGACCTCCACCAAATTTAAAAACAAAAACAAAAAAACCCAAGACCCTCCTTCAAGATAAATGTGTATATTTTACGCCACCGAGGAAAGGTGGTTAGATTACTTAAAGGGGCGGGGGTCACCTGCTTTTTCTCTCTCCTTTTGCTCTCTTTCTCTGGCTTGTATCCATTCGGCCCCATTCAGCCTACTGTTTTAAGACGTTTATCCCCATCTAGGTGTCGATTTATTCCTGGCGAGCAATAGCGAGCTAGTATTATATGAAGAAGTCCGGCTTCGCGGGAGACATTTTTCTATCGAAAAATGTACAAATTTAGCCTGTTGACAAAAAACATTATTCAAAATATGCTGGCTCGCTATCACTCGCCAGGAAAAAATTGACACCTGGATGGGGTTAAACGTCTTTAAACAATAGGCTGAATGGGGCCGAATGAATACAAGAGAGAGAGGGGGGGGGGGGGGGAAGAGAGACAAATATAACGAGGTGGGCTCCCTTAAACTGCATAATTATACTCCGTCTTTTAATGTGATTATGAATTAACATGGTTAGTTCAAGTTGAATAATAGAACAGTATTATGTCATAAAGATAGACCCAAGTTGAACCAATAATTAAGAACACTATTGTGAGGGTAAGAGTGTAGTAATATGCCAAGTTAAGGGGAGATGGGTCGTTCTTCCGGTCCTCCTTCTTCTTCATGCTTAGCCCCATGAGTTGTCAGCTTTTAAGAAGTTCGCCTCATTAGTTTGTCGATTTTAAAACCTTTCGTCCCATTTCTATATCAATATCAAGACCTTTCGTGCCATTTAGGTGTCGATATTTTCCTGGCGAGCGATAGCGCGACAATTTTTTAAGAGAAATCGGCCTTTTACCGGGAAATTTTTCTATCGAAAAATTTACAAATTTATCTTGATTTTTTTTTTTTTTTTTTTTTTTTTTTTTTTAATCTTGATGGTCTAGCGAGGAAACTAAAAAAAAATATATGAATATATAAATAAAATGTAAAACTTGCAAACTAAACAAATAGACCCCCCAAAATAACCACTGTCCCCTTAATGTGGAAGGAGTATAGGCTAGCCAGCGAATGTCCAGGTTAGAATCCACACCTGTTACGTCACCTTGATTATTGGTCTTATTGGGAGGGTCTGGGTCAAGGTTGGTCGGAAGGGAGGAGGTGCTTGGTTTATTCTGGACCACCTTCTCCTTCATGTTTAGTACCATTAGTCTTGAGATTTTAAGACGTTCGACCCCATTACTTTTGCGATACCAAGACCTTTTGTGCCATTTAAGTGTCGATTTTTATCCTGGCGAGAGTTGCGATCCTGTAATATAGGAGGAACCAGCCGAACTACCGAACATGTGCAAAGATATATCGAAGGGGGGTCTTAGAGGTACAGTATTATTAAGGCTTGATGGAGGTTTTAATTGGGACGAAACTGAAAATAATAATAATTAATGAATAACTAAATGAACACATAAATACAAATCTCCCCTTAAGTGTGTGTGTTAGTGTAAGGTGTGGGAGTGTGTGTGTGTGTGTGTGTGTGTGTGTGTGTGTGTGTGTGTGTGTGTGTGTGTGTGTAAGGTGTGTGTGTGTGTGTGTGTGTGTGTGTGTGTGTGTGGGGCCAACTGTAAGAGTGTGTGTGTGGCAGATGTTGATCAGAGGGACGATAACAAGGCAGGAGGAATTCACGAGGATTTTATGAAACTCGGAAATAGCCTTTTGTGATTAATAGCTTAATTATTGACTTCTGTTTAAGGAAACTAATGATTTTATGTATCTTTACGGGATTGATTATAGCTAGTTTAATTATCTAACCATAGAGACTACGAAAAAGTATAGCAAAGGAAAAATTCTACGTACATGCCGATGAAATATGTTTATTGTAAAGCCATATCATGTTTTATCATATAATTCAAAGCTGCCATCTTTATATATTTGCCTGACAAACTTGGGTCAAAGAATAATGCGAGTTGATATTGTATTATATTCTTCTCGGGGAGAGACAATTGTGAATTGTTTTATATTCTTATATGATATTTGGCAAGTGTACACATACAATCTTGTTGGAGATTCCCATGCACATTCTTCACGATAATAATACCATTCTTAATATCATCTCTATAAAAATACAATAACATCTTTAGTGTATCAAAATAATAATCGGGAAAAACCTTTAAGCAATAGCAAGGAGGACAGCCCTCGACCTTTAAACAATAGCAAGGAGGACAGCCCTCGACCTTTAAACAATAGCAAGGAGGACAGCCCTCGACCTTTAAACAATAGCAAGGAGGACAGCCCTCGACCTTTAAACAATAGCAAGGAGGACAGCCCTCGACCTTTAAACAATAGCAAGGAGGACAGCCCTCGACCTTTAAACAATAGCAAGGAGGACAGCCCTCGACCTTTAAACAATAGCAAGGAGGACAGCCCTCGACCTTTAAACAATAGCAAGGAGGACAGCCCTCGACCTTTAAACAATAGCAAGGAGGACAGCCCTCGACCTTTAAACAATAGCAAGGAGGACAGCCCTCGACCTTTAAACAATAGCAAGGAGGACAGCCCTCGACCTTTTATCTTTTACTTTGGTATTTCTTTCCTCCTTTACTTTTCTTAATTATAGATGTGTGTGAATTTGTGTTTTGTTTTTGTGTGTGCATTGTTTTCTGTTGTGTTGTGTTGCCCCTATTCTGGCTCTGTCTTGTGTCGGCCACCCCCAGAAGGAAAAAAAAAAAAAAAAAAGGGACTGGGCCTGAGTAAATACATACTGTACTGTACATACTTTGCTCTTTCTTTCATCCTTTACTTTTCTTAATTCATAGAGACCTCTCACCCCCCCCCCCCCCCCAACTTGTCTACCCCCCTCTACTTTAACTTACTGTATCCAAGTGCCTCTTACATGGTACGGTCGTGGTTAGGAATTTCTGGTCAATTTCTAAAGGCGTAAATGTGATACATAGTCAAACTATTTCGATAAACTGCTTGAACCACAAAAATCATATTACTCAAATGAAACGCTCAATGTCTTGTTTTTATCGTTAAGAGAAGTTTAAGTATTCATGATTAGGAGACTGTACCGATATTCACCCGGGCCTAAAAGATTTACTACTGCCAGGTGTGGAGGAGAGGTAAAATGTATAACCTTAACTCCTTCTGTACCGGCGACTTCTTTTTATCTGTATTCTAGCTATATTTAGACGATTGTATTCAGTTTAAGAAGGATCTGTGGTAGTAGAAAGGGTTTACGGAGATAGTTCGAAGCCTGTTAATTGCTGGAGGCCCTTTTGAAACTGAATACAATCATATAATAGTAGTTAGAATATGATGAAAAGGATGTTACCGGTACTGTAGGGGTTTATCTAACAATAATGTACGACAGATTGGGAGAGAGGTATCCTGACCAGGATTCGAACCCACTCACCCCAGGTATATTTGAGAGAGTCGGGCACCGTAACCACTCGGCCATGAGCGGACATAAGGAAAGCAATCTTAGTTCTTATTTGAAGAACCAGGTTATAGTCTCATGGAGGAGTATGCCTTCGAACACGTGGTGAGTTTATTTAGACTTCAACCATCACTATTTTACACTCCCCCCCCCCCCAACTCGGCTAAGTGATACGATTTTAATCGTCCTGGTACTGTACTATTATGGAACCTCTCTGAATGACAAATATCTAATGATAATGTACGACAGGTTGGGAGATAGGTATCCTGACCAGGATTCGAGGCCCTTTATAAACTTAATAAAATCGTCTAATAGTAGCCAGAATTTTGTTTTAACAAGACGTCGCCGGTACAGAAGGGATTAAAGGATCTCTCTAGGCAGGGGTGGTGGTGGTGGAGCTGTCGACGTTATTATAGCTTCAAGTATTTTGGTCCGTCACACTGTTGCCAACTAACACCTCTTCTTTTGACGTCAGTGGCTTGTTGTTGTTGTTGTTGTTGTTGCTATTCCCCAGCTGTCTGGCCGAGCAGCCCCAAGGTTTTGAGCAGGGCCATAACCGAGCACACCCACAAAACCCTCCCTGCCTACCACTAATAAAGCCCAGGTAACCAAAGCCACTCCATGGCGGGGAGCTGATGAGGGTGCGGAAACGCCTGAGAAACCAAAGCCCCACCCAAGGCCCTGCCCCTCAGCAATTATGAAGGGAAAGTTGTTGTTGTTGTTGTTGTTCTAGTTTTTTTTTTCTCGATGTTCTAGTTTCCCTTTTTATATTGATGTTCTAGTAGTAGTTGTTGTTATTATAATAGATGTTCTAGTTTTGATATTGATGTTCTAGTAGTAGTTGTTGTTATTATAATAGATGTTCTAGTTTTTATATTGATGTTCTAGTAGTAGTTGTTGTTATTATAATAGATGTTCTAGTTTTTATATTGATGTTCTAGTAGTAGTTGTTGTTATTATAATAGATGTTCTAGTTTTTATATTGATGTTCTAGTAGTAGTTGTTGTTATTATAATAGATGTTCTAGTTTTTATATTGATGTTCTAGTAGTAGTTGTTGTTATTATAATAGATGTTCTAGTTTTTATATTGATGTTCTAGTAGTTGTTGTTATTATAATAGATGTTCTAGTTTTTATATTGATGTTCTAGTAGTTGTTATTATAATAGATGTTCTAGTTTTTATATTGATGTTCTAGTAGTTGTTGTTGTTATTATAATAGATGTTCTAGTTTTTATATTGATGTTCTAGTAGTAGTTGTTATTATTATAATAGATGTTCTAGTTTTTATATTGATGTTCTAGTAGTAGTTGTTGTTATTATAATAGATGTTCTAGTTTTTTTATTATCGATGTTCTAATGTTTTAATTGATTCTCTAGTTGTTGTTGTCATTGGTTTTCTTGATATAGTTGATGTTCTATTTTGTATATTATCGATGTTCTAGTTGCTCTTTGTTTAGTGATGTTCTAGTAGCTGTTGTTATTATAATTGAAGTTCTATTGTTTTGTTTTGTATATTATCGATGTTCTAGTTGTATTTGTTTAGTGATGTTCTAGTTGTCGTTGTTTTTCTTGATATATTTGATGTTCTAGGTTTTTGTATTATCGATGTTCTAGTTGTATTTGCTTATTGATTCTCTAGTTGTTGTCGTTGTTTTCTTGATATAGTTGATGTTCTATTTGTTTATTATCGATGTTCTAGTTGCTCTTTGTTATTGATGTTCTAGTAGTAGTTGTTGTTATTGTTATGATGATGACGATGGTTTTGATAATGATGATAATATGGATGACGATGATAATGTGTTCGTTGTTGATATGATGTTATTGATATTGTTGATAAGATTGATAATGTTGATTATTGTTGATGTTTGCGATTTTTGGAGATATTGGTGGTATTCTAATATTATCTATAACCCTATCACTCATTCATAAATTACCCATAATCTCTCCAATCACTCACCGTCTATAGCTCTTTATCTAGTCTTATATGTAGCCTACTGTATAGTCAATAAGATATAATTCCATCCCGCCTTTGCCTTGAGTGACAGAAATATCTAGCGCTAATAAATGCTTGATCTCCACCCATCCACTCTCTCAAGTACCCTACCACACACTATTTATAGAGGATATACATTTTCCATTTAAAACAAAATATATTATTAAGAATCATGAACCTGTTCATGTGTTCCTTTGTGATATGGACTTAAGAATCAGTTTCCATCGATATATGTACATAAATGTATTGTAAATACTGTATAAAGGACCATACATGTCTTGTTTGTTCTGTTCGTCCTACTCAGGAGAGACTCAAAAAGATACAACTCACACAAGTTGGCCAAGCCCCGACTACTTCAGCTCCCTTCCTCATCCCACACTACTTATTACTCATCACTCCTTCACTCGAGCAATCATCACCAGCCCACTTATCGCTATATGCAATTATTCCTTATCCTTTTTCCCACCACTTACCAAGCCTTCTATATAGTCGCTCATAACAGTTCCGAGGACATATCATACTCTCCCTTACGCAAGTATTACTTAGATAAAAGATAATTTCAGAGGCTATCAACCCTTCTGGATTATTAAGCCAACACACTGTATGTCAAGAATAGCGTCAGGACTGGAGCCCCGTTTCGAAAACTCAAGTCCCTTGATGCAAGTATGTCGACGGAAACTTATTTATTATTGTAAGTTTGCCTGCATGCATTATACACCTATTTATCATTCATTATAAAGCAAATTATATACATATTAAGTAACACCCCGTTCTTAACATTAATCATCAATTACAAACCCCAATGCACTTGAATAAACATATGGTCCTCCCGGGATTCGAACTCGGGACACCACACCCAGAATATAAGCATATATTCAGTGTCTGCATTTATGTAAAGAACAAAACAAATATACCAGGATAAAGCATTTGTGACTGCATAAGGCATTACGTCATAAATGTCATCACTCTTGTTATCTTACACCCCTGAGGAGATGCTTAGAGAACTACCAGGCAGGATGTGTGAGAGAGAGAGAGAGAGAGAGAGAGAGAGAGAGAGAGAGAGAGAGAGAGAGAGAGAGAGAGAGAGAGAGAGAGATTGATTGATTGATTAGGTGGGCTGCCGTAGGAGACAAGGATCATGGAGGGAGGATTTGAATACCATTTGAGGAGGAACATCGTTCCCAGCTTCGATTCCCGAGCAGGAAGCAAAGGATGGATGTTCTCTAAACCCAGTATATATCTCTGTTCACCTTTCGTTTACTGGTGTAAGTAGGCCTAGATATTTGTGAGGCACATACCCCACAGCTGGGAGTGGCCGACTCGAGACAGAGCCCGAACATGGGCCAAACAAAAATAAAAATAAATAAATATATATATATATATATATATATATATATATATATATATATATATATATATATATATATATATATATATATATATATATATATATATATATATATATATATACCGGTATATATATATACTGTATATTATATAAAAATAAAATAATACAAATTCATCTTTATGAGTACGTGTCACATTTTAGACCAGGGTTGCGGTTAACAGTTGACCCTTTCAAGATGCATTGCCCATTTGTTCTGTTTTCTAGGATTTTGGCTATTATTATGCTATTTTATTTAGATTAGGAAAGGTATATAGAATAGAGAGGGTTAATTGAGGTAGTCCTTACCCTTATAATTTCCACAGATCCTTCTTAAGCTGTCTAAAATCGTCCGATAATTGCCAGAATAACCTGTCAAAATGAGTCATGCTCCTTAAAGGGTTAGGGAAAATGCGTCATGATCCTTAAAGGGTTAGGGAAAATGCGTCATGATCCTTAAAGGGTTAGGGAAAATGCGTCATGATCCTTAAAGGGTTAGGGAAAATGAGTCATGATCCTTAAAGGGTTAGGGAAAATGAGTCATGCTCCTTAAAGGGTTAGGGGAAATGCGTCATGATCCTTAAAGGGTTAGGGAAAATGCGTGTTTACACGAGCGCTTTTTCCCTCAACTTTCATCGGGAATTTCGATCAGGCAAGTTCTGATCTATAAGTTGTGTGTCACCTACAATGCACAAGGGACTGGGGTTCTCGAAAAGGGGCTCCAGTCCTGACGCTATACTTGGCTAGCAGTGTGCTGGCTTAATAATTCAGAAGGGTTGATAAGCCTCTGAAGTCCCATTTTAAACTAACTAACCTACAATGATCTACCTGCTGTCTATAGTCCATTCATTATAAGTAGGCCAGACATCATGACCCCTAACCTCTGGAACTTTGAAAGGGCTAGAACAAATGGGCTAGATGTACCGGTGGCGTCTTTTAAACTTAATTGTTGCTATATTTAGAGGATTTTGTGCAGTTAAAGAAGGATCTGTGGTAGCATATAGGGTTGTTGTTGTTGTTGTTGTTCCCCAAGCTGCCTGGCCGAACAGCCCCAAGGCCCCGAGGAAGGCCAAGGCCATAACCGAGCGCCCCCACAGAACCCTACCTGCCGACCACAATAAAGCCTGGGTGACCGAAGCCACTCCATGGCGGGGAACTGAGGAGGGTGAGCATATAGGGTTGAGTGAGATAGTTTGAAGCCTGTTGATTGTGTCAAGGGATTAACCCTATTTGATCCGATGGGGCTTTTTTTTGGATCTCCCCTGTTTCGCTCCATTAGTTTGTATATTTTAAGACGTTTTACCCCATTAATTTGGTGATATTAAGACGCTTCAACCTAATCAGGTGTCATTTGTTTTCGGGGCGAGCGATAGCGAACCTGTAACAGAAGCAATTGGCCTTCGGCCATGACATTTATTTATCGAAAATGTATAAAATTAGCTTGAAAAGTGTTTGGGTGGGCATTTCTTAATTTGAAGGATGTCTGGGAAAGCATTATTGTTAGCCTAGGGAACACTCCATAATACATTGCTCAAAAATTGCCAAAACAAACAAAACCCTTATAATAACCCCAAAGACGTCGGACCCGATGGTGTTAAGCGTATTAACATGTATAGATTTGTGAAGACTGTTGATGATAGATACATTGGGTAAGAGAGAGAGAGTGAGAGTGAGGGGGAGGGGGTAGGGGACGGAGAAAAGAGAGAGAGAGAGAGAGAATGGTAAGTACATTGCTCTGAAAAATGGACAAGTGTGTGGGTGATGTGATCTATCTGCTCTGAGAAATGGACAAGTGTGGGGGTGATGTGATCTAACTGTGTGTGTGTGCGTGTGTGTGTGTGTCAAATTGCGTATTTGGATGCATGACCTAGGCATTGCAAGATCATGTGTGTACTCAGTCTCTTTCTGTTTCTAAGTTCACACACACAATTACACACACGCACACACACATTTACTCACTCACCCACTTAAACACACACCCAATTACACACACACACACACACACACACACTAATGCGGTGACAATGAAGGTTAAACACAGTTGACCGTTGTATGTGTGTGTGTGTGTGTGTGTGTACGTAATAAACACCGATAAACACAAAAGGTGGGTTTACACAGGAGTTTTTCCAGCAACTATTATACGCAACTGTGATCTGGTTTCTTCTGATCTATACCTCCATAATATGTGTGTTACCTATAATGATCTACCTATCGTTTACAGTCTATTCGCTGCAAGTAGGCGATAAATCATGACCTCTATCCTCTGTAACTCAAAAAGGGCTGGAGCAAATGGGATGTACATTTCCGCATCTATTCCTTGGCTGAATTGGTAGAAATATAAGCTCGATTATTCTAGTCGTTTTTTTTAGTTACAGAGGATAGAGGTCATGGTTTCTCGCCTACTTACAGCGAATAGGCTATAGTTTCCGATACCAGTGTAAAATTATCTCAAAATATTGTAAGAAGGAAATGCGTGTTTAATCCCTTCTGTACCGGTGGCGTCTTTTAATTTTATTCTGGCTACTATTAGACGATTTTATTCAGTTAAAAAAAAAAGACCTCCAACACTCAACTGGCTTCGAACTGTCTCACTTAACCCTTTTTACTATCGCAGATCCTCTTCAAACTGTAGTAGTCAATCAATCAATCAAGTCTTTATTTCATAATATACATAAATTTACGTATATTACATATGGAGGGGAATCAGTCAGAATAGAGTAATACAAATGTGGTATAATTATTTACAAATCGACTATAAAAATAATAAAAATAATATAAATTATAATTATTTAATAGTAGTAGTAGTAGTAGTAGTAGTAGTAGTAGTAGTAGTAGTATAATATAAGTTGTGCGTCACCTACAATACACAAGGGACTGGGTATTTGACCCAATGGCCCATAGCTACAGAGAGCTGTCTCTGGATGCTGCACACAAGAGGAACGAACAAGAGAAGGTCAGGGCATATGGGGAAAGGATCTTAAATATCGAACAAGGCAGCTTTACCCCACTAGTCTTCACCACATCTGGAGGGATGGGACCCAGGGCCCAGTGCTTCTATTCAAGGCTTGCAGAGAAGAAGCAACAGCCCAGGAGCCAGGTCGTAGCCTGGATGAGGTGCCGTCAATCTTTCTCATTGCTCAGATCAGCACTACTATGCCTGCGGGGAACAAGACGGTCTGCACCACAACCAGCGACGGTGGCTGAAATGGAATACGAGGCAGCAGTGGCAGAGGGTCGCATAGGGAGGCGACTGGATTGAAGTTGCATGGTGTAGAATAGTAATATCTGATGCTTGTAAAATAAAATGTATGAACAATACTGTATTAAATAAAAATCAATGTAGTAGTAGTAAAAAAATAAATAAAATAAAATAAAAAAGGAGTAGTAGTAATAATAGTAGTAATAGTAGTAGTAGTAGTACTAGTAGTGTCATCATCATGTTTTCCTACTACAGTGCTTACATTCTGAGTTTTTGACGCGTGTAATCAAGCACATGTGACTCAATTACCTTGTACCCATTTAACGCCTTACGAGCGGGCCCGTCAGTAACTTCTACTACCTGCCAAGCGGGTGGTTTTACCCTAAATGAGCTTATTTCCGTGCTCTTTTTCATGCATAAACAAGAGCCAGAGCGTAATACAATTATGTATCCCTGAAAGGGCGATAATTGAGCTTTCCAATGACACCAGAACCATCCTTCTACGACCACGCGTTCTCTTGCAACGATCGTGCAAGACGAAGAAAAAATCCCTAAAATACGGTAATTTCCTTACATAATTCCCTGTGTAGTGAGGTGGTGAGTGTGGAGGGGACGTCAGTTGCGGCGCGGGACCCGTGCCGAACGGTCAGAGCCGACCTACGCTCCTCCCACCGCTCGTCTCTCTCTCAGAGCCAATTATTGCCCAAAATTGCACACCGCCTGAAGTCGGTCCCCGCCACATAGTCCTTTCTTCTCTAGACCGACTTAAGTCCGGTCCTGCCAGTTAAGGATTAATGACCACAAGGAACAAAGGAGTAATTATATGATCAGTCTCTCTCTCTCTTGGACTTTCGAAAAGCTTTCGACAAGGTGCCTCACCGAAAACTATTGGCTAAACTGGAGAGGATAGGTATCAAAGGTGAAATTCATTCTTGGATAAAAAATTGGCTTACAGACAGAAGACAGAGAGTGGTGATAAATGGAGTGGAATCGGAGTGGGAGCCTGTCACTAATGGAGTTCCACAGGGTTCAGTCCTTGGACCGGTCCTGTTTCTCATTTACATTAACGATATTGATGTAGGGGTAAACAACACCATTTCCAAATTCGCCGACGATACAAAAATAGGAAATACAGTCCTGAACGAAGATGATAGAAATGCGTTGCAATCTGATTTAAACAAGATATCAGAGTGGTCGAAAAAATGGCAGATGCCCTTCAATGTCGATAAATGTCAGGTGCTGCAGGTTGGTAGCAGAAATATGAAATACAAATACGAAATGAATGGCAAACAAATAAAAACCGCAACGGTAGTAAAAGACCTAGGGGTACTAATATCTGAAAACCTAAAAACTTCCGACCAATGTATAGCAGCTGCAAATAAGGCAAACATAGCATTGGGCTTTATTAAACGAAAATTTACATATAAACATGAGAACGTAATAGTGCCACTGTTCAAAAGTATGGTGAGGCCCCACCTTGAATATGGTGTGCAGTTCTGGTCACCTTATCTGATCAAGGACATTGTAAGACTCAAGTCAGTACAGCGTAGAGCGACGAAGATGATACCCTCATTAAGAAATAAATCATATGAAGAAAGACTTAAACGATTGAACCTGTTCTCATTAAAAAAGAGGAGGTTGAGGGGTCAGCTTATTGAGTGCTTTAAGATACTAAAAGGTTTCGACAAAGTCGATGTAAATGCACTATTCACATTAAACAATACTAATCAAATTCGCGGAAATGGAATAAAATTAAAAACCAAAAAGGCAAACCTAGATGTCACAAAGAGTTTCTTCACCTACAGTGTGGCGCCAGAGTGGAATAAACTACCAGCGAGACTGGTGGAGAGCGACACAATAAACGCTTTCAAGGGAAGGCTTGACCTCTATCTGCAAAGGGCTGGGGTGATATGAAAAAAAAAAAAAAAAATGTATGTATGTATGTGTGTATGTGTGTGCACTGTACAGTATGTATATACAGTATATGTATGTATGTATATATATATATATATATATATATATATATATATATATATATATATATATATATATATATATATATATATATATATATATATATATTGTAAGGCCAGACTGCCTAGTAAGGACCTTGTGGTCTGTGTATCTATGTAGCTCTCTCTCTCTCTCTCTCTCTCTCTCTCTCTCTCTCTCTCTCTCTCTCTCTCTCTCTCTCTCTCTCTCTCTCTCTCTCTCAATGTTGACAGCAATGTACTTAATGCTATACTGTGTAAACGGTGACAGAGTTCATGGCGTCAGGATCAAGGACAGATAGCCTCATATATGTGTGAGAGAGAGAGAGAGAGAGAGTTAGCGGTGACAGAGTTCATGGCGTCAGGATCAAGGACAGATAGCCTCATATATGTGTGTGAGAGAGAGAGAGAGAGAGAGTAAGAGTTAGAGTAAGAGTTAGAGGTGACAGAGTTCATGGCGTCAGGATAAAGGACAGTTAGCCAAGTGAGGAGGCCTGGAGAGTTGGGTCAGAGAAAGTGAAACATAGAGGGTCACCAGTTAATGTCAACAAGATTGGACAACATAAACAAATATTGGGCGTAGCGCTAATGTTTTCCGTGTACAATTGCCAAGAAGTGAAACTGGGACAAATTCTGTGGAGAGCTAGCTGTATGTAAGGGGAGGCTTATTTATATATATATATATATATATATATATATATATATATATATATATATATATATATATATACAATTTATTCATTTATTCAATAATTTTATATTTATTAGTTATTTATATATTTTATTTTGCTTCCTTGACCTTCATCAAGCTTTACAAAAATATCCCCAAGACGTACCTTTGAGATTAATAAGTAGGCTATATTTTGTCCGTTCAAAATTGTTCCAGCCAAAGGCCGGTTCCTCCCAAATTGCATGATTTAATGATAAACTACTGTTGGACCACACTGAACAAACCTTCGATATAAAGAATTTATTATGGATATGTGTTTGCTTATAACTAGAGGGATAACTATAGTTGAATTTATAGAGGTATTGAAGCGTTGGAACTGCTTTTGACTATGACTGTACAGTACTGTAGATAGTATCTCATCTAGGTTGTCAACGTTGTGGAAGGGTAAAGCGAAACAGAGGGGTCATCATTAATGTCAACAAGAGTCAACGAGGGTCAAGCGCTCAAATCACATACTGTCACGCTCTGTACATGGAAACTTGACTTCATAACCTTTAATTACCGCCCCACAGTGTGGATGCGGGTGAACAGTGAACATTTATACATTTCGATGCAAAAACTGTTGATACAATAGTTCAGTTACTAAGGAGCTCCGTATATCAATTGTTTAGTCATGTGCAACATGCGCCAATTTTACTCATCATTAAATCAATACAGACAATATATTATCTTAAGATAAAATTATAAGATAATCTCATTCACAAGAAAACGTGACAATAACTTGCAGAGAGAGAGAGAGAGAGAGAGAGAGCGATGATGATCCGTGTCAGTGATGTGGGAAGGATCGAGGGCAAGGATGAGGTCACAGCAGAGGCTGTGTTGGGGTTACAAGGGCAGGGGTCAGTGGCAGTGTGTGTGTGTGTGTGTGGTTAGTGAGAGAGATTTAAGATAATATTAAGCCGTGTTTTTTGTGGTGCGCAGAGGTGGCGCACCACGACTGTGAGGCCGGGGCCTCTGGACATCATCAAGTAAGATCAAGTAAGTAAGGTAGGATATTTACTATATTATACCAAACACAATTTATCAATGTACTGCGAGAGAGAGAGATAGAGAGATGCATTACCCTTTCAGTACGGTAACTCCATCATTTATTTTTATTCTAGTTATCGTTATACGGTGTTTTTCAACTTAGGCTACTAATTTCCTATGGGAGATAAAGAGTTAATAGGCGTGCTCACATATACAGGCGTTGTGTTCGATTTGTGTGATAACAAGTGAACTGTTTGAG
The DNA here is from genome assembly GCA_032716605.1 of Paralithodes platypus. Lineage (NCBI taxonomy): Eukaryota > Metazoa > Arthropoda > Malacostraca > Decapoda > Lithodidae > Paralithodes > Paralithodes platypus. The sequence continues at coordinate 2,051,893 of CM064486.1, read as the reverse complement.
GAATTATGTGTGAGCTTATAGGCTACTTGTAAGTGTGCGTGTTGTGTAGCCAGTGTTGAATTGATGACAATGAAATAGTTGGTGTTGTAATATCCATTTTCTATATTACATTAATAAGAGAAACTAAATTTATAGGGGTAACTACCTTATAAAGAATATAGACCCTATGTTTGTTTTTTATTTTACTACATTTTTGCCACAGAATAAAATACACTAAAACCCAAATATACATGGCTAATCACGTAAAAGAGCCAGGCCGGTTAGGTGTTCAGGTATTTCTGCAAGAGACTGACGCTGATGTAAATATGGGGGTGATATAAAGTCCTGACTAGCCTTGAGTGACAAATTATATGTAAATATACATAAATGTACTGTGTATATATATATATATATAAATACGTAGGCTATATATACAAAATAAACTGAAATCATGGAACGAAAGCATTATAGGAGTTCTTGAAGACATTAAATTTTGATTACTATTATACAGTATATACCAGTAGGCCTATGTTATGAAAGAGAAAACGACAACGCAGAGGACTCTCTCCCAACCTACACCTCCTTCGGCAATACAGTTGTCCGTGCTGGAAATAAGTTTGAAAAAGTCCTTACGTCAATGATTTTTTGGAATACAAAATTAATAGTAGCCTATAGCTAGTATGAAATACGATTATCAAGGCATCGTTTCGTTAGTATTAGTAGGCCTATAGTAGTAGGCCTATTATTATTTTTATTATTATTATTATTATTATTATTATTATTAGTAGTAGTAGTAGTAGTAGTAGTAGTAGTAGTTGTTATATTATAACTTATTTAAACAAAATATTTATTAATATTATTATTATTATTATTATTATTATTATTATTATTATTATTATTATTATTATTATTATGGGGACAGAGGTGCATGGGGGCGTCTTGTTCGTGTCCACCCCTTCGGGGATCACGGCGTCAGACAATAGATAGATAGATAGATAGATTATTATTATTATCATCATTATAATCATATAACTAACCCTTTATGTCCTTGTACCCCCAGTACCGCGACCCCCACACTGACGTGAGCGTGGACTGGGGCACGTCCCTCCTGGAGCTTATGGATAAGTTGGGATGCTCCGAGACTGATCCCACCGAGGTCCAGTCACAGGGCAACGAGATCTACACCTACAGGAGAGGTAAGAGAGAGAGAGAGAGAGAATTACGGGAGGTGTGTGTGTGAGAGAGAGATAGCAATTATAGTCTTACTTGTGTCGTGTGCTACTGATATAATTTAAACTTAAAATATCTCCAATTGTGTATATTTTTATTATTAGTTTTTGTTTGTTTTCTCTCTAGAGCTTCATCAAGCTTAAAAAATACCCACAAGACCCCCTATCGAGATACATTTGTGCATATTTCAGTAGAGGAATGCCCCGGCCAAAGGCCGGTTTTTCCTTAATCGCAGGCACCTTAAAATTGGCACCTAAATGGCACAAAAGGTCTTTGATTTGACAAAAATGGGGCAAAAGGTCTTAAAATAGCCAAACTAATGGGGTGAATGCCTTAAAATCTCAAAACTAATGGGGCGAAACATGAGGGAGAAGGGGGACCAAAAAATAACACCCTCTCAACACTGAGTCTAGCTGTTACAACAATCTTAATTAGCCTTTTGACTCCCACAGGGTCTTCCTAATCCAAATTAAATCTTGTAAAGTTAGCCAGAATATAATAGAAAATAGTGTGACTGTTGGTAAAGGGGACTATGTTACAACTTTGCACGAGACGAGGTGGTGGGTTAATTAATGAGATGATAAAGATCCTTCGCATTACAGAGTCTGGAAAATAAAATATAACACTATTTCCGATATGGTACTAATTTACACTCACGAATATGTAGGCTATAACACACACACACACACACACACACACACATACACACACATACATATACATCTCCCCGTGGCGTAATAGATAGCGCGTCTGGCTCACAACCAGAAGGTCCCGAGTTCGAGACCCGGGCGGGGAAGAGACATTTGGGCAAATCTTCTAACGGTGTAGCCTCTGTTCACTTAGCAGTATAAATAGGAACCTGGTATAAGTGGACGAAGTTGTGACGTCCCATCTGGGGTTGGTGATCGGTTACAAGGCGAGATGGGTATCGTACTGGTCAACCTAAGCCTTCGGGTGAGACTGGTACCGTAGTGAGAATGGTACCGTACAGATTAACCCTAAGCCTTCGTTTCCAGATATCGCCAATTGGCTAAAATACAGACTACACACACATCCACAGCCATTCCAACGATACATAAACACTTAACATGCATTTCACGCAATACATTCCCAGTTAAGGAGGCGCGATAATAATGAGCTTAGCTCGCATTGCGTGGATTCCCCTTGACGAACAAGTGAGTGAACAACAACAACAACACACACACACACACACTCTCACTCTCACCACTTTGAACATACCTCACACAAGTTTGGGCCAGCATTATACTAAAATTGCCAGTCCCTGTTTATTGAATGATCTTTTTGTGTGGGTAGTGTTTGGTTGTGTAATTACCTGTAATGCATGGTTGGTAATTCGCTGATATTTTATTTATCTACATCTAGGTAGTTTTAGGTAATTAGCCCTTTGAGTACCAGCGACGTGTTATATTTTATTCTAGCTATATTTAGGCAATAATATGCAGCTTAGGAAGGATCTGTGATAGGTAAAATAGTTGGTTGAGATAATTTGAAGCCTTACTTGAAGCCTTACTATTGCTTGAAGTCCATCCTAAGTTGAATAAAATCGTCTAATAGGATTTCCTTGGTACTAAATGGATTAAGCCGTTTTAAATATATATTTTGGTCCTAGTTGTTTAAAGTCATGGTTTAATGTATGCAATAATCTAAATTATATTAAGAGTGGACAAACATTGTTAATTTTAGCCACTATTTTAATAACAGATGAAAACCATAAGGGTTATTTTATTCAGTACTCATGTTAGTAACTTTGAAGTCATATGTAAATTATGAACGAGACGGCTAATGTTTTTCCTCTTGAACCGTATAAGATGTATTGGTGTATGCATGATGCTTGGATAGTGATGATAATAATGTTGATTGGGTGTTGGTGGCTTGTCATGTCTGCCCTGGCTTTCTGTGTGGCTTGTTAAGAAGTATAACCCTGCCTCCACTCCACCCCTCGAGCCCCAGTCTTCCTCCAACCTATTGCCAGTCTGTGGATCCTGACTTAATGTGAGAGATAAGTGTAGCGAGATTGGTAGATGCCCGGCTCAATGTGAAAACACTTGTCAAAAATTTAAGACCTCACCACGATCAATTAAAACTTAAGTTTGTTACCTAGGCTATCGCTTAGTACCTGTAGTTCAACAACAGCTCTGCTACTTTCATAAATGAGAAATATATACAGTATATATATATATACTTTGCAGAAAACCTATATGCATAATGTTTTGTACTGTCACAATTGTAGAGTTTTTATCAATATGAACGTTGGAGCATATAGTGTGGTAACTTCGATTAAAGAAACATAACAAGTCTAAATCAAATTAAGATAGTTGAATATTCCAGTTCTGCAGTAAATGGGTTAATTGTTCTATAATGTTATTAATTCTGTGTAAGCTGTGGCACTGGGATTTATCTCAGAGAACAAAACAGGATGACCAAGAGAGAACATGTGTATACTGTATATATGGTGATTTAACATTCACATGTATTTTTCAGTATTTCGGTGTCATTCATAATGCATTTTTGCTAACCATCCTTAGCAATAATGTAATAAATATTTTGTTAGCAATTATCATAACCTATATTTGTTCCCCAACTAAAGCAAATTACCTGCTAAACTGTTATAAGTTGACAGAACCTATCCTCAGAGGAAGACTGGGATGCCCAATTTGACGGACTCATGTCCGTTACTTTGCTTTTATATGTAGTCCATAGAATGTAATTTTTAATTTGCACTTACATGAATATAGTCAGTTTGTTTGCAGCTGAGGGTAAATTGTCATGTCCTCGTCTTGAATACTCCGCTATTATGAAGATTCTGTAGCGAAATATATTGTAAATTAAGATTACTTGGCAATATTGTGATACTACAAAGACATAAAAGTTTCATATGATCCTATTAAGTATCGAGATATCAGCGGCTAAGGCATGCAATTTATCGTTAGCTGGCAACAAAAAAAATATATAACAAATATACAAATAAAAACAGACTCTAGTAAGTGAAGATGGAGGAGGGTAGGGTTGGTGTGGGGAAAGGCAAGGAGGGTGTTATCTTCTTACCTATTGGGGCAGTTCCTACATGTGGCATCCCTACTGGTAATTTGAATGACTACTGATATAGCATGTGTTTTCTTTCGATATTTTACTTTCTTCTGATATCTGCACCCTAATTGTCCCTAAAAACATAAACTACGACTGTAATGTATAGACAATTTCTTGGTTGAGACAACTATTTTTGCATCTGGCCTCTACTCACAAAAGATTAACGGCAATAGAGGAGCCTTGCTCCGTCCATTCATTTTCCATGACTTAGATGGTTTATCAATAAGATTGCTGCACAGACATATATCATTTCTACTACAATAAACGAATCCCTTATCGGAAGGGATCTAAATCGAAATCCGGTATTGTATGTATAACAACAAAATGTCAGAAAGGCATTTTATTCACATGAAGCGAAGCACTTCTTTTTTTCAACAGAGTGATCAACTTTTGGAATATATTGCCTAGAAGTGTTGTAGAGTGACATGCAGTCCAGACATTTAAATATCACATTGACAAATATCTTCCCATGAATTCTCGACTGACTGCGTTTGTGCCCAAATAATGTGACCGTATCAGTATCGCACATTGTACAAAATTTTTGTTTTTTGGTCCACAATCTTTCTGGAGCTGAAGCTCTTCAGTTGATGGTTGTGGCAATCTTACTTTGCAAGCATATTAGTAAGGACCAATAGGTCTGGTGTTGCTTGTCTTCCTTTGCATATGGTGATATAGACTAGGTTAGGTGACTAGTATCCGCATTGCCAAATGTACGAACTGACCCAAAAGGCCGGAGATAGAAAATGGTGAGTGGGATGAGTATTCATGTTAGTGACCTTCCCTCCCTCCGTGCCCTCCCATCCTTGCAGCTTCCTCGGGGTGTCAGAACCTCCGGTACGGCCTCCCCTGCCCTACCTTCACCCAGCCCATCCACCTCGGGCACAGAGGTAAGGGTGTCGTCTCAAGGGCACAGTGTTATAGACTAGAGTGAGTACCCCCCTATCATAAAGCATAGTGGAGGGTGATGCAATTGTGCTTCACTCTCCGTCATCTTAAGATGCCCATAGTATCATATCTGCCCATATATAATACTTAGTAAAGACAGGTATAACTTCTTACCATTTATTTCCATTTATTGTGTGACATGCGTTTCAATGTGTAATCAGTTTGGTTGGGCACAATTGGGCCTCGGTGTCAGCCCAGAACGCGCTTTAGTCTATGACTCTGTGCTTGAGGGCGCCAAAATACCCGCACTCCAGTCTTCCTCTCCTTGCCTCAGTTATTCTTCCCATTGAAGTTGTGCAGGTCATACATATGGCAAAACCGATATAGTTTAAACCTAACCTGACTTAAATTTAATCAACCTAACCCAGCCCAGGTAACTATAACCAGTAATATTAAACAAATGCAATAACATTGGAACGTAAAATATTTGAGAACCAGTTGCCATATGTCATGTATGCACCAATTCCAACTTTTATTGGATGAAGTAATATGTAGAACCTTCAAACTTGACGAGAAATTGTGTATATTCAACTAATATTAATGGCTGTGATAAAACATATGAGGACGACCTGTAATAATGATGTAAGCAGCATTTCACATTCTCTCGTGACAGACTCGAGAAGGCAAAACATTGTCCAGGTTAACAAAATTAGTCCATTTTATTTCTTTAATCTGAAGAGTTTGCACTTGGTCGCTTTGAACTAGCGAACTCTAATTTTAGCTGATGGCACTGTGTCCGAATAATATATTTCAGTAGCGAAAACATACACAATAAGTATGCTATACAGTACGATCAGGGCGAACTATTTTTTCTTTTTTTATCTCAAAGTAACCAGGTACAAACTAGCCTGGTTAAAAAGTTAGACAATAGTTATTACAGAGATTTCATGATCATCCCATTCTGTTGGAATTCTACGTTTGGCTATGGAAATGATATTGAGGCCTTGAGGGCATATACCATGGCAGAACGTGGCCGCATCAATTATCAAAGTTGTACAATGACCTTTTAGCTTGTGCTATGCCAAGAAGGAAATGTCTCTTTGAAACTTTCTTGTCTCCCGTTTGGGGAAAAAAAAAGAAAAGAACACTATTGTAATGTGTGTATATTTGGGTAATTTATTAGTATAACAATACGTCTCCTGCATCTGCAACCTAATCCAATCTTCTTAGCCTTTATTTTATATTTTTTTAAGCATGACATTCTAACGGTGAGATGGATATGTGGTTTTCTGAAAGATATGGCAAATTCTATTTGGCGGAGTTCGGTATTTTGAACAATGGAGCATCAATAAAGAGATACGTATGAGGAGGGCTTGTTTGGTTTGGGCATGTGGGAAAGATGGATGATCAAATTATTGGGTGAAGTTGAAATTCTGTGAACATGAAGGGAGGTTGGCAGAGGGATAGACCTAAACATACTTGGGATCAGGTGTTTCAATCTGATATTTAAAAAAAAAAAATTGAGGCAGACCAGTCCAATTATAATTAGCGACAAAAGTATATTTTCTATGATAAGTAGTATTAAAAAATGTCCACTTCATGACTTACTGAATTATTGTTTCAACAAGTATAATATTGCATTATTATAGGAATTATATTGGAATGGATAAACTTTGTAGTAAAGAGAGGAGGGATAAGGAATGGAATGTTGTTTCGTGTTCTTGGGACTCGTAATCTACTATAGGCCCAAAATGACTTGCCCTGTCTTAACAGCACTCTAAACCAATGGACTATAAAGGATCCTCACTAAACAAGCAGTCTAGTAGTCAATTTATACATTCACTCACAACATATTGAAAAGAGTTCATGATAATAAATGTTGATAGGGACGTGTACGATACCTAATGCGGTCACTTTGGCTATGATAGAGTTAAATACGATCGATGTTTGCTCCACCTTATCGGAATCTGCTGTAGGTAAATCAACCTTACTTGAGTTGACTTTCAAGGTTGCGCTAGAAAGACTATGGCCTTGTATATTTTGTTACGTAAATTGGATGCCGCAAAATGAATGCACCCCCTGATTTTCTATTGTAAATCACTTTCGCATGTAGGGTGGCCCCCAAGGAGATTTATGATAGAAATTGATATATGAGCAACAAAGAGGTTAGGCTACAAATTATTGTTATGGCTCTGTAAATTACTGCAATTGACCACTTGCGAGTTTCAGGCTATAAGGAAGTTGGAGCTATTGGCATCGATATTTAGCAGAATTACTAGCTTAAATACGATTGTAGTGCATCTATAAATACATACCATCAAACTCACTATACTTTCTAACCATCAGAAACCTACATCATTATTGCATTTGTTTAAATTCTATATTTACGGCTCCAACTTCCTTATAGCCTGAAACACGCAAGTGGGCAATTCTGTGATAAAACAATAATTTGACCAGTTGATTGTAACAAGTTTTGCTGTATTGTTATTAGTATTATACTGTACAGTATATATTGTTATTAGTATTATACTGTACAGTATATATTGTTATTAGTATTATACTGTACAGTATATATTGTTATTAGTATATACTGTACAGTATATATTGTTATTAGTATTATACTGTACAGTATATATTGTTATTAGTATTATACTGTACAGTATATATTGTTATTAGTATTATACTGTACAGTATATATTGTTATTAGTATATACTGTACAGTATATATTGTTATTAGTATTATACAGTACAGTATACAGTATATATTGTTATTAGTATTATACTGTACAGTATATATTGTTATTAGTATTATACTGTACAGTATATATTGTTATTAGTATATACTGTACAGTATATATTGTTATTAGTATTATACTGTACAGTATATATTTGTTAAACAATATAGCAAAGGATATGTGGCACAAACAAACTATAGTTTCAACTTAAATGCTATATGATATGCCAATTAATAACAAATGATGAAAGATTGACAAACCAAATGATTAAAATGCTTGATATGTATTATATTAACATAATCTTAACATATTTTTGTTCTTCCAGGTGACATCCCGATCATGCACGACGATGTTAGCAGTGAGTAGCGTATTTCAGTAACTCTTCAGTCAAATTTCCACAAACCCTAATTAATGTAGACATTTTTGTCACACGAAGACCTTCCTTAACCCCTTCTGTACCGGCGACGTCTATTTATTTTAATTTCAGCTCCTTTTAGATGATTTAATGAGGCTTAGGAAGGATATGTGGTAGGTAATATGTGGTATGTACCACAATATGTGGTATGTGGTAGGTAAGATATGTGGTAGGTAGGATTCATTGATATAGTTTGTAGCATTTTGATTAGTATACATCCTTCCTAAGCTCAATGAAATCGTCTAATGGTTGCCAGAATATAATGAAAAGTACATAAGGGGTTAATACAACTATGCAACTATATTACGTTTAGCCAGCTATATGGAGTCGAGTTGTTAAAATGCCCAATAGTATTTATGATATCAATATATTTTCCCTTCATATAAGACATAAGCATATTCATAGATTTTGTATTACTATAGTCCATTAATTATAGGTAGGTCATTAATCATGATTTCTAACCTTTGTAACTCAAAAAGGGCTAGAGCAAATGAGCTGTAAATTTCCACACATATTCACCGGCTGACTCTCCCCAATTGATAGAAAAATTAGCTTGATAACTGTAATTGTTTTTGAGTTATAGAGGTTATTGGTCAATATGTTTGGCCTACCTATAATGAATGGACTATAGTAATAATTATATGCTCTTATTAACCCGACTGAAATATACTGTATGTGCTAAAAATAAGAAACTAAATAACTGTTGTCATAATACATTTGTCAAGTATGGCTATGAACATTGTAATCAGCAGCATTTGGTTTTTTTCATTGTCACTGATACCCGTTTCTCTGCAATGTTGTTTCCCTTCCCCCTAAATTTTGATATGATTGATTCGTCTTTGTGTAGAAACGTATCAAGTATAACATTGAAGATATCATAATCTACTTTCAATAGAGTACTAATGGCCTATGTTTATGTTGCAGGCACCAAGCTAGTCACCACCATCACTGAGCTCATCGAGACCATCAAAGAACTCCAGATTGAGATTCAGACACAGGTTAGTTGGACACATATGAGAGAGAGAGAGAGAGAGAGAGAGAGAGAGAGAGAGAGAGAGAGAGAGAGAGAGAGAGAGAGAGAGAGATAATTAAATTGAGATTGTGGGGTTGTTTCGTACAGTCTTTAGCAAATGTAAATACAAAAGTAAATACGTGAATGATAATAATGAATTAGTGAAGATGTTAGTGGAATTAGTGAAGATGTTCGTGTTATAGTAGCATATTATGTCAGTAGCCTTTTTCCAAAGTTATTGAATAGTGTAATAAGGGACCCATAATTCATTATGAAAATACTGTATTACAGTAGATTGAGTCACCATCTATCCACTAATGCTACAAAGTGTAATGGTGAAATGCAGACACACAATCCTAGGAATAAATATTCCCTATGGTCCTAAGAATATAGCAATCATGCTTTCATAAAAAAAATAATAGCTGTAATAACTGGTAGATAGGCCTACATAGTAATGATTGTGAAAGCTATTAACAAATGTATGTGGACTAACACAATACATTATTGAGTCATTCAGTGTTTTGAGAGTTTAGCTGCATGATTGCAACCAAATTTCCATTGACCAATGTTCATTGTTTTCTTTATGGGTGCTATAGCCTATTCGCTGTAAGTAAGCGAGAAATCATGACTTCTAACGACTAAAGTAATCAAGCTAATATTTCTACCATTTGGGAAGAGTCAGTCAAAGAATAGATGTGGATAATGACTTCTAACGACTAAAGTAATCAAGCTAATATTTCTACCATTTGGGAAGAGTCAGTCAAGGAATAGATGTGGATATTTACAGCCAATTTGCTCTAGTCCTGTTTGAGTTACAGAGGATAGAGTTTATGATTTATCGCCCACTTACAGCGAATAGACTATAGTACAAAGGATATTTTCTTAGTACAGTATTAGGCTTTAGTTTTATATATTGCGTCAGCCAACGCGCCCGTGCACAATAATATACGTGATAAATGATTGTTTTGCAGCGTGAGGAGACAACCCTGCTGCGAGACGCCCTCATCAACTGCGAGGCTTGCAAACCTGGTAGGCGCTTCACTGGACGCTGAGTTACACACACACACACACACACACAGATACACACACACACACACATAGATACATACACATGCACACGTTATCTTTTCTATAATCTCATCCTTCATCGTTTTCCTATCTCGTTTCCTCTTGAATTCATTCCTATTGTACTATCTGAATATTGAGTATCTAGTTCTACTTCGTTCTTTCTTTCTCTCTTTCAAAATATTCCAAAGAAGGTATACGTAATACAGTTAGCCACAACATAATTGTAAAGGACATTGATTAACACTTGGGCATTACGTTGTCATCCTGACCAACTCACACACTTATACTACTTGCAAGTTTGTAACCTGTTCTGTTCTTGGCAAATTGATAGTGGGCTACCCATGATCACCGTCCATCCAGACCACCTGAGAGTAAATTATATTAATCTTTCTGTTCTATCTTCTATCTCCATAATGCATTGGTTAGTGTATCAGACACTAGTAGTTAATTGGCCTGGTGTATAGATTCTATCAACCGCAATATCATCCCTTAATTATTGGTTCATTAATAGATACATGGAGCTGGCTAACCAATGGGTATTTTAGAGCTAATCTATAAATATGTAAGCTATGCTTCTTGGGTGTGTCCAATAAAAGGGTAGGCCGATTGATGGTTTGCCACATATAGACAATATATGGATACTCAAAGCTTTCTTATAATTAGGTACTAAAACTGGCTGATATATTATAGTCTGACCAAACTGATACACAAATATTTTAACCCCTACTGTACCAGAGGGTATTACTATAAATGTACCAGAGGGTATTACTATAAATGTACCAGAGGGTATTACTATAAATGTACCAGAGGGTATTACTATAAATGTAACCTCCAGTACCAGGCATTGTGGCAAAAATTGCTTCAGTCAAGAGAGAATACCCTCTCACCCCAAAAGTTGGAAGAATACTGTCCCAGGCTCCCAGCTAGCTCTCACAGGCTTGGATACAGGCTGAGAAGTGTTGCCAAGGTCTCAGAGCAGTGCCTACAAGTTACGGTACCTGGTACCGCTCGATACGGGCAGTTACAAGGACCGCATAATATTTACGGCGATCTTCCGTCTCTGGTACTGATGAGTGACTTTAATACTGGCGGCTGTATACCGTTGAAAATGGGATGATAGATGCTTTGTGTTCGTATCTCCAAGCGTAATTAATTTAAATTAGCTTTCAAGTAGGGGAGGCAGATTTAAGCACCACATAAACTGAATATGCTTCTAAATTAACACAGCATGTGATCAATGGTTAGGAGATATTGGGACTTTACACGATTAATATCAGTCGGTCTGTTTAGATAGGTGAAAACGCGTAGTTAGATCGTGTGTAATGGATTGTTTAAATCAATATTGGCTAAAAGACTAGATTAAAAGACTGTAGCCTATGTGCTCAAAGTTTAGAATAGATGATTACTATTAGCACTTGCGACACATTCAATTTTAGTTTAGAATTGGTGTTCTCAGTGTTAAAAGACAATGACCTGATTTAGTTATAATTTGAGTAATTAGAAGTAATGCCAAAAAGTTATAGGAGTTGCTTGTTTGAATGTTTATTTCAGTGTTTCAATGCTTGGCACGTTAATTGACCACTTGCGAGTTTCAGGCTATAAGGAAGTTGGAGCTGTAGACATCGATATTTAGAAGAATTGACAACTAAAATATGGTCATAGTACATTTATATATACATAAAACTAAATTAATCTTCCTTTCTATTCATTAGAAATGTTCATTATTATTGTATTTCGGTTCCATATCGATGTTTACGGCTCCAACTTCCTTACAGCCTAAAACTCGCAAGTGGCCAATTGATAATATTCATAAAACAAAGTACCGTATATTGCTTATAATATCGATGTACTGTAATGTAACCTTGTATCATGCATAGGCCATTCATGAACAGAGTTTGTCAAATTCTGTAAAGGTCAATGTTACACCCTCAGGGTCTGATGGTTATAGGTCAAGAACATTGTAAGCAGTAAATGTGACATCATGTCCATGGGAATAAAGAAAAATATTAAGATATACTCTCAAAGATATACTCTCAAGGAAGTGCCGTTAAAAGGCGCTATACTGTACTTCCCGAACTGCAACTGAACTGAACGTAACTGATACTAAACTCGTAGATTATATCATAGATACTCCTTACAATGTTACTGTCCCTAAATCATGACCAACAATCATGAGTATGGCCCTTAAACCTACAATATAAGTATAAGGCTTCACAGTATAGTCTCCTGCTTTGTTCAACCTATCTGAAGCTTCGAATCTCGGCTTCAGATATGTTCAGCCACAAATTCTGCTTATTAAACCTGGGCTACATGATCAGTTTCGGAGCATGGGGACTACATATAAATTGATCATGTAGAAGGGCAATAGAGGCACCAATCCCATCGTGCTGAGTTTGATAGGTGGTCTCCTGATGTAGGATTAGGTTTCTACACCATGCCCGAGAGGGAAGTTCTGGAGCTCCGATCTTATTTTCAACCATCTTGACAATTTTACCAACACACCTAAACTTCGTTTGATGCGAAAATAGCCTCCCGAAAATATACCCTGAGCGGGAATCGAACCCGGGACCCTTGAGTACGAGGCATATACATTACCAGTTAGACCAATAGAGATATCTCACTCGGCCTGCTCGGCTCAAGTATATTTCCACATCTTGTTCAGTTTAGGCTAACCTATTTTTACTGACTTTACATCACGTCACCGTCCGGGAAGCGAAGGCTCTGAACAAACAGAGAGGAACAAGCCTGAGTCGAAACGACCGTGAGTCCGTCAGAGAGACAGGTAGGGAGTGGTGAGTCAGCCCAAACTGAGCGTGCATACACGCACATTAACGGCCCAGCTAGCAACTCGCGGGAGAGCTGGCAACCCCTTCCACACACAACCACAGCCTTTGATGCGAGTCTCGCAGCACTTCCTGTTCTATCAGCTGTGCCGTTAATGTGCGTGTGTGCACGTTCAGTTTGGGCTGACTCACCACCCCCTATCCGTCTCTCTGACGGACTCATGGTCGTTTCGGCTCAGACTTGTTCCTCTATGGTTGTTTGGAGCCTTCGCATCACGGACGGTGAAGTGATGTAAAGTCAGTGAAAATAGGTTAGCCTAAAACTTAACGAGATGCGGAAATATACTTGAGCCGACCAGGCCAATGAGATATCTCTATTGGTCTAACTGGTAAGGTGTCTGCCTCGTACCCAAGGGTCCCGGGTTAGATTCCCGCTCTGGGTATATTTCCGGGAGGCTATATTTGCATCAAATGAAGTTTAGGTGTGATGGTAAAATTGTCAAGATGGTTGAAAGTGAGATCGGAGCTCCATAACCCTTCTTTCGGGCATGGTGTAAAAACCTAATCCTACACTGAATGCTCTTAACTCCATGGTCTAAACTAGATGGTCTCCCGAGTGCACTTGATGCCTCGGCCCAAACATGATCGTGTATTCTTGGCTTTATAAATACTGAGCTTGATCTTTGTATATATACAGGGCACTATAATTGATTGTAATGCACTGTTAGCTTTGTGTTTGTCATTGTAATGCTATGTAGGATGTTTTGAACCGAGTAAATCTTGAATGCAAATCTTTGTTTTTGTTCAACATCCTCATAGCATGCCATACAGTATATGGTGCTTGGCATTGTGACGTCATTTTAAAGTCATGGATACACTACAAATCTGGAAACCTCTCTTTAAACTCATCATTTACATAGATGTATATAATTGTTATATCCTGTATTGCATTCCTGATATGTCAATGGGAAGATATTATTGGGATGGAATTTGTGCTGTACCTAGTATCAGTGCATTACCACAAAGCCCACCGAAACGCCGAATAAATACCCTCATTGTTCCCTGATTAAATAGCACTGTATGAATATTCCCATATTCAAAATATGCTACAGGGGGACAATGCCTTGTGAGTTTGCTCAATAGGTGGTATTCTGAGAGTGAGGGTCCGAGTCTAGGAGGTTAGACAGTGAAGTACTGGAGTGAGGCAGCTTCAGAGATGGGGATGCTTCGAGTCGTGAGTGAGCAACTAAGCCCCATGCATCCTGCGAAGGCAAGATGGCAGGGGCTGGTTGCAGCTAAAAGTGCTTCACATGTCTCACCCCCCAGACTGGAACAAGACCTTACGGGCTTCACCGTTTAATGTACAAAGGTTGAATGTACTGTACAGGCTCTCAGCCTATGCTCGAGAGGAAGTAGTTGGAATATAGAAAAAAGAAAAAAATCAGTAGCATTATATCAGTACAGTAGTGAGAAAGAATGTTTAACGTCAATGGGATAACAATATTTTATAGAAAAGGGAAACCTTGGTTGTGTGGGCAATATTTGTATCCAAAGTGTTCAGGTGACGTCATATTATTCAGGCTTTTGGTAAAATAACTCTTGGGCTCCACTGATGCGAGAATTCACCACTTGCGAGTTTCAGGCTAGAAGGAAGTTGGAGCCATGAGCATCGATATTGCAGAGAAATGCAATAATAATGTGGGTTTCTGATGAATAAAAAGAGTGGTTACTTTGGTTTTATGTATTTATATATGTATTATGGCCGCATTTTAGCTGATAATTCTGCTAAATATTGATGGCCACAGCTCCAACTTTCTTATAGCCTGAAACTCGCAAGTGGTTAATTCTGATGATACAAAGGAAGATAACTTGCTGGAAGAGCCATAGTCACAACCCTACATACCAAAGGTCTCTATATCTCCATTTGGAACCGAGGTCTGTTTAACCCTTTCTGTACTGGTAACGTCCTTTTCATTATATTCTGGCAACTATTAGATGGTTTTATTCAGCTTAGGAAGGACGTCTAACCAATAAATGGCTACAGACTATCTCAATTATTCCTTTTAGCTGCCATATATCCTTCCCAAGCTTCATAAATTTGTCTAAATGTTATTGATATCAAATAAGAAAGACGTCACCGGTACAAATGGGGTTAATGGTATAATAATAAAATATGTTATTGCGGTGTCCCATGGTGTATTGTCAGCGCGCTCGCCTCGCTTTTCCCGTAAGTTAAAAGATAATGTATAATAATTCCCTTCAATAATAATTTACCATTACTCGGTGTTCTAGTGGTGAAGGTGTTGGAGTGCTGCACTATTGGCCTGGGTTCGAACACTGGCTGGGTCATATCACAAAAAATATTATTAATGGCATATTTGCAGCAACTGTCATTGTAGGCTACAGTTGGCCACATGAATTTACAGTATATCCACTCAGTGATTTTCAATGTGAAAGAAAAAATAGTATGATTGACTTATAGGTAGTTTTAATGCAGTAGTAGTTCATATGATAGATTAACGGATGTATAACAAATTAATCTTGTAAATTGTTTAGTTTGCAAGTTTTACATTTTAATTTTAATCTATTCATATTTTTTTTCACCAACCAACTTTACTTCTAAACTCAATTAATGAAATCAACAAATACATTTGACACTCCAAGGACTCGAACCTAGGATACTCACACCGAAATTACGCGCATGTATGCATTACGCTATCAAGACAGTTTTCAAGACTATTTTCATGTGGCCAACTGTACATTACGATTTAGATTTAATAAGAGGTAGAGAAAATAAAAACAGTATAGAGAGGGCAAATAATTTCTAATATTAAATTTAATTAGAGGCAAGTGTGTTGTAAGGACTGACAAAAAACAGACCTTGGCTGACAGACCATCTAACAGAAAGAAAATCACGAAACATGGCATAAAGCTCTTTGGTGGTCTAGTTGGCTTGGTGTTGGTCTCCTACGCAACAGGCACAGGTTCGAAGCTCGGCCTGTAAAAACATTTTATATGTTCTTTAGTGGAGTCTTTAATTCAAGAATGTTATATGATATATAGGAAAGTACACTGAGTCCAGCGGAATTGAATATAAGGACTTGGAGGTTATTTTTTTAAGAAGTAAGATTAGTCAACAGGCAAAGGTAAACTATCATCCGCCAGTCACCCATGGTAGCGCCAGTGAACTTGACAATAATCTTGACCCCTTAACTTCTTATATCTCGAAATGAATGAAAGCAATCGGGCTGACGTTTCTATAATTTGGGAAGAGTCCACCAGAAAATAGGTGTGGATATTTACAGACAGTTTGCTCTAGGCTCTTTTGAGTAAAAGAGAGGTCAGGGATCAAGATTATTGTCAAGTTCGTTGGCGCTACCTATAGTGAAACATTTTCTGGGACAGGGAGTAAATTGGGTGTATAAAAATACACATGGAAATTAGTTTCCAGGCACATTCGCTAGTGGAAGTAGGATACATAAAGTAATAAGAAAATATGCAAGATGTTAAGAATGGAGAGAGCTTTGATAGAATAGCTTGGGGTGATTGTAAAAGCTAAAAAATATAAATAAATTAAATTAGTTCTCTGCTGAATCTGGTTGAACAGAAAATTACCAGTAAGGTATTATTTATGGGGAATGGGCCTGAGTAAATACATACAAATACATACATACATACATTAGAAAGAGGAACCGTAATCTTGTGAGAGTAAAGAACACTAGCCTGCTAGGAGGTTACTAAGAAAAATATACAAAATAGATTAAGAATGGGGGATTGCAAGTTTAGACAATATAGGCTCTCTGGTTAACTATTAAATTCATGTATCTGTTATTTCCACATAACGATTTTGAATAGTTCTTTTGCATTTATCTTGTGTCGTCCCAGTTTTAGTTTGTTTATTGTGCAAGTTTTACATTATAATTGACTGTGAAATAAAGCAATGAGGGACAAAAGTTAAACAACTCGAATGACATGCAAGAAATGGCATGAGTAAAATAATATACACTGTCTCACTCCCTAGACTGGAACAAGACCTCACAGGCTTCACTGTTCATTGTAAAGCGGTGAATGTTAAGGCTCTCAGCCTATGCCCGAGAGGAAGTAAGTTGGAATATAGAAGAAAAAAAAAAATATATATATATAACACAAAATGGTACCCTGTGAAATACAATGCTATATACCTCCCTGGGAATCGAACCACAGGCCCTAGGAACACTAAATGTAAGCTCTACCAATGTCCTAACAACATTCCAAGAGATTTAGCAACTTAAGGGGGTACTACTTTGTTTTTGGGCTATATATTTATATATTAATTATTTTTTAGTTTCCTTGCTAGACCTCCATCAAAATTAGAAAAACACCCCCTAGGCCCACTTTCAAGATAAATGTGTAGCCTACATTTTTCGGTAGAAAAATGTTCCGGACAAGGCCGATTCCTTCTGAAATGAGAGGCTCGCAGCAGCGAGCCAGGAAAATATCGACACCTAAAGGTCACGAAAGGTCTTATTATTGAATAAAAAATGCGGCGAAATGTCTCTAAATCGCTAATCTAACGGAACGAATGTCTTAAAACCTCAAAACAAATATGCTAAACATGAGGGAGAAGGAGGTTCATAAAAAGCGAGTAGCACCTCCTTAATATCTTTTCAAACCTGCTGGAAATGTCCTGCTTGTTGGTTACTTACGGAGGTAGAGCCTATAGTCTATTCGCTGTAAGTAGGCCAGAAATCATGACCTCTATCCTCTATAACTCAAAAAGGACTAGAGCAAATTGGCTGTAACTTTCCATATCTATTCCTTGACGGACTCTTCCCAAATGGTAGAGATATTAGCTCGATTACTCTAGCAGTTTTTGAGTTACAGAGGTTAGAGTTCAAGATTTCTCGCCTACACTGCGAATAGACTATAGTTCTAGATTTCCTAGGCTTTGGGGTTCGTTTCCCAGAGACACAATACTGTAGCCTACAGTTTAGTATTTGTGATATTTTCCTATTTGTTTTCACCAACCCACCAATTGACCACTTGCGAGTTTCATTCTATAAGGAAGTTGGAGCTGTAGACATCAATATTTAGCAGAATAACCAGCTACAGTATAATACGGTTTTAGTACATTTATTTATACATAAAACCAAATTCAACATACTATTTATCCATCAGATACCTATATAATTACTGTATTTGTGTTTAATATCGATGTTTACAGGCCGAACTTCCTTATAGCCTGAAACTCGCAAGTGGTCAATTAATTTACAAATAAACCTAACTAATGAAATCAATGAAAGTAATTAATACATGTGGTACTCCAAGGATTTGAACCTAGGATACTCACACCAAAATTCCGCTAATTACCATAAAAATCTAAAGTTAGCATAATATTTAGAATAAAATACCATTGGACTGTGAAAGTAGTAATATTATAATGTAAAACTTGCAAAATAAACAAACCAAAACTTGGACAAACACAGTAAAAAGACAAAACAACTTATCCAAATCGTTATGTGGAAACCGCTTAAACAAAATAATTTATAAATAAAAGAACACAATCAACCACATAGGGTGTACATTACGACATGAGCAAAGATGGTTGAAATCTGTCTGCTAATTACCATACAAATTTAAAGTTATCATATTATTTATAATGAAATACCATTGGTCTGTGAAAGTAGCAATATTAATAGATTATTACTGTTGATATTTGGTGACTAATGTGTGTGGTTGGCATGGTACAGCCCGGGACCCGTGTGATCCGAACCCTTGCTACCCCGGTGTGGAGTGTCGACGCGGCCAGGGTGGTGCGATGTGTGGCCCCTGCCCCCGCAACCTAGTGGGTGATGGCCGGACCTGTCAGCCCGGTGTCACCTGTGCTGATCGACCCTGTGCGCAAGGTTAGTATGGGTCTAGGTTAGTTAGTTAACCCCTTCTGTACCGGCGACGTCTTCTTATTTTTATGTCGTCTACATTTGGAAAATTTTATGAAGCTCAGGAAGGATATATGATGGCTAAAAGGACTAAAGGAGATAGTCTGTAGCCTTTTAACTGGTAGACGTCCTTCCTAAGCTGAATACAATGATCTAATAGTTGCCATAATCTAATGAAAAGAACGTCTCCTTTCTGGTTTATTAATTAAGTCAGCACACTGTAAGTTAAGAATAGTGTCAGAATTGGAGCCCCTTTTCGAGAACCCAGTCCTTGGGTCTAGGCAATATTATTTCTATGTGGATGAAGGAGATTGAAGACAGATTAATCTTGAATGTTTCCCATTATGTGTTTAATTCAAGCAAAGGAATACAAACCTAGAAATCTGGCTTACCGTATATTGTGGCATGGGAATCTAATACCCCGATGAGTATTGTGATATATATATTGGCTAATAAACGTGTGTGAAGATAACATATTTCCTTGTCCAGCTATTATTTGAACCCACACCCCTTCTAATACCAGTTTAATCCTTATCTTTATTAAACTATATTTATTAGACAATTCGCACGTCCTTAGACGGGATGTCACTAACACTGACTATGATACAGCGCTGAAAAATCCATCCTGAAATGCCTCAAGAATCTAGATAATCAGCCTATAATCTCTCCTCTTCTTTCCATCTCCCAATAGAGACCCTTAATGCAGTTTAGGAAGGACGTCTAGTAATCAGAGAAGTGTTGTATATCTCCATTAACTCGTTTACTATCATAAATCCTTCCTAAACACAGTAAAATCGTATAATGGTTGCCAAAATAACAAACATGTGACTTCCCCCATACTAAAAGGTTTAAGTAAGCAGTTTAGTTAAAATTGTATTGACGGTATGTTCAGTTAGACAGATACCCGGTTCCTTATTTTGTTTATTATTTTAATAGCTGTAGGCCTATGTTTGCCACTAATCACCAGTGTGAAGTGATCACATCTGTTAGCAATCAGACAAAGATCATGCAATCATAATTTAACAAATGAGAATCTATTGTATTCACTAGAACAATTATGATTGTGTGATTGATCACAGTGAACAAGTCCCAGGTTAGTGGTCATGTTACCTACACAGCCTTTAATGAACATAGGAATAAATGCTACTACTAAGTGCAACATAGAAACCCCCAACACTCCTTTAACTTAACTTCAGCTTGCAAATGGATGTTCTCCTTCTTTAATTCTTACAATAGTGATTTTACAGCAATTGGAATCTTTATGCCCCAAATCTGCTCTCTTTATGAATATTTTTTTTGTTAATGTACTTAGTGCCATATATAGTCTAAAGCTTGTCCCTGACTTTATTTTATTTAATTTAGTTTATACATTTTTACTCAAATTTTAGCAATTTATAGGCTGCGTTCACTGGATCCTTGCTTCCGTTGCAAAATAGTGTCTCTTTTTTTATGGATTTAGCTCTTAAGATGCAAAATACAGTCATAATGAAAGTAGTAGTAGACTCGATATTACCTACTTTTTATAAAAACTCGATACTGTGGCTCCGATACATCTACCAATAAAGTGCTCGAGTGACACCGGCTAACCCTTTCACGCACGTGTGGACGCAGGGGTTGCCGATTAGCAATCAGAAACAGAGTTCTCTCAATCTTATAATTACCTCTCCAAAATTAGTTTTCTGCCCACAGCTAACTCAAAGACAACTGCAGAGGTTGAAGTAACTAAACTAAAGGTTCCTAAACACCCCTGATGGTCACAAAGGCTTTAAAGTATCCCACAATATGCTCAAATCACGTTCTGTGCGTGAAAGTGTTAAGGTCTGTACTTCCCGCTGACAGTTATCTCCCCTATGTCCACCTGACAGCCCACGTGGTGATCATGGGTCAGCAGAACTCCTCACAGGTGTACAGGAACCCTCTCATCTTTATCCCACATCCTCCCCTAGCCCGACCCTCTAGGCGACGTCCCCTCACACGCTGCTGTTCCTTCCCTTGAATAAATACACCTTTCCTCTAACTAGGCTTCCCAACTCGTACTTTCAAAGTTATTGTATCGCTTAAAAGTCACTCAAAAATTTAACTTTACTGTATATTCTCTTCTATTGGTCCTGCAAATGTGTAAATATATTCAATTACCATGGACAAACTCAATTATTAGGTGCCCAACTCCTTCGTGTCCGAGCATTTAGAGGAAAACAACATTGCAGTTATTTTGCTTCAGATGCAGGAAAAAGGTTAATAGAACAGATTTGAGTCGATATTGCAAGGTCCAATGGTTCATGGACAGGTCAACATATTGCATTATGATATTCATATTTGTTTTCACCAACCCACGTTGTGATTTACAACTCCAGCTTTTTTAAACTGACTACTGTTTCCCATTGCATTTCTTGTGATATAGGGATATATATGCATTACTAGTGTCTTGAGAACAGAAATTATGTGTTTATTCAATATCTGTGGACTTTTGCTATAATAATGAAGCTAAGTAGCACAAAGATTATATTAAGTAACACCCCATTCTTAACATTAACATTAATCATCAATTACAAACCCCAATGCACTTGAATAACTAATGAAAGCATATGGTCCTCCCGGGATTCGAACTCATACCAACTTATGCCAACATACGAACTTATACCAACAATATCCTCCCTAAACATTTAATTCTTTGAACTCAGCATCTTGTGGTTACGAGTCTTCTACTATAAACACCACCACCTGAAGACAAACATCGTGTTTAGTCTTCTCATGCAGGGTGTCAAACCGGAGACATTTAACACGAAATAGCATTGTTTTGGCCGTGTTATCACTTACAAAGACATTATTTGAACTAGAATCTATATTTTTATTAATTTCACACAACACCAAACACCTCCATTGAAATTAATGAAAGCATATAATTATGTGATCCACCTGTAAGCCATAATTTTATCTATACATATACAATAATTAACACTAGAAATAATGGACTCGGCTTTCCTTAGACACACATGTTCTTCAATGCTCTTTTTCTTTACCTGCTGGAGTTGAAGGACATCAAGTGCTTTTTAATTATCTGGTAAACAATATAGACTACATCATTGAATATGTTACAAACATAGTTTATTTGATCAATGTATTTTAATTTTAATTTTGCAGGTAGTAGGGGTAGGCAGCCCCGCCCAGGGAAGTACTACCGCCAAGGTTTCGGGAGACTCAGGGAATAGCCTGAATTCCATTTTCTCTCCCAGGCCTTGGTAGCTGGATACATATCTTTCTGCCTCACACATCAGGGGTATCAGGAAAACCCTCTTTATATAACATACACATCCAACTTCATGACATTGCCCTACATCGCTATCCTCTATCCATAAAATACTACTCTTCCCACTACATACCATACATGTAACACCATACACTTACCTTAAATATGGCAGTACAATTGTTAAGAGCAAACCTGGTGGTCCCTCGGATATCCACCCCCGGCAGGGTTGGGTTATTGACACAGGGCCCTCCCGGTCGTCATCATGCGACTGTGTCAAGAGCATTGCAACGTCCCAAAGCTGCTTGTCAGTACAGCTATTTCTTTAGTAACATAAGGGGACTTCACTCTAACATCAATTCTGTACACCAATTTCTTCAAGCAGAATACCCTACTCTCCTTTTTTGACAGAGACTCAAGTAACATCCACATCTGACACATCTAGATTTAATTTTCCAGGTTATCAACTGCTCCAAAATTTCAGACCTAAAGGTGGTGTATGTTGCTTCGCAAAATCTGAAATTGCCCTGGAGGAGGTTACTAGTTTCAATTGTCCCTATTTTGATTATTCTATATACAAATTAATTTCTGCTGGTAAATTTAAATACATATGTTGCATCTACCATTCCCCAAAATACTCCTTCAGAGCAAAGTCTTTTTGATTCTCTGTCCTCACAACTCAGTGTCCTCAACTTAAATGCTTCTTCTGAAATCACTGTGTTGGGTGATTTTAATGTCCATAATGTTGAATGGCTCACTCATTCAGCCAGGACTGATGATGCTGGTCTTGAATGTGATCTATTTGCAGACTCATTTAATCTCACTCAACTAGTCAACCAACCCACCCGTGCGTGTACCAGATAATCCTAATCATAATTCCCACCTACTGGACTTATTTTTAACAACCAATTCAGAAAATTATGATGTTACAGTGAGGTCCCCACTTGGATCTTCTGATCACTGTCTGATACAGGCCACCTGTCTATCACCTACCACACCTTCCCACTCTGAACCTGTTTTGGTGACTAAATGGCATTACGATAGGGCAGACTGGGAGGGTCTTCAAGGTTTCTTTATTGATATTCCCTGGACCTCTTTTCTTTTCTAATGATGCACACTCCACCTTGAGCCACATACAAGATTTTGTAAAAATTGGAATGGAAACTTTTATTCCTCATCAAAAGTACAGTAAAAGATCTAATTCACCTAAATGGTTGACCATAATTGTGCTAGAGTAACTGAACAAAAAGCAATAGCATACAATGCATACACAAGATCAAAACACATGAAGCCTTTAATTACTTTAGAAACATCAGAAATCATGCCAAAACTGTATTAAACTTAACTAAATCAAACTTTCTCCATAAGCATGGCAAATAAACCTTCTAAATAATCCAATGATAACAAAATATTTTGGTCTACTCTTAACTCATTCAATCCAACTTCACTACTGCTTCATCCATTCCACCATTAAAATCTCCGACTGGCAATCTTGTAAGTGACCCACGAGGTAAAGCTAACCTTCTTGCAGATATTTCTCCACCAACTCAACCCTTAGATGACATAAATCAAGATGTCCCTGTACTTAATTTTTAATTCACCTGAAATTCCCTCACTTAGATCCACACCAGACATGTCAAAACTATTTGCAGAATCTCTCAGTAGATAAGGCTCCTGGTCCAGAAATTCCTCCAATAGTACTTAAGAATTGCTCCTTGGTGCTCGCTCCTGTATTGGCAAAATTTTTCCGTCTGTGTACTCATAACCTTCATGCTTCCCAGTACCCTGGAAAGAAGCAAACATCCATCCAGTTCCTAAAAAAGGTGCCTCTTCAGATCCATCAAACTACAGACCAATAGCTATAACTTTCCACTCTTGGCAAAGTTTTTGAAATTATATTAAATAATCACATAATTAAGCATCTGGAGAATAATAAATTAATCAGTGATAGGCAATATGGTTTTAGAACGATGTCGATCAACTGCAGACATTCTTTGCCTTCTTACGCATCAAATCAACCAAGCTACAGACCAACATGGTGAAACACATACAATAGCACTGGATATATCAAAGGCATTTGATAGAGTCTGGGCATCAATCCTTATTGTCGAAGATGTCACACACGGCCTTGCATCATTAGTTTCCACTAATTTCTTCTTATCTTCATAACAGAAAAAATACGTGTAATGGTAGATGGCCTTTATTCTCAATTTCACTCACTAAATGCTGGTGTTCCCCAGGGATCAGTTCTGGCCCCAACTCTGTTCCTCTTCATATCAATGATCTCATATCTACCACTCATAATTCCCAATCATTCCTACGCAGATGACTCAACACTCCACAGTTCCTTCACATTTACCAATTCTTTCACCCAACCCGATCTTATAAATTCAAAAATAACACTGCAATTTCTCTGAACCAGGACCTTTCTAGAATTAATGAATGGGGACAAGAGAATCTAGTTTCCTTTAATGCACAGAAAACCAAGTACATTCAATTTTCTAACCGACAGAATCTCACTGACTCCCATATATTTTTTAATGATGTAAATATTCCCACTTCCCCTAGTATTGACATCTCGGGTTGTAACATTAACTACTAACTTGAGCTGGACACATTATGTTAGAAGCATTGCTAAGAATGCCTCTAAAAAACTGGGATCCTGTACAGAGTTCGAGAATTCTTCACTGACGAGCAGGTTGGCCGTAATATAAAAGTCATGTGCGCTCTCAGATGGATTACTGTTCACCTCTGTGGGGTGGGAAGTGGAGTGGTGGTTGCATTGAGGCAGTTGGACAAAATTCAAAATAAAGCTATTAGATTAATCAATAACCCTGCAATCACACAGGACCTTCCTACATTAGCCATACGAAGAAAGAAACGTTGCATCCCTTGCATTATTCTACAGATATTTTCACAGCAATTGTTCCGAGGAACTGCTTCAATTGTGCCGGCCTCTCCACATCTTTCCCCGTAGAACTAGGGCAGCTGAGAGCGCCCATGAATTTACACTTTCTCCTCCACAATGCAGAACTTCTGCTTATCAGAATTCATTTATCCCCACACCTACTACTCTTTGGAATTCACTTCCCTCGAATTGCTTTCCACAAACTTACAATCAACAAATGTTTAAATCCAGTTGTTACAAACATTTTATGAATGGAGGATGCCTTTAGGCACATGGACCTTTTTGTTTTATCTGTGTTTTTCCTTCCTCCGTTCATTGTCTCTTAAAAAAAAAAAAAAAAAAAAAAAATTATTGCCATTGAAAATATCGAATACGGAAGCCTTGTTATAAACTTACTTTTCTCTATTACTGTGTTTGATTTATGAGTAAGTTAAGTGTGTGCATGTGATACTTGTAGTTTAAGGATGATATTGTATATGCAGGTCACAAACTTTACATCAAACGCAACTAACTTTAATTGTAACGTAAATATGCTTGGTGAACATATTTCACAACTAAATTTGAAAGTTAATTCCAGCATTGATTAACTCCAGATTTCGATAAAAATTACATATCATAAGTATGTTTTGTAAGTCCATTGAATGGTATTATATCATTAACTCTGATAATTTTATTAAAGAACAGTTACTTTTGTATTGTGATTTGCATAATTGTGTGACCTAAAGAGTAAATAGTAGTCTACATTGCTGCTTTGTAACTTAAGGGGAGATGGGTCGCTTTTATGGTCCCCCTTCTTCCTCATGTTTAGCCCCATTAGTTTTCAGATTTTCAGACGTTCGGCCCATTAGTTTGCCGATTTTAAGAGCTTTCACCTCATTTTGTCGTCAATATTAAGAGTTTTCGTGTTATTTAAGTGTCAATTGTTTCCTGGCGAGCGATAGCGAGCCTGTAATTTAAGAGAAACCGACCTTTGGCCGATAAAAAAAATTATCGAAAAATGTACAAATTTATCTTGAAGGAGGGTCTTGGGCGGGTTTTTTTAAGCTTAACCCTTGTCTAGCGGGGGGTTTTGGGCTTATTTGGGCATATTTAGGCCCTCCTGAATGATAAATCAAGTATCTGCATGAAAAGAAATGTATTCAGCAAAAAACTAGGCGCTAAAAGCTTCAAAATGAGACCAGAACGAGCTACGTAGCACTCGTCGTTCTCATGCAGTGTTACCACTAACATGGGAGTTTAGCGTATAGCGGCATATTTTTCCCCCTACGCTCACTACTGGCAACGCTGCCGGCCTCTCGAGAACAGAGGGAACATGAGTTAGTGGGCGGCGGTAAGCCCTGGGAGTCGGCAGTCTGGCCCGCTGCACTCCCGGCCATTTGCACTCGATTTTAACCCTTTAAAAGCCTTAATAATGCTCCTAACTTGCTGCAAATTGGAGGCGGACTTAAGTCCGCCCCCGATCTTTAAGGGTTAATGGAGGTCTAGAGAGGAAACTAATAAAATAATGAAAAGATACATAAATGAGCAAATAGAACGACCCATCTCCCCTTAATAGGTGACAAGCCAGAGTTTGTCACATCTTATAAAGCATTCTCTATATAATGCTCGCGAGTGATTTCAGATAAGTAGGCCTACTGTGATGTCGTGGCTGAACTTCTTGTACTAAAGCCGGTATCAAACGAGCGCTTTTTCCCTCGACGTTTATCCTCAACACTGGTCTGGCAGCTTATGAGGTCAACATATATAATATTTCTGTCATCTAAATTCATCTACCATCAGTCTAGTTTCCGATACCAGTGCAAAATATTCCAGAAATCTTGCCAGAAAACTGTTGATCATCGAATGTTGACTATAAAAGCTCTCGTGTGATACCGGCTTAAGAGCGACACGTTGTTCCTTTTCACCAGTGTCGTTCTTGCCTTATGTTTCGGCTTTGCTTTTCAGCTGAGCAACGGCTGACCAAGACTCGTATTATTGTTCAATGAAGCTGTGTCTTGTTATATTGCCGCAACTGACATACTCTCATACACATCACAATCAACCACGAACGTATATATATCTATCACTATATTCCTTCCCTGCTACACTTACATTGCAGCCGTTCAATTAATTAGAGGATTTGAAAATACCAGAACATCACTTGACCCTAGGAATGTTGTAATGAAATTAAGCGTATAATGTTAGAAATAGTTGACCCATATGACGCTTCACCATATGAGCACTATGTCCGACAGGAGGTTATAGTACGAACACTAAAGCTTAGAGGCATTACTGAGTGATGCCCACAAGCGAATTTTTGTTGTTGTTGTAGTTTCCCAGACTGTCTGTCCGAACAGTCCTGAGTCCGGTAGACCGAAGCCGCTCCAGATGCTCGGGCATCCGAAGGGGCCAGAGAGAGATGAGATCTATCTCTGAGAGGGCAGCGGGAGAGGGAACCATCAGCTCACGGGTTTGCACTCCCGGGCCAATGCCCCTACCGTCCACAGCCCCCCTTGCAGTGTCACCGAATTGGTCGATCTCGCCAGAACCTAGAAGGAATAGTAGTACAGTAAAAGAAACAGACAGAAACGGCTAATGTTGGTCCTCTGACAGAGGATGGCAAACCTCACTCTGGATAGGATCAGCCCTCCCCCACCTAATGCACAGTTTAAGGACTTGGTTCAGCCTGGCTATGGCTACATTAACAGAAAGGCCTATAGTCTTTGTCTGACCCAACCCCCGTCCCCTTGCTCAAAGGAAACCGTACAACTCGCTGGGAGCATGAAAATCTTTTCACGCCTTGAGCGTGGTACGATCCTGACACCACCGATGTGTGACTCCCAAGATGCTAAGACCTACACCAACAAGCTGTCAGCACGCACATAATCTGTACAATTAATAGACAAGGTTCTTTCCCTTCTTTGTTCTGTGTGAAGTAAAAACCAAGGCTAAGCAAAGCTTCAGTACCTGAAATACTGCATAAAAATGGTGAGGGAATCAGTAATGTTTCATTTATTCAGGCGTTCAAGGTATTAGTCTAATAGTCTTAGCTTTCATTTAAAAATAATCTTCTTTCAAAATTGCACCTTTCACCCGTCCATTTTCGTTGTGCTTTCTACACTTTGATCACTCTGTCCTAGGAAAACACGTTTATTATGTCTATCACCACCCAACCCACCTAAGTGAGGGTGGGGAAAACTTATTTTTGTAAACACCTGACAAATCATATTGCCATATTCTATAAGCTGGCCAGTGGCTTGAATACCTGAAGCCACATTTAACATACAGCTCAAGCGCATATGTCTGGCCTTGCTGCTCTTTAATTATAAATGAGCCATTACTGAGACCAGTTGGCTTCATAGAAGCAAAAGGGGTGACCAGTTTACCGCATTCCCGTCTTTGTCCTCGATTTCTTGTCTACCACTCACTGTGCACTGTGCACTCATTCCTCTTGACATATTGCTAAACTAACATTTTTCACTACACAATCTATGTTCACGTCTCTCTCACACTACTTTCCTACCTTTACCTGCAACCATGTTGTAGTGGTTACTCAACATGCAAAGTTTCATATCGGTAACTTCACTACTTATGAAAATTCTAATTATGAATATAAGATAAATTTGTAAGACTGAAAAGTACCATATTCCACACCAAATCACTAAAGAACTTGTCTGGCCTCTTGTGATACACATTACACTCAAATTTTAGGCCACAACCTATACTATGTGTACAAATTTCATATATTGCTCCTCAAATAATCAACCTGTTGTCACGTTTTGCCACTAGAAATTTGGAACACTCCTAAATCAATTGATATAATATGACCCACATTAGATATCGGTCTTCATTTTATAATAATTATATTCCCATACCACATCACTGTTCCCATAATTTTTAAATCAGTCTACTGTACTTTCATATTATCTATTACAATACTTCTCACAACAACTTCCACATTACATACTTGTCGCTATACTTTGTTACTTTTGTTTAAACTATATTTTGTGACTTCTTGCACAACATGTAGACCTATTCGTCTGTAATTCTGGTGGCCGCTTCTAGTAGACACAACTCCCTCACCAATCTTACACCATGGATCCTACTCCATCTCACCTCAATTTCTTCAACACATCCATACCCTTTGTCCACAATACATCCCCCAAGTGACCACCCAGCATCCCCCTGCCCTCCCACCTCTAGGCGTGCGATGCTATGACACACCTGCCGGCTACCGCTGCGGGCCATGTCCAATGGGCCAGACCGGTGATGGACGAACCTGCTCCACTGTTGATAATTGCACCCCGAACCGCTGCTACCCAGGCGTCCAGTGCGGCAACACCAATACCGAACCTTTCTACCGCTGTGGCCCCTGTCCCCCCGGCCTCACGGGCAACGGGTCTACCTGCGTTGACCTGGATGAGGTTAGTAACAATCCTATAAAGTCAGAATTAAAAGTCAATTTCTACCTCTGAGTGAAGTCAAAATCAAGGCTATTGCAAGCTAACAGTAAAGTAAATGCCTAAGCAACTGTAACCCTAATATTTTCTGTCCCTCCCTAACCATGTTCATATAGCTGCTCAAACATTCAAGTTTTCAATAGCATTGGTATTGGCTTTTTTTTTTTAACATCGTTCTTAACACCAATAACCCCCACATGAAATTAATGAAAGCATATGTGATTCTCCCAGGATTCGAACTTAGGATATCTCATACAGAACTTAAACGCTCTAACCATTACATCATCAAGACAGTTATAAGTACAGCACATGACTATGATTAATATCATTGATCGAGCAAAGTGTGAAACTTTGGATTTTGACTAATAATTTAGATTTGAGTATGTATTTTGGTGAAAATGTCAAAACACAGTCATCTTTAAAAGCTAAGTAGCCTACAGTCAACATTTGTTAGAACATAGCATTTATTCTTTGTTTATTGCAGTGTGACCTGGCCATGCCTTGTGATCCTCGGGTACGGTGCATCAACATGTCGCCTGGATTCCGCTGCGACCCATGCCCGCCCGGCTTCACAGGATCATCAGGACTGCAGGGTATGGGGATGGACTATGCTATCCAGAACCGCCAACGCTGCTACGACCTGGATGAATGTAATGATGGCAGTAACGCCGGCTGCGTCTCAAACTCTAATTGTGTCAATACCGAGGTTAGTCGTGTATGATGGAATTAATTATAGTAAGATGGATATGTGACAACGAATGAAAAAGGCAGAATTGGGAAGTAAGGGTAGTATAGTAATTCTTAACTGGAGTGTGATGAAATATATATTTAAAATTTTACCTGATTTGTATAATTACCATTAACTATCTTAGCTTGTTATGAATGAAAGTTTGCCTCCTTTTTTAATCCCTTCTTTACCGGTGACGTATATTGTATTTTATTTCAGCTACATTTAGACGATTTTATGTAGCGTAGGAAGGATACATGGTAGCTAAAAGGATTCATTGAGATCGTTTATAGCTTTTTAATTGGTAGGCGTCCTTCTTAACCTGAACATTATTGTCTAATATCAGCCAAAATAAAGTGAAAAGGACGTCGCCGGTACAGAAGGGTACTGTTCATATACAGTACTTATAAGCGATCACTACTGTACTTTTTTCAGCCTTTGTAATAGCAGCCTCAAATCATTGCCATTCTAGTACTTGTTTAGTGAAATGTTATCTAGTAAATCCCTTTAGATCCCTCATGATTTGTAGAACACTGCCACTTTACTTTGCATCTTAAGCATTTCTTGTCTATGTAATATGTTCCGTCTGGATTCCTTTCTTGCTATTTTTTCTGAAATTGGAGAACTCATGCTTCTCAATGACCTCTATTTAATCTCAAATGGCATGGATATGTTTTTAGTGATTAATGCTTGGTGTTGTGCTAAAACTTCAATTCTCCTTTTTTTAAGGTTGTGTAGAATTCATTATTATTATCCAATCCCACCCCTACTCTGTGCAACTCTCCAACCCAAGAGTGAAACGTTATTCTCAATCTTTTATCTATTCAACTGCTGAGCTCTCGAACTCTCCTAGAATCAGTCTTTCCCTCTTCCTATGACTTAAATTGCTTCAAACTCTGTGTCCAGGCATTTTTGCTCGAACGTCCCTTGATTTTGGCCCTGTCTCTCTTTCAACTCTGGGGTAGGCACTCGCTACAGGCAGTTCTGCCTTTTGTCTCCCTCACTCACATAGAAGAAAACAAATTATTAACTGACTGATGGATGTATTATTTGATATTTCAGGGTTCGTATTACTGCGGTGAGTGTCGTGCTGGGTACTTAGGCAACCAGACAATGGGCTGTCTCACCCGTCCAGGCGTCTGTCCTGACGGCCAGCAGTGTGACACCAACGCAGAGTGTTTCAAGCCCTATGGCAGAAATACCTATATTTGTAAGGTGAGCTGGGTATTACTTCAGTTACGAATGTTATGCTTATCTTTCCAGTATGATCATGCCGTTCTTCCTTGTACAGTATTCTGACTATCATCATACAATTTTTTTCAATTTACAAATGACCAATGCGAATAAGGAGCTTGATTAATAGAGCCTTACTGATTCAAGAAAAATATGTAATATTAGCCATAATAAATATTACATAGAATAATCATCATATTTCCCTGATCAAGCTTCCATATTCTTCCTCTCCAGTGCAAGGTCGGATGGGCCGGCAACGGAATAACTTGTGGCCCAGATCGCGACCTCGACGGGTGGGCAGACTATGACTTGGGCTGCTCCGACCGTTTCTGCCGCCAAGACAACTGCGTCGACACCCCTAACTCTGGTCAAGAGGATTCTGATGGGGACCGTATTGGAGACGCCTGCGACCCTGATGCTGACAATGATGGCATTCCCAATAGTCCAGTGAGTTTCAGAGATTTTTTCTTCTAGCTCTTTATCTGCCTGAGTCATTCCTATTCTGATTAACAACTTTAGGATTATGACACATTATGACAGATTATTCTGGGTATTACAGTATTAGATGATTCTGTAAAGTAATTAAGGAACACCCTGTTCTTAACATTAATCCTCCATTACAAACCCCAATGCACTAGAATAAACTAATGAAAGCATATGATCCTCCCGGGATTCGAACTCGGGACACCACACCCAGAACATAAGCATCTAAACCATTACATCACCAACCCAGTTAAATATTAAGGAGGGATCTGCACGAGATCGACTTGGCCGCTTTGATTGCTAGAGGTCTTTCCTAAAATTGTCTAATAATAGCCGAGACGAAACTGCTAAAACGTGTCATGATCTTCAAAGGGATAAATTTAATGTGCCTTCCCAGATTTCTTGTATTATATCTGTATGCCAGTTATTAGTGAATGATTATGTAATTATTAACAATTCGACTATAAGGTGTATCTGACCAGCCCATCATTAACCTAACAAGATGCTTAACTCAAGCATAGATTTTGAATTATGCCCTCTCCTCTTGCCTTCCCAGGATAACTGTCCTCTGGTAGCCAACCCTGATCAGCTGGACACAGACCCTGACGGCGCTGACAAGCAGGGTGACGCCTGTGACAATTGTCCCACCATCCCCAACATCGACCAGGAGGACACTGACAAGGATGGCATGGGAGACGCCTGCGATTCAGATGTTGACAATGATGGTGAGTATGAATTATGAGTGGATAAGATATTGTAATTGGATGACGATTATGTTAAAGCAGGCAATTTTTTTGTCTTTGAATGTTTAGTTTTGGAATAGCTCCTAGTGCCTATAAAACAATTTCCAAGTTTCCCCAACATCGACCAGGACAACGATAAGGATGAAAATGATGGTCAGTAGAGATTTTGTAATAGGATGATAGATAACAAGATACATAATCTATTTTTATTAATATCACTCCAACACCAAACACCTCCAATGAAATTAATGAAATCCTGTGACCCACCGGGATTCAATGGGTTACCACACACACAGAGTTTTAAACACTCTAACCATTACACCATCAAGAGAGAGAGGTAGATGAAGTGAATCAGAGAATACTGGACAGATAAATAAGCTGGGCCAATGCATGTAATAGTACTCTAAAGATCCCTGAAGTGAAACTCTCACATGTTATTTTCAGTAATTTATTTACTGACTGAGTATTTGTCAGGTACCCTCAGCTCATAATAACAATTGTGTGAGATATAACGTACTATGAGTTTAATAAATTTGTCCCCAAAAGCATTCGTCAATAGCGAATTCCTTAATAATAGAATATACTAAATTTGTCCTTAAAAACACTTGTCAATAGTAAATGCCTTGGTTAGTATAATATTACATTGATCATAATTCCTCGTAATTCTTCCCCAGGCGTATTGAACCGTAAGGACAACTGCCCCAGGATCCCCAACCCCGATCAACTGGACACGGACAGAGACGGGCTGGGAGACGCCTGCGACAACTGCCCCAAAGTCAACAACCCCAGCCAGGAGAACAGTGACAAGGATATGCTGGGAGATGCTTGCGATAATGATAATGATAGGGATAGGTGAGTGCATGGTAGGAGAGAATTAGATAATTATTTCTGCTTCAAGTAATAATAATGATAATGATAGGTGATTTGAGAATGTGCAGGAATTCTTGACCAGACCAATAGAATAAGCTACTTTTGAAAGTCAGTGAAGTTTGTGCACATCAATGAAGATGGAATACTTAAAGAGAGAGGTAAAGTCCAGACTAAATATCTATTACGAGAGTCACAGATTTCCGGAAACAAAACCAGGATTTACTGTTTTTCCTTGAAATTTTGAGGCCCTTTCTAAGTTGAGTACATTCATCAGGGACGGAGAGCAGGATGATGTGGACAACTGCCCAGATGTGATCAACAGCGATCAGCATGATGCGGACAACGACGGTTTCGGTGACGTCTGTGACCCCGACGCAGACGACGACGGCATCCCCAATGAGAGAGACAACTGTCCCATCGTCTACAACCCAGACCAGCGGGATTCAGGTAAGTTTTTTATAACATCCCTCCATCTGGTTCTCTTTCTACTTCTTCTAGCTTCATCTCAAGGTTCCCATACGGTTGCTCTGGTAGTCCATTTATTATTATCTTATTTTTAAGTTTGTTCACATGCTCTCTTTTTGTACCGGATACCCTTAGTAAAAAAATCATGGTAAAACATTTAAGTTGATAATTCTTTTACACAAAAGAATGAAACAGAAATAAATTCAATGAAAACTGAAAAGAAGACCTACAGTACATGCATAAACTTTAACATCCGAGTGATTCATAAGAAGCACAGGTTTAGTTACTGTCATGTCTTGTGGCTGCATCATTTGTCAAGTTTCTATATTTGAGATCAAATCGTAGAACCTGATCCCACGTCTCTTGGTCAAGTCAAAAGATATTCATATTAATTTTGTTGTCCTAATTAACCCTCCCTTGTTGTCTATTCCTCAGTGGGCAACGGAGTCGGCGATGAGTGTCGAGATGATGCCGACAAGGACGACACACCAGATGACATCGATAACTGCCCCAACAACTCCAAGATCTATGCTACTGATTTCAGGTATACTGTACATAAATTCCGCTAGTTAATTCCTTTAAAAGAACTACCATTTTGAAATATAATAGACAGGATTATTATTTATTTTAATTATTATTATTATTATTATTATTATTATTATTATTATTAGAGTGAAAAGGAACACCTTGAGATGGTTCGGCCATATGGAACGTATGGGAAGCGAGAGAAAGACTAAGAGAGTGTACGAGAGCGAGGTGGAAGGACAGAGAGGGAGAGTTAGACCAAATGAGAGGTGGAAGGATAGAGTGAAGAAGTACAGTATATGAGTTAAGGCGGTGCTGGATGGGAGGAGGGGCGTCAACTGACTGGGAACAGAGGTGCATGAGAATGTTTCGTTCGTGGCCACCCCTTCGGGGATCATGGCTCGTTATGGCTCGCCCAGAAAAAAATTGACACTTGAATGGAGTGAAGCGTCTTATCATCACCAAACTAATGAGATGAAATTTTTTTAAATCTCCCGTCTAATCGAGCAAAACAGGGGATGTCCCAAAAAGACCTCCCTCAGCCCAATTAGGGTTAAACCTTACTCCACTGTCCTCTTTGCCCTCAGAACCTACCAGACCGTCGTGTTGGACCCTGAAGGAGACTCCCAGATTGATCCCAACTGGGTCATCTACAACAAGGGTGCTGAGATTGTCCAGACCATGAACTCCGACCCTGGCCTGGCTGTTGGTGAGTAGCTCTGGTCTTTATTAGTATTCCTCTCACATAAGCATTAGGCTATTCATAGTGCAGTTGGGTCCAGTACATGATTTGATTGATATCCAGTATTCGATAAATGGATAGCTTACTATAGGTAGCGCCAGCGAACTGGACAATTATCTTAACCCCTTAACTTCTTATGACTCGAAATGAATGAAAGCAATCGGGCTGACATTTCTATCATTTGGGAAGAGTCCACCTATTGTCAAGTTCGTTGGCTCTACCTATAATCGTGGTCATGTGCTGTACTGTACTTTTAACTGTGTTGATGGTGTAATGGTTAGAACATGTACGTTATGATGTGGTATCCTGGGTTCGAATCCTGGGAGGATAGCATGCTTTCACTAATTTCATTTGGGGGGTTATTGGTGTTATGAACGATGTTAATTTTTGTTTTGGTATATATATACTGTATATATACCATTGTAGCTTACTGTGTGTAATACATGTGGCTTGATAAATATCTACATTATGTATATATAGAAAAACACATTATATAGAACAAAAATTATCTAAATAAATATTTTATCTCTCCATCTCAGGTTTTGACAAATTTGGCGGGGTGGACTTTGAAGGAACCTTTTTCGTTGATACCGGAATTGACGATGATTATGTAGGCTTCATCTTCAGGTATGTATCTTTCTTCTACACAGATTTACATGGCTTCATCTATAAGAGTAGGCCTACAACGTTACAATATTGGCAGTTGAATTTTTGTTTTTCAAGTTTTTTTTTAGTTTACTCCCTAGACCTCTATCATTCTTAAATAAAACACCCCTAAGACCATACTGTGAGATCAATTTGTTAAAAAAATTGTAGAAAATGTCCTGGCCAAAGATTGATTCCTCCAAAATTACAGGCTTGCTATCGCTCGCCAGGAAAAAATTGACACCCGAATTGCACTAAAGGTTTTAATATTGGCAAATAAATGGAGCGAAAGTCTTAAAATCACCAAACTAATGGGGCGACCGTCTTAAAATCTCAAAAACTAATGGGGCTAAACATAAGGGAGAAGGGGATCCAGAAAATATAAGAAATCTCCCCTCAACAGATGCCATGATAGAACAATCATAAATACTGCTCCCCCCCCCCCCCTCCATTAATCCCTTCAGCATGATGATGCCTTTTTCCTTTGATTCTGGCTATAATTTGACGATTTTATGCAGTTTAAGAAGGACCTGTGTTATTCAGAGGGTTTATTGAGATTGTATTTACCCCTTTCAGTCGTAGAGATAGATTCTAGGCTAAAGAAAGTCGTCTAATGGTAACCAGAATATAATACAAATTATGTAAAGGTGGTGAAGGGGTTAATAAACTCTAGGTTACACAAGTTAGTTCTATATACACGCGCCTTACCCATAGCTTACTCTGACTGTTCCTTTTACTTCTATATTTTCTAGATCTCAAGTGACGGCGTCTTTTCCGTGGATTGACCTTCCAATCTACCAAGATTGGAAGCCAAAGCGTCACATTTTTCCTTTGCCCCTCAACTTTCTCTTCATAATTGCTGAGGGGCACAGGGCCCTGGGTGGGGCTTTGGGTTCCCGGGCGTTTCTGCACCCTCCTCAGCTCCCCGCCATGGAGTGGCTTCGGTCACCCAGGCTTTATTGTGGTCGGCAGGGAGGGTTCTGTGGGGGCGCTCGGTTATTGCCTTGGCCTTGCTCGGGGCCTTGGGGCTGTTCGGCCAGGCAGCTTGGGGAACAACAACAACAACAACAACAACATATACACGCACCTTATCATCTATTACCTCATATCCTACACTAGTCTATTCAATATCTATAGGCCAGAACTCGTTACCCCTAACCTCTGTAACTAAAGAAGGGCTGGATCAAATGGGCTGTACATTTTCGCACCTATTCCCTGGCTCACCCATCCTAAATGGTAGAAATTTTAGCTTGATTACTCTAGTCGTTTATGAGTTATAGAGGTTAGCGATCAGATATTTGGCCTACCTATAATGAATGGACTATAGTTGGTGGCTGAGGTTTGTAATATAAGTCATAATAAAGGAGACAGTAAATAATAAATTTGGATAATAGATAATAATTGTTAATAAATGTGATGTCAAGACCGAAATTGTTATGCAGTATGCAGTATTATGCAGTATTTTTTACATACACTGTAATACAATACTCTAAAAGTGTATTCAAGCTATCCTGGCATAAATTGGTAATTCTAAGATTAACTTTCTCATGTAGTAATGTACACCCTATGTGGTGGATTGTTCTTTTATTTCATCAATTTTTATTTTAGTAAGCGTTGTTTCCACATAGCGATTTTGATTAGTTATTTTGCCTTTATATTGTCTTTGTCCGAATTTTGGTTTGTTTAGTTTGCAAGTTTTACATTTTAATTCTTTAATTCTTATATTTCAGGTGATGCCGCTTTTATTTAATATTGACTATACAAAAACAATAGAAAGGCAGCATTACCAATTTTGCCAGGTTAGCTTGAATACACTAGTCGTTTATGAGTTATAGAGGTTAGTGGTGAAGATTTTTAGCCTACCTATAATGAATATACTATACAGTTACCAGGACAATGCGCACTTCTACACGGTGATGTGGAAGAAGAATACGCAGACGTACTGGCAGGCAACCCCCTTCCGAGCTGTGGCGGAACCCGGGATTCAACTCAAACTGGTGGAGAGCTCAACTGGTCCCGGACAAATGATGAGGAACTCCTTATGGCACACTGGCGATACTGAAGACCAGGTGAGAGAGAGATTGTAAATATGTATATGCGAGTGTTGTAACCCGGCAGCTGTGGGGAGACTCTTAAGAGGTTTTACTGGGCGACTGTGAGGAGACTCTCAAGATCCTAGGCCTAAAAAAAAAACTTTTAAAAGGCCCCAGTAGCACTTGAAACATTTGTATTGTTTTCCCCTTCCATACCTCATATCACTCCTCCACATCCCCTCCTTCCCCCCTTTCCCCTCCCCCTTCAATTATCACCTATTTTCCCTGTTATTCCCTTATTCATTGATATATTTTTGTGTAAACATCTCCAAACCGATCCTTGGCTGTGGTCATGTGTGTCACAGTGTGTCTATGCGTGTGAGAGAGAGAGAGAGAGAGAGAGAGAGAGAGAGAGAGAGAGAGAGAGAGAGGAGAGAGAGAGGAGAGAGAGAGAGAGAGAGAGAGAGGAGAGAGGAGAGAGAGAGAGAGAGAGAGAGAGAGAGAGAGAGAGAGAGAGAGAGAGATAGAGAGAGAGAGAGAGAGAGAGAGAGAGAGAGAGAGAGAGAGAGAGAGAGAGAGAGAGAGAGAGAGAGAGAGAGAGAGAGAGAGAGAGAGAGAGAGAGGCCTCAGTCACTCTCCAGGCTTCGAGAGAGGAGGGTGTGAGGCCGGCTGGCTCACAATTGTTGAATGAACCACTCGCTAACAATTCGCGATTTTGACCATACAAATGATATTCCCACTTGTTTTATTTTTGTAACATGTTACTATCTTCATATTAAACGTAAAATAGGCGCATATGGATAAGTATTAATTATATTTATGGTAAATTAACGATTTTAGTGAGGAATGCATCTAAATACCTACGCACAGGGGTATGGTGTATACTACAGGGGCTGCGCAGCTGAGAGGTTAAGGAAATCCATATCATAAAATGGGGAGAACAATAGTTTTATGTATGCATGTATGTTTTTGTATTTACTCAGGCCCATTCCCCACTTTTCCTATTGTGTTTTCTTTTTTTCTTTTTCTCTTTTCTCCCAGGGGTGGCCGACTCAAGACAGAGCCCTGATTTTAACTTAATATTAAACCTCTCACCACTACCAGGTCAAACTGTTGTGGAAGGATCCCCGCAACGTAGGCTGGAAGGAGAAGACCGCCTACCGCTGGCTCCTGCTCCATCGTCCCGGCATTGGCCTTATCAGACTGAGGATCTTTGAAGGCGAGAACATGGTGGCAGACTCGGGCAACATTTATGACAGCGCACTCAAGGGAGGTCGGCTGGGCGTCTTCTGTTTCTCTCAGGAAATGATCATCTGGTCCGACTTGGTGTATCGTTGCAACGGTGAGCTGGGCTGTTTATTATTTTTAATTTGTTACTTTGCTAGTTTTATGCCTAACCATAGCCTACACGTCACTACACTCGACCTATCACATGTTATAAGCACAGATTACTTCCTCAGCCGCCCTAGATACCCACGTGATGGTTATTGTTATGCCAGGGTTTTTACTGGGGTTTAATTGAACAATGGTAGGTTCTTGCTTGACTGGAGAAACTAAAGCCAAACTACACATGCACAAAAGTCGTCAAGGATAAATATAAGACTGAGTACACGCATAAGTTTTCTTATTGATGGTCACTTAGTACAATACACTTGAATACACTTTACACTTATAACATGGAATAAATACACATTATATACGTCGAGCACGGACGAGGATCCATACAGACTTGTAGGATTCACTAGCACTCCTCTTCTAACACTGAGTAGATTTCAGAGCTACACTGAGCACTTGGTGGTTGAAATGTTGATTGCCGAGTCTTTTCCCTTGGTCCTGTCGAGCCGCTTAGGTGGTCCTGCAGTGTGGTAAATGGGGTAGAGTTACAGATGGACTAGTTGGTTTGGGGCCTTTAATAGTAGTTCCTTATGTCATGACACAGGGGGCGTACTACTGGATGAACACGAGCATGAGCGGGGACATGTCCCAAGCTATGGCTGCTCGACGATCCTGACCGTTATACTAGTCGTTGGTGAAGTTCTGTTTCGGTACTCTTGGGTGTGGGGTCTTTAATAAAAAGTCACCCGTGTCATGACAGAGTAACAAATCTTCAGGCTAACGTGGGGAAGAAGTATGACCATGACCGTACTAACTTTCCCAACTACCTTTGACCTTTATAAGAGTGTTCAAAGAACCCAGGTGATCGGATTTTTAGGCCTTTTTACAATCATATGCCCTCGACTATGGTTCTGGCACATATGTTGTATGGACTTTCTATGCAGAGTGCCGTTTATGTGACGGTGTATCGCAAAGCCCGAACTATTGTAGCTGTCTTGCCATGGCAAAGACTTCTCCAAAAGTTTTAGTAGAGTACTGAATTGATCCTAAAAATGTTTTGGGGACATGTCCTTGTTTCCACTTTCAGTGTCAAAACTGCAAGCCTAAAAAGAACCTAATGTTTTCAGAACACCATGGTGTGGACAACAAAAGTTCACCAGTAGGGGAAAGAACTCTCAGACCATCAGGTGTACAGCCATGGCATGTAAACACAGACGAATGAGAGGGTAATTCTTAGACTCAAGACCAGCCCTGTAGGAGTTTTATCTGGGAACTCGGTGGTCTGGTTAAACTAATTGTATACAAAAACAAAAAAATAGACTCAAACCTTGAATGCAATTCTTTGAGCCCTCAAATTGCTCACTCTACCCTGGTTTTGTTGAGATGGTCATGCCGTCGGCTACTATGTCCCAGGGAGGGTGTTTGAAGGTCAGAAGGTCATAGGTGCAGGGGGGGCAGATTAGGGAGTTGAGGTAGACCCCTCAAAAGTTCCCGCCATGATGGTGGTGGACCTGCGCGGAAGAGCAGTGCATCGGGACGGGGGTAATGGTGTTAGTCTCTCCTCTCTTGGTTCTTTGTAGATCGCCTTTCTTTCTTTGTTCCCGGAAGTACTGATGGTGACTTATACTGTACTTTTTCCGGGCGTGGGCTCAGTGATAGCGAAAGAACTCGAACCAATAGTTTCAAATTAGATAAATTTTGCTTCAGAAAAGATATAGGCAAATATTGGTTTGGTTACAGAGTTGTAGACAGGTGGAATAGGCTACCAAGTGCTATAGTGTGATCAAGAACGATAGGGAGCTTTAAAAAAAAAAATAGATAGGCATATGGACGAGATGGGTTGGGTGTGAGGGGGATCTGTCAGGTGTGGGCCAATCGGCGCTCTGCAGATCCCCGTTTTCTGACTTTTGACCGTTTGGTGAGGTCAGTCCTAATGGTGTTAGTGAGCTGGGCTTATAATTAGGGTTGGGTGTGACAGGGATCTACCTTGTGTGGGCCAATCGGCTTTCTGCAGACTCCCATTTTCTTATATATATATATATATATATATATATATATATATATATATATATAGGGGCAAGCAACACCAAGGTAAACACGAACATCTTTATTCTGGTACCGGTAACGTTTCGACATTAACATATGTCATCATCAGACCTAAAGCAATAAGAAATAAATGTATTAATACATTATGTTGACATGTAAAGCAAATATATTTTTAATAATGATTTAGAAAAACATAAAAAAGTTAGAAATCGCGAAAAAAGAGATAGAAACAAACACAAGCAACAGAAACAGCTAAACCATATGTGAACTACGTGTAGATATTGTAGGCTAAACTGTACACAATACCTTAGAAACATAATAGGTTGGAGGAGAATTCGTGGGTGCCCAAGGTGGGCTTAAGATGGTGAGTGAGGAGGGACTCTGCTATTAACCGGGTAGTGTCACCAGAACAACTGAAAATTACTGAAAAATCTGTTTTGTTAATGGAATGGCCTAAAGGTTCACAATGGTCTCGAATAGCTGAAAAGGATTGTTTAGAAATGGGAAGTCCAGTTCTATAAGATCGACCCAGGTGCTCCGCAACCCTCGTGTTTAAGTGCCGTTTTGATTGGCCTATATAAGTTGCATTACAGCAGCTACATTTAGGCCATTCCATTAACAAAACAGATTTTTCAGTAATTTTCAGTTGTTCTGGTGACACTACCCGGTTAATAGCAGAGTCCCTCCTCACTCACCATCTTAAGCCCACCTTGGGCACCCACGAATTCTCCTCCAACCTATTATGTTTCTAAGGTATTGTGTACAGTTTAGCCTACAATATCTACACGTAGTTCACATATGGTTTAGCTGTTTCTGTTGCTTGTGTTTGTTTCTATCTCTTTTTTCGCGATTTCTAACTTTTTTATGTTTTTCTAAATCATTATTAAAAATATATTTGCTTTAAATGTCAACATAATGTATTAATACATTTATTTCTTATTGCTTTAGGTCTGATGATGACATATGTTAATGTCGAAACGTTACCGGTACCAGAATAAAGATGTTCGTGTTTACCTTGGTGTTGCTTGCCCTTATAAGACTCCGCTTCCCCCGAGGAAAATCTATTGCCACTACTATATATATATATATATATATATATACTGTATATAATATATATATATATATATATATATATATATACAGTATATATATATATATATATATATATATATATATATATATATATATATATATATATATATATATATATATATATATATATACAAGAACTTTGCATAACTGTAGGTCAAGTTATGAAATACATTTTACTCCTTGATTTTCTCAATTATGCATTCTACATGCATGGTGAGTTGATGAAAATTATTCCATTTGTTTAAACATAGTTGCAAAGAAGTAGGCTACTTGCGTTGTGTTTATAAACTAAGGTAAGGTAGGCCTATGTATTCTTTGTACTGTACCTACCATACCTAATATACGGTTTCATTAAATTGTGCAAGCTTCTATAACACCCATACATAACAATTATGCCTGCACACACACAATGTTTGCGCACTCATGATTGATAGTGTATGGAGGCCTTTAGGCCTACAACGTAAGGTCACATGAAAATTCGTTGACTTTTGATATTTCATTTGTGTAAGTATATCAACGGAAACTGATTAATGCATAACATAGCTATGTACAGTAGCCTACAATAAAATTAAAACCCTATTGATCATGACGTAATTTAAAACAAATTACAAGTTTAACTTATATTCGTAGTCGTTACATTTGCATAAAGACAACATGAATTAATAAGCCATTGATCGAAAGACGAACTCCTGGATGGGAGAGGGCGGCAACAACAACATGAAGTCCTCAAACTTTTAACCCCTTCTGTACCTGCGACGTCTTTTTATTTATTTGTCTAGCTACAATTAGACGATATTGTGCAGTTTAAGAAGAATCTGAAGTAGTTAAAAGGGATAAGTGAAATAGTTCGAAGCCTGTTAATTGACCACTTGCGAGTTTCAGGCTATAAGGAAGTTGGAGCCGTGAACATCGATATTAAACAGAAATGCAATAATTATGTAAGTTTCTGATGGATAAATGGTATGTTGAATTGGGTTTAATGTATTCATAAATGTACTACGACCGTATTTTAGCTGTAAATGCTGTTAAATAACGTAGTCTACAGCTCCAACTTCCTTATAGAACGAAACTCGCAA
Organism: Paralithodes platypus; assembly: GCA_032716605.1. NCBI lineage: Eukaryota > Metazoa > Arthropoda > Malacostraca > Decapoda > Lithodidae > Paralithodes > Paralithodes platypus. The sequence goes on along the minus strand of CM064486.1, from coordinate 2,008,154 downwards.
GTCGACAATTGCCGCAAGCCCTTTGTAAACTGAATAAAATCATCTATACAAAAAAATTAAAGCCAGAATAAAGTAAAAAGGACGGCACCAGTAGGCATATTGCATGTGTTAAGAATTGACCACTTGCGAGTTTCAGACTATAAGGAAGTTGGAGCCGTGAACATCGATATTAAACATAAATGCAATAATAATGTAGATTGTAGCCTACGTTTCTGATGGACAAATGGTATGTTGAATTGGGTTTTATGTATTTATAAATGTACTACTACTGTATTTTAGCTGTAAAATTTGTTAAACAGCGATGTCTACACCTCCAACTTCCTTATAGAACGAAACTCGCAAGTCGGCAATTACTGTAGTGCAAGTAAACGGTTTAACAGCATTAAATAAAACTGGCAAACTCTCCTTCTTAAGTATCTTTTTTTTCTTGACCATGTGTTTATCATTGCTAATATATTTGATTTATTTCGGCAGATCAAGTTCCCGAGGCCATCTACAACGAACTGCCGTCCGAGCTGCAGCGTTATGTAGACATCGATGTCAACAGACCCGTGCCCAATGGATTTTAGAAGTTAGAAATGGTTGGTTAGCCTACATTGCGTAGGCCTACAATAAAGAAACAGCCCTAGATGTTGTGTTCCTATATTGTAATCATCGATATTTTATGGTGAATTAAATACAATCAGTCGTAATTATTAACCTAAAACGGTCTAGGAAATTGGGTCAGTTGGCAGCGCTGTTGTCGCTACCCAAAACCCTGTAAATTGAGAATCCTCAATCGTATATGGTGCCCTAATTTAATCCCCACAACTTTACAATTCATTAATAAAGATAATTTTAGTCGGAAGTCTATCCCCAAAAAGTTCGAGTTACTTGGGAGTTCGGAAGGGTTGGTCACCCTGCCGACCCTGGCCTGCACGCATATTGGCAATCCTAAACCCTGTAGTTCGGTAATTTAATCCCTATAACTGAAAGGCTGATCAATAATTACTTGTTACGAAATATTTTGATTTAGAATCGTATGTGAGTATGTCAGAGTACAGCTTTAGTGTAAATATATAATTGTTGCCCATATACAATCTACCCAGAAAATTGAGACACGACCTTGAATTGTTTACCTAGGCTGGTGTGGTCGGTGTTGGCACGTGTGGCTAATATGCCTGGATTTTACTCGGGTTACGGAGTTAATTTCTACGGTATTTGGAGGACAAGGACGAGGTGAGTGTTGGGAAGCTTTCTGTGCTAGTTTTAGTAATTTGCTGTGTAAGGAAGCAAGTAATAAAAGTACGTGTAGATTTGCCGGTTTGGTAAATTTCTATAGGCTAGGCTTGCCTAATTGCACCTAGGCCTAGCCTACAAGTTAAACAGCATATTATTTAATTTAACAGGAAGCTACGACGAGGTAAATGATGTGGTATAGGCCTAGGTGGCAATATGCGGAAATGGATTAGGCTATAGCCTAAGGGCATTCCGCCCCCTCTGACAAATCTTTTAGCCTAATCTAGGCTAGATGTGACACGGATTTTACAATGTTTCAGAGAGACATTAGCCTAACCTAACAACCTTGCCTAACCTGTCCTAGTATTATGGGTGGGGGCTGCCGCCCCCATAGTCCCATACCCCCGCTGGTTGGGTAAAATGGTAGAAATCCAGTTGGGGTGGAGTGAGTAGGCCTAACTGTAGATTTTCGTAAGGGGGTCAGAGGGGGGGGGGGGGGGGGGGGGGCGGAATGCCCTTAGGCTATAATCCTGTTCCGCATAATTGCCACCTAGTGACCTAGGCCTACCACATCACTTACCTCGTCGTAACTTCCTGTTAAATACAATACAAATTTGTTTAGGCCTAGGCCGTATAGACTAGGTGCAATTATAGAATAATTCCGCCGGTTTTAAAGGCGGTGATATGACTGCTTTAATTCTGTAAATGGGTGTTATGCAATGATATATCTTAACAAACTTAGGAGTTCTAATAGTGTTGTCAGTATTGTAAATAGCTAAACACGCATCTCTGGGAAATGTACGTAAGTAAATAGGCTACACATTGCACGGTAGTCTTATAGGCCTAAGTTGACAACCTTTGGAGGGGAAGCAATAATAAACTAGCAGCGTTTTAGTACAATTGACAACTAGCATACTTTCATCTTTGGTTTTCACATCACAAATAAAGCCTACCCTATGTAAAGGCTATCCGTATCATACACTGGACCTTTACTACGTTAGCCTATAACTAGAACGCTAAGAATGTTAGGCCTAGGCCTATTATCATTATCTTAGGGCCCTAGGCCTATTAGGTTATTATAATTATTTATTTTGTTATGGTTTTAAGTTGGTGACTAATAATTGAATACATTGTTTGGATACGCGAGCCTGTTTTAATCGATACATTAATTAAGTTTTTCAATGTATTTATATTGGGCGAATATATATTTTGACTCCCACGAATTTTCGAGATTTTTAATTTGTGAGCTCTTACAATTTATTTGTGCTAATATATCCATTTAGGCTAGAATGATGTTCCGATCAAATCAGCTGTATGTCATTAAATACATAGGCCTATGCATTTCTTTGAAAAATCTTCAAAATTGAAAAAGTTCCGCTTTAGAAAAGATATAGCCTACCGTAGGCTAGGTAAGCTCTGGTTTGGGAACAGAGTTGTAGAAGTGTGTGATTGCCTAGTGCAGTGATTAGCTCAGGAACGGTAGAACATTTCAAGTGCCTACTGGATAGGCCTAGTCATATGAATGATGGGTTAAGTGTGAATGCCTGAATGGGATCCGGCTCGTTTGAACCGGTCGGCGTCGGCCTTATGCTTTTTTCCGGTTTCTTATGTTCTTAATAAATGGCTGATTTGATCTGAACATCAATCTAAATGGATATATTTGCATAAATAAATCGTAAGAGCTCACAAACATTAATTTTGTCAGTAGGCCTATCTATACATATAATACGTAACTTCATATTATATGAATTGCAGAATGTAGCCTAACTAATTTCTTTATGCTTAATATTTGGGATTGTAGGGTAGGTGTAACTGAGCGTGTTCTATTTAAAATTTATATTTCGAAGACGTTCGTAATAGCTCACTACCATTGGGGGGTGCGCCTGTGGGGGGATAGGGGAGTGGAAAGTGCCGGTACATAAAATTAACTATATATATATATATATGTATATGTATATGTATATATATATATATATATATATATATAATATATATATATATATATAATATATATATAAAGTATATGCTTAGGGGCAATTAACGGCTGTTAACAGGCTCTAATAAGTTGACTAATGTAAATGTTAATCTGGAATCATGTCGTTGAATGGGTTTGCAGATGATTAATGTGAATTAGGCTTATCAGCTTTAAATACGTTTAATATAATTGTAACCGTATGAATACTATAAAATATATATTAATCCGATTGACTAATGAATTAATCTTATAAGATAACTGGGTAACGTGGTATATAGCGGCTGTAACCAATGACTAGGTGTTAAGTTGCGTCTTGTCCGTTTATTATTGTCTCTGTGGAAGACTAACCAATCCGTACGCAGTAATCCTATTAGTACAGTACGTTTAGTTCCGCATACAAACGATCTACAAAAATATATGCAATAGGTTCAATATATTTGTAGTGTCAAAATATACGATAGTTGAATAGTTAAGGATAGTGAGCTACATTAGGCCGTATGCACGCCATATTGTATTTGTGTAAGGGAACAGTGTGATTGACTTACGAGAATAATTTGTTGTACAACCGTTAATTAGTCATATTATTCAACTATTGCATAGGATAATACACTTCTAATTCAATCATACTATTTTTTCTTCCATAGGCTACAGAAAAAAAAACATGGATTGTGTACTATACTATATTTATGTGGATTATGTGGCCAACTGTACATTGCGATGCTAAATTGTCAATCATAACTTTTTGTTAGCGTACTTATTGGACCAGCTGGTACTAATTGGCTATTCTGCCCTAACTAAAGATACGATGACGCCATATTTTATTTTATGATAGGTAATAATGGGCGATATTATTCAACTATAAATTATGCTAAACAGGGAGGTAAACTTGTTTGAATCTGTTTTCTTAACTATTAAATTATAGTTGTATTATAAATTATATATCTTAATGCTATAAATAAAATAAATTTATCTGAATACTGATTAATCAAATTTTATCAATTGATTGGTAGGCTATTTAGGGTAAATATTTTGTCCGTACTGTGTGAAACATTATTATTATTATTATTATTATTATTATTATTATTATTATTATTATTATTATTTAATCCTATTTGGTTTATTATAGATATACCTATCTTATTAGGTGCTTTAAGTATTATTATTATTATTGATTGTTATTATTATTATTATTATTAATAATAGCCTATTATTATTTTTATTATTTATGTATTCTGTATGTCGTATCAGACCTATTCTGTATGCGATTTCACTTTCATAATATAACATTAACCTAAACCTAAACTTTTAATACCATCCTATAGTGACTGAAAAATACATACGGTAGCGTATGATTGATGTAAAGAAGCAAAATAAAGTATGCACCTTATAATTATAATCTCTACATGAATAGGACTAGGCTATAATGTAATTATATCATGATATAGCCTACCGGGGCCTAAGGGGCGCCGGCTGATGAATGACGAGAGAGGAGCATGTAGGCGATTTATTCATGCCCATAAGATGCCCTGCGTCGTTTACGTAATAAAAATACCGGTACCGTATAAGTTTTTTTATTTGATTTCCCAGAGCGACTCCGATTAATTGAATAGTGAATGATTGATTTTGCATGTTTAATCTTTTCTTTGTTCGTAATGTATATGTTTTTCTAAACATAAAGGAATATAGGGAGGAAATGCACACAGTTAATAATAATAAAGTCCATACACCTAATACGTCCACTATTTCATGAACACATTGTAAGGAGTGACCACTTGCGAGTTTCAGACTAAGGAAGTTGAATTTGTAAACTTCGATATTTAGCAGAAATACAAACATGAGGTTGTGATGCCAGATGGGTAGCAAGTTCGCTGAATGTGATTATATATATATTTATATATATATATATATATACACTACAACCGTATTTTAGCTGGTAGTTCTGCTAAACACGGATGTCTAGAGCTACAACTTGCTTAGGCTATAGACCAGTGGTTCTTAACCTGTTTAGCACCGCGCCTCCTTTTGGTCAGGAATGTATTCATGATGCCCCCCCCCCTTCCCCTCTGATGCCTAGAAACTATTTGTTTTGCTTATTATCCATTCCGTATGGATGCTTTAGACGCAAGATACTGTAAAAAGGGCGAAAAAATAACCAATCTGCATGCAAGGATTAAAACTGATTAATGGTTTTATGTCAACACTACATGTGGTTGCTCAGAATGACGGTTGTGAATTTTTCCTATCAAAGTTTCTTATTTTTGTCAAACGCCCCCCTGGTTAAGAAACGCTGCTATAGACCGAAACGCGCAAGTGGTCCATTAATTTAGAAATGTTGATTGAATAGCGATGGAAAGCTTCTCTGACAAAATAAATTCCAGAGAGAGATGGTTCAAGGTACCGGTACCGGTAATTATTTCTGGAAAGCAAAAACGTTGTTGTTTATGAAACATTTGCGCAGTTTCCTTGACTGTGATCCGATGATGATTTATTCTGTCACTGTTTATACTGTATATTATGAAGGACATATCACGGTGCGCAGGCTACGTTGTACGCAGTTTCTTTTAATCAGGTTAACATGTTTGACTGGTTAGATTCAGACCCCCCCCCCCCCCCCCCTCTCTCTCTCTCTCTCTCTCTCTCTCTCTCTCTCTCTCTCTCTCTCTCTCTCTCTCTCTCTCTCTCACTCACTCACTCACTCACTCACTCACTCACTCACTCACACTCACTCTCTCTCTCTCTCTCTCTCTCTCTCTCTCTCTCTCTCTCTCTCTCTCTCTCTCTCTTATATGGCGTTCCTACCTGTCCTCCAAGGCCTCATTATCAAGCCTGTCCTGACAACTTTTATAATGAACTGAACTGACTACGGTATTATTTAAGAGGGGATGGTTTACTTTTTGGTTGATGTTTTCATATATTTAACCCCTTCAGCTCCATGACGCATTTTTAACTTTGATTCTGGCTAAAATTAGAGGATTTTATGCTGTTTAATAAGGACCTATGTTACTAAGAGGGTTTATTGATATCGTATATATTTGATTCGAATAGGTACGTAGATTACAAACTAAAGAAACTCGTCTAATAGTAACCAGAACCTATTAACATTTACGTCACGGTGGTGAAGGGGCTAATATTTTTCTAGTTTCCTCCCTAGACCTCCATCAAGCTTTAAAAAACACCCCCTAGACCCCCTAGACCACAAGACAAATTTGTAAATTTTCGATAGAAAAAATTCCGGCCGAAGGCCGATTCCTCTTAAGGGGATATGGGCCGGCTTTCTGGTCCCTCTTATTTCTCATGTTTAGCCCCAGTAGTTTTCAGATTTTAAGACGTTCTGCCCATTAGATTGGCGAATTTAAGACCTTTCGTCCCATGTTTGTATCGATATCAAGTCCTTTCGTGCCACTTAGCTGTCGATTGTTTTTCCTGGCGAGCGATAGCGAACCTGTAATATTAATCGCTTCAATCAGACGACTTTGTGTGGTCTTCTTAATTCCCAGTGTTTCGACAATATATTCGAACCCCGCGAACAGTCGTCTGCAAATCCAACATTAACAATAACAACAAAAGCAACAACAATTATATTTACTACAATATTATTACTACTACATCTACTACCACCACTACCATTACTATTACTACCACTACCACTACTACTACTACTACTACTACTACTACTACTACTAATATTTATTATAACCTATCCTTAGAAACCTCTAAGAATACAAATATTGAGGATTATATTAATTAACTCTTAACCCACTCGACCAGCTCTGTCCGTGCAACTCTTACAATTAATTGAATTGACAACGGTATCATTTAACTCTTTTCAGCCTCAGATATTATTTAACCATCCTTCATTGTTATTCTCCACTCTTCTCGACAGGGTTACGAGGCCAGTCAATCAGGCTTAAGTCAGTCAGTCAGTCAATCATGGAGTCAGGCATTCAATCAATCAGTAAGTCAGTCAGTCAGTCAGTCAGTCAGTCAGGCAATTAGTCAGTCATTCAATTTAGCGTTTTACAGCAGCCGCATGCCCGACATTTGTTTTGTCTAATTTTGATTGATTGCTAGACATTGTTGAGGAAACAGGCCCTATTAACTCTGGCACAAACCTACTGTACTGTTAGGCGAACAGAGGCAAGGGGATCGAACCCGGTTGTTGTTGTTGTTGTTGTTCCCCAAGCTGCCTGGCCGAACAGCCCCGAGCAAGGCCAAGGCCATAACCGAGCGCCCCCTCAGAACCCTCCCTGCCGACCACAATAAAGCCTGGGTGACCGAAGCCACTCCGGTTATCTTGGTTGGCTGTAAACTAGCGAGTACCAATGACACCACAGGCCACCCTCGGCCATTGGGGACAAAAAATAAATAATATATATATATATATATATATATAGGCTAGGCTATATAAATATAATTGAAAATAACAAAACAAATCTTGCCATTGTCCTTATATACTTGTTCTTCTTCCCGGATTCTCTCTTGCTCCCACAAAACTCATCGGCGCTTTGCTCAGAGTATGTAATAGTCCATTAATTCTAGGTTGGGCAGAAATCGTAACCTCTACGGCCTCTGTAACTCAAAAAGGGCTGGAGCAAATGAGCAGTCAATTTATACACATATTCCCTAGCCAAGTCTTCCTATTTGGTAGAAATATTAGCTCGATTACTCTAGTCCTTTTCAGTTATGAGAGGGTTAGTGGTTACGATTTCTGCCCAACCTAGAAAAAATAGTCAGAGTAGAAGGAAAGTCATAGGGACAGTGGAGAGAATATCCCCCTCCCCCCTTATTCCCTCTACCGTCCTAACCTGTTTTCCCCATAAATAATTCGTCTAGCAATGTCGAGTAAAATCCCTACTGTTTCTACTTGTCGCTCTTGGATGGCGTCGTCGAGGAAATGTCGGTATTCGAATGATCTCAACAATCAGCAATAGGCTACCTCATTTCAAGCCACTTATCACATGCCTCGAACATAAAATCCCAGCTGTGAACTCGCCTATTGTCTTGTTTACAACGAAATACAAGCACTATAGCCTACTCGGTTTAATTTCATCTGACGCTAAATTACAATGTTCTTATAGCCTACTCAACTAGCCTAATACGGAAAATTTAAAAAAGAAGTAGCCTATGGAGATAATTATGGAAACTTGGGGTATTTACTGTATAGGATGCAGGAGTATAATAGTTGCATATGGTTACAATAATCATCGAGAAAACAGTTGGTAAGAGATTCATTTTGGCGTCAGATGAAATGAAACCGACTTAACCCTTTCATTTTTTTTTTTTTTTTTTTTACCATTGATGTTCTCTTATTTTTGTACTGGCTACGATTAGACGATGTTCAGTACGGTAAGGTAATTATTATTAGTAGTATTACTATTTTTATATATTTATATATTTTATATTACGGTATTTGATTTGATATATTTATTTATTTATTTATTTATTTTTGTTCTCTAAACCCCCAACTTTAATCAACATCCCCAAGACACCCTTCGAGATAAGTAGGCTATGTACGGTACATTTTTCGGTATAAAAATGTGCGGCCAAAGGCTGGTTTCTCCTTAATTGTAGGCTAGCTATCGCTCGCCAGGAAAAAATCGATTACTAAATGGCACGAAAAGTCTTACAAGTGACAAATAAATGGGGCGAGAGGTCTTAAAATCGCCAAACTAATGTGGCAAATGTCTTATAATCTCAAACATCAAAATCACAGAGAGCGAGAGAATTGATCACTTTCTAATTTCGTTCTATGAGGAAGTTTGAGGCGTAGGCTATATTTTGATATTTAGCAGAATTTCCGGCAAAAATACAGTTGCAGTTCATTTATAAACACGTAAAGTAAAATACAGTTGCAGTTCATTTATAAACACGTAAAGTACAATTCAACGTACTTTCCACCAGAAACCTGCATTATTATTGCATATGTTATCTCTGGATGTATATTCTACATGATCAATAAAATATAACATTCTTTGATAATGGCTTCCGAAGAAATAGAAGGGCACTCTCACTTGCTACAGGATCTCGATATACCCCTAGTGCTCAAACTTCAAAGCCCAAATGTTATTCAGTCAGTATCTAGCCAGAGGTCGAAGCAGGAGGGTCGCTATTTTGTTCTCGATCGTAAATCGCTAGGATAAAGGTCTAGTGAGTAGTGAGTATTATTAATATTAGTATTAGTATTAGTAGGCCTATTAATCTAATTCCGCGCACTAACCATTATGCTATCAAGACAGTTAATGATTAGGCACCTTCGCACACGGATGTTTCAAACAAGGCACATATGCTTGTTGGACCCATTCAAAAGTTTATATTTACTCAACGCCGCCATCCAAGATCAATAGATAAAAAATGTGAGGATTTTTAATGACATTGATGGATCCTCGCAAGTTTTTTTATTGTCAGCTACGAGCCTGCGACCCATCTGCAGCCATCATTTTGAGGGATAGGGTTTGGTTTGTTTATTTATTTATTTATTTTAGTTTTAGTTTCCTCCCTGTACCTCGAGCAAACTTAATAAAGTAGGCGTATCCTCATGATCCCCCTTCCAGATAAATTTGTAAAGTTTTCGGTAGACAAATGTTCCGGCCAAAGGCCGGTTCCTCCAATATTACAGGCTCGCTATCGCTCGCCAGGAAAAGATCGACACGTAAATGACACGAAAGGTCTTGATATTGAAACAAATAATGGGACGAAAGGCCTTGAAATCGACAAACTAATTGGGCAATAGTCTTAGAATCTCAAAACTAATGGGGCTAAACATGAGGGAGAAGGCCAGGTTTAATTCTAGTTTCGCTTTCACAGCATACTCATAAATTTCTATGGCTACTTTAGAGTTGTCATATACCATACTTAATTCCTATATATGTCCAAAGCGGCGGAAATGCATTATAAAGAATTATACCTACTGTAAAAACAAAAAAACAAAATCTCCCCATATGCGGCACCATAGCTATTACATAATACTAGGTTAGGTTAGGTAAGGTTGTTAGGTTAGGCTAATGTCGTTAATGTAGTTTATTATCATTATATTACGTCTTTTACCCAGCAATTTCCCTGATCTTCATAGTTGGTCGGGAAGCTATGCCTTTACAACGGCGCCTCCCTTTTGTCGCTGTGTACGTGAAACTAGAATTTTACCGAAGGCCAAAAGGGGGTCTAGAAAAAGCAACTACCTTCCCCTTTACAGGAGGATCGCTCAAGCGTTATTAGTGGACGGGTCAGTGGCACCAATATGGCGGAGGATGGCCGATCTCTGTTGCTATGGAAACACGGATCGTCGTTACATAAGTAATCTCTCTCTCTCTCTCTGGATACTCTAAACATTTTCCCTGCCTTAGCTCCCTCAATTGTCGTATCCTAATAGCCGACGTCATAATTATTCTGGTGCCATTAATACTAAAGGGATCGAGTCTTAAAATAATATTAATTGATCAATTTGGTTTTATGTATTTATAAATGCATTATGACCATATTTTCGCTGATAATTCTGCTAAATATTAATGGCCACATCTCCAACTTCCTTATAAACCAAAAATTGCAAGTGGTCAATTTACCGCCAGTGGGGAAGAAACCGAGTATAGTGTTTCTAAGAACGGGAAGTTATTATATGGCGTCGTGGCCGAGTAATCTGTTAACCCCTTCAGTACTATAACGCTTTATACCTTTGATTCTGGCTAAAATTAGACGATGTTATGCAATTTATGAAGGACCAATGTTATGAAGAGGATCTATTGAGACCGTATTTACCCATTGAGTCACAGGGGTAAATTATAAACTAAAGAAAATCGTCTAATGTTAACCAGAATATGATTGAAAATTACGTCATGGTGCTGAAAGGGTTGAGGAGGTAATGCTTGTGTTTTTTTATCTACCGGTATATATTTATTTAATAATATATTTTTTGAGTTTCCTCGCTAGACTTCCATCAAGCTTATAAAAACACCCCCTAGACACCCTTTCAAGATATTTGTTTTCATTTTTCAGTAGAAAAATGTTCCGGAAGGCCGGTTCCTTCTAAAATTAGAGGCTTGCTATCGCTCGCCAGGAAAAAATCGACACCTTAATTAAGGGCACGAAAGGTCTTAATAATGACAACAAAATGAGGCGAAAGGTCTCAAAATCGCCAAACTAACGGAACGGACGTCTTAAAACCTCAACACTAATATGCTAACATGAGGGAGAAGGGGGTCCAGAAAAAGCGAGTCTACCCCCTTAATTAATTTTTGGGTGTTCTGGCGCTCTCCTCCACATATATTATCTTAAGGGGGTAGTGCTCGCTTTTTCTGGACCCCCTTCTCCCTCATGTTTAGCATATTAGTTTTGAGATTTTAAGACGTTCGTTCCATTAGTTTGTCGATTTTATTTTGAATGTTTTGTTGAATCTTGTGTTTTCAAGGGTATATATATATAGATTCGTCTCGTCGTTGCGATTCCAACGGTATATTTTTGTTTTGTATTTATTTAAACCATATATGTAATGCCCTCGAAAATGTCCCGCACCCACAATAATACTAACCCGAGTTGACGTCAGGTATAGCGTAAAGTAGTCGTAGATGGTAAGTCCAATAAACTCATCTCGAGAGACTATCACCATGGTTCTTAAAAATCGGGACCCAGATTCACTAAAGATTCACAGAACGTTTGGTACTGCGGGCCTTAGGCCCGCAGTACCAAACGTTCCCTTCCCTCGAAGGTATCCTTCCTTTCAAAATTCGTAGTATAGAAACATTCTTTGGGAATTGTTTGGCTTAGCGAATGCTTTCGTAAACGGTCGCCGCGACCGTTTACGTCCAATATTATTGGAATCTGAAGAGGACCTTCGACCCTTCCCTTCGATGGTCGTCGGATCCCTTCGTTTGCTAATTGAATTTTATTCTTTGTATTATTGTTTCAATTCGTAAATTAAAGGTTACAGTAGACAATCTTTAATGCAAATCAATTGCATAATGTACGAAACTATTAATATATATTAATATGGGTTACAATTAGCACATTTCCAAAGACTTTGGATATATCTTCAATGACGATGTTGAACTTGACATGAGCCGTTGTACAGGCACCTTCACCTGAGGCCTATGTCGGCCAGCCTTGAGAACTTGTAGATCGCTTCATCAGATTTTATTAGCCAGATTACTACCCGGGTAAGGAAATTCACGACATTCCATTATACTTGCTTGTATATTTTGGGCTTGGAATCCTCATTTGGTGACTATTATTATCTCTCTATTTGAGGCATATTTCCTGAAATAAGTCTTGCAATTGACGAGGATGGGTGTGAATGGGATCTGCCAACATGTTAGTCCCTATTTATAGCCTACTTTAGTAGGGTAGGCTAGGCCTATATTTTTTAATCCAATAGGTCTAGCCTATGTTAAAATAGCCAACAATAGGGTACCTAGGTTAACAAGTCCCAGATATTGAAAGAAAAAGTGGTAAAAATTGAAGAGACCTTGGACAGCCTTTTTAACTAGGCCTAGGCTAGGCCTATAATTATGTTTTGTTAGGTTAGGTAAAAAGGCCATCGTTGACTATTTTAACATAGGCTAGGCCTATTGGATTAAAAAATATAGGCCTAACCAGCCTACCCTACTAAAGTAGGCAATAAATAGGGACTAACATGTTCTGCCTGATTGGGCTAGGCCTACTTGAAATACTTCCATAAATGAACATAAGATAACGAGTCTGCAGAGCTGACTGGCCCACACACGGCATATCCCATTCACACCCATCCTCGTCAATTGCAAGACTTATTTCAGGAAATAGGCCTATGCCTCAAATAGATAGATAATAATGGTCACCAAATGAGGATTCCAAGCCAAAAATACAAGCAAGTATAATGTAATGTCGTGAATTTTCTTACCTGGGTAGTAGGCTAATTGGGCGAATAAAATCTGATGAAGCAGTCTTAAGGACCTATCCATATGGAAGCATACAACAGGAGTTGTGATTAGATGATACAATATTATATAACGGGTACCTATGCTATGTATGTAAGAATTGCAATAAATTATATGAAATATATTGTTCATTCTTTATGCGGTACCTATAATTGTCCAAGCATCATGTATTTAGTCATTTATAAAAGTAAACCTGCCTACTAGACTTTCTGTTTTTGGTACTGTAGCCTATAGTACTGTAGACAGGGCAGGTGTCAATTTGATGCACAATAAGTATTGAAAATAAATGGTTTTCTATATTAGCCTAGTCAAAGGGGGTGATCACATTACTATTAACTTGAAACCCGAAACTTTATGATATTGCTGCACTGCCACTGAATGGTACTAGATTAAAACCTGGCACTTTTCATGTAGCAGAACTGTACAGTATAAAACTTGGGGCAAATTGGTGCAGCTGTGGTAAGCAGTATCATTAGGCTACACTACTTCAAGAAACCTATCATAGCCTAGGCCTATTCCAAATTTGTAGGTTAGGTTAACTCAGAAATCGCTTTCCCCATTAGCTAACCTAACCTTGGCTATATTAATTTGCCAACAATTTTGCATTGTTTAAAGAGTAGGCTACATGTTGATTAAATATGCAAGTCCCATGGAGATTAAAAAATATTTAGCCATGAAATCTTTTTCTATAATTAGGCTAGGATAGGTGACTATCCCTAGATGTCTAAAGCCGATGAGAAAAATTGTGTGATCCAAACACTCCCTGCTAAATTTTTGGAAAAACTCGGAGAGTCGGAGGTTACCTCGCTTGGATAGCTAAAATAGATTAGTTTTATTAGGTTACCATGGTTATTATAAACTAAATAATCCACTAGCCTCTCATGCCTAACCCATCGTCCAAAATCCAACCCTGGTAACCTCTTAAGGTTAGGCTAGGCCTACCCTGTTTTCAGTAGTTTTAATATATCAAGATAATTACTTTAACAATATAGGCTAGGCCTAGGCTAAATTCTCATCAAAATTGCTCATAGGCTAGCCTATGTCCAATTTAAGCACTTCTTACTATGAAATGGAGGACTCGAAGCTTTACCTTTCCCATTTGGGAAGGGTCAGCCAGGGGATAGATAGCCTATGGCAATTTACAGCCCACTATCCTAGCTCTGGCCCTTTTTGAGTTAGAGATAGGCTAGGTTAGATTTCACAATTTATGGCCATAGGCCTAGATCTACTTGGAACAGGTGAACAGGGCTAGGCTTGAATATAACAGAAAAGCTTGCTTGATATTATAACCAAGCCACTTTTCCAGAGAGCCAAGCACAACCCAATTATTCAGCGAAAATCCATACCACAACCCCATGGCTATTCCTAAACTCAAAAATTGATTGGTGGTTGAAGGGAAATTAGGCTAAGAGAAATTCAATGGTCCTCTGGGGAATCACTAGGGCCTAGGCTACCTTATTTTCGTCAATTGAGAATGTCCTAAATACAGAATAATAAGATTAATGCAATAAACTGGGTAAATAATACACCAGGGACCATCACTTTATTAAGATTCGATTCCGTCTGTACTCCCGTGAGGCTGCCCGAGGCAGTAATTTGTAAACAAAACGTTCCTCAGGTATACCAACCGTAAGAAATGCACCGCGGCGAGTTTGACAGGCTTACCAACCATACGTCCGACGGCATCGCACGAGAGATTCTCACAAGGAAGCAACTGGTGGTACCACCTTCACGTGCGAATCCGTCGTGCGAATCCTTCGTCGAAGGGATCGCACGATTATCTGGTACTGCGGGCCTAACGGTCGTAGCGTGCGATGTCGTACAGCAACCTACGATCGTTCCTAAGGGAGTGCGGAAGGTGTATTCACGAACGCATCGTTGAGCTCCCTTACGGCTCCCTTTCGGTTATTTTCACCAAGGCTTCTCTTGACCAATCAGGCGCTTGGCCTTTGTAAATAAACAATATGTCACCCACATGACTGAAGCGCCAAGAAGAACCTAATATATTTTAATTTATGAGCTTGTCATTGTTTAGCATGGCTAATTCGATCCACCACAGCCAGCAGGAAGAAGAATAGAGTATCTTGTGAATTGTGAATTCCTCACTTCAATCATAGGAAAACTACTAGAGTCAATTATTGCTAGGAAAATGAGAAACCACTTAGAAACATTTAACTTAATCAATTCTTCTCAGCATGGATTCACTCAGGGACGGTCTTGCCTTACTAATTTGCTTAGTTTTTTCTCAGAGGTATATGAAGCAGTAGATAATGACAAGTCATATGATATTATATATTTAGATTTCAGTAAAGCTTTCGACAGAGTCCCTCATGAGAGATTGATGAGAAAGGTTGAGGCACATGGAATAGGTGGGGCGTTGTTAGGATGGATTAGGTCATGGCTAATTGGTAGGAAGCAGAGAGTCAGCATAAATGGTACCAAGTCAGAATGGGGAGCAGTCAAAAGTGGTGTCCCCCAGGGATCGGTATTAGGTCCCCTGTGTTTCTTATATACATAAATGACCTAGATTTAGGTATAACTAGTAGGATAAGTAAATTCGCAGACGATACTAAAATAGGGAGATCAATTGATTCAGATAGCGATATAGAGTGCCTCCAAAGGGATCTAGATACCTTACATGAATGGTCAGTAAATTGGCAGATGAAGTTTAACATTGACAAATGCAAGGTATTAAAGATAGGGAAGATGCAAACAAATGTTAAATATAAACTAGCTAATTTAGAATTAGAAAATTCAGACTGCGAGAAAGATCTAGGTGTGTTTGTTAGCAATGATTTGAAGCCTAGAAAACAGTGTATAAGCGTTCGTAATAAGGCAAACAGGATTCTCGGGTTCATCTCTAGGAGTGTGAGTAACAGAACTGCTGATGTTATCTTAAAACTTTACTTGTCATTAGTGAGACCCCACATGGATTATGCTGTCCAATTTTGGTGTCCTTATTACAGAATGGACATAGATTCATTGGAGAGAGTACAGCGTAGAATGACAAAAATGATCCATAATATTAGAAATCTTTCGTATGAAGAAAGGTTGAAGAAATTAGGTTTACATTCGTTAGAGAGACGCAGAGTTAGAGGGGATATGATAGAGGTGTTCAAGTGGGTTAGTGGGATTAACAAAGGGGACATGGCAAATGTACTAAAGCTCAGTGATAGCGAAAGAACTCGTACCAATGGTTTCAAATTAGATAAATTTCGTTTCAGAAAAGATATAGGCAAGTATTGGTTTGGTAACAGAGTTGTAGATGGGTGGAATGGACTACCAAGTGCTATAGTGGGATCTAAAACTGTAGGGAGCTTTAAGATAAAATTGGATAAGCATATGGACGAGAAGGGTTGGGTGTGAAGGGGGATCAGCCGGGTTGGGCCAATCAGCGCTCTCCAGACCTCCATAATCCTGCGTTAATCTCTAACCGTTTTGGTAAGATGATCCTCAGGGTATTAGAGTGTGAAGCCTATAATTGGGCTTTGTAATTGAATTGGGGTTGTGTGGGACAGGGATCTGCCTTGCTTAGGCCAATCGGCTTTCTGCAGACTCCCATTTTCTTATGTTCTTATGTTCTAGAAATTAGTCTAGCTAGGCTACAGGGAAGCCTGTTAGTGGCCCAAGTTAAAGGATTTTCGACGGATTGATCATTGATAATCATATGTTAGGCTAGTTGGGAGTGTATTATTTATACCTTAACCACAGTATATTGTTCTACTTTACCATGTCTACACCTAGACAGGGCGAGCCAAACCAAAATGCCAGACTTTACTATGTCTATGCCTACACAGGCAGTTCTAGCCAAGCCAAAATGCCAGACTTAGCCTAGGCCTAATTTTTCAAAATAGGCCTAGGGTAATTTTTGGTTTAATTCTAGTTTCACTTTCACATCATACTCATAAATTTCTATGGCTACTTTAGAGTTGTCATATACCATACTTAATTCCTATATATGTCCAAGGCGGCGGAAATGCATTATAAGGAATTATACCTACTGTAAAAAAAAATATATATTTTCTCCCCATATGCGGCACCATAGCTATTACATAATACTAGGTTAGGTTAGGTAAGGTTGTTAGGTAAGGCTAATGTAGTTTATTATAATTATATTACGTCTTTTACCCAGCAATTTCCCTGATCTTCATAGTTGGTCGGGAAGCTATGCCTTTACAATGGCGCCTCCCTTTTGTCGCTGTGTACGTGAAACTAGAATTTTACCAATTCTAGTTTCACTTTCACAGCATACTCATAAATTTCTATGGCTACTTTAGAGTTGTCATATACCATACTTAATTCCTATATATGTCCAAAGCGGCGGAAATGCATTATAAGGAATTAGTATACCTACTGTAAAAAAAAAAAAAAATCTCCCCATATGCGGCACCATAGCTATTACATAATACTAGGTTAGGTTAGGTTAGGCTAATGTCGCTAATGTAGTTTATTATCATTATATTACGTCTTTTACCCAACAATTTCCCTGATCTTCATAGTTGGTCGGGAAGCTATGCCTTTACAATGGCGCCTCCCTTTTGTCGCTGTGTACGTGAAACTAGAATTTTACCTAATTTTTTTGTATTCACAACACCTCAAGGCCTATCTACCTTTTCAAAATAGGCCTAGCATAGGCCTCCTCAATCTATTATCCAACAGTTGGCCATGGGAAATAATGATAGGTTGAGGGGGGCTTTGTCCCCCTCACCTCCCATGACTTATTGCCATCATCAAATATATTACCAGCATGGGACTAATAACAGCTAGTTAACAATGAGGACGGTATGCCTGCAAACACCATCTTAACCTGCTAAGCTTCTACTTTTCCATGCTTAGGCTACACCAAGCTAGGCATTGCTAGCCTAACCAAAATACCATACGTAGGCCTAACTTTTCTAGCCTAAATAGCCCTAACTTTTTCAAAATAAACCTAGGTTATATCCTAGGCTAGGCTAAACAAAAATATTCACAACACCATATAGGCTAGCCTATTATTTTTTGTTTAGACTATGCCTAGGGTAATTCTTTTCATAATGTTTTTCCTGTGATACTTTCAAATTTGTTGAGGAAATAGGCTACCCTAATCTAACCCAGCTAGGCATTGCTAGCCTAACCAAAATACCATACATAGGCCTAACTTGTCTAGCCTAAATAGCCCTAACTTTTTCAAAATAAACCTAGGTTATAGCCTAGGCTAGGCTAAAAAAAAAAATTCACACAGCGTTTATTATTTATTCATTTTTTAGGCTAGGCCTAGGGTAATTCTTTTCATCATTTTGTTCCTGTGATACTTTAAAATTTGTTGAGGAAATAGGGTACCCTAATCTAACCCAGTTAGGCATTGCTAGCCTAACAAAAATACCATACATAGGCCTAACTTTTCTAGCCTAAATAGCCCTAACTTTTTCAAAATAAACCTAGGTTATATCCTAGGCTAGGCTAAACAAAAATATTCACACAGCGTTTATTATTTGTTCATTTTTTAGGCTAGGCCTAGGGTAATTCTTTTCATCATTTTGTTCCTGTGATACTTTCAAATTTGTTGAGGAATAGGCTACCCTAATCTAACTCAGAGGTGGTGGGGAGTTGGAATAAAACATTTCCGCAATAAATGAGGGTTAAAATCTACTAATGGTAGGCTACGTGTTGTCGCAGCACATGCATTTGTGCATCAATTAACCTTGACTAGGTCTAGGCTGGCATATGTAGGCTATTCATAGCTTAATTCAGCCTGTCATAAGACATTAAGGATACAACTATATTCATACTTTGTATTAAATGCCTTAATGGTGTTGTAAACACTAGTTAACAATCATATTGCGCTATTATTGCCTCAATAATGACTTAGTGTGTCATAAAGAGCTATACTGCAGACGAATTTGTTATGGTCGTGGGTTGTGTTATCGATATTTGTGTACCTATATCCGGGTCAAATTCATGTAAGGGTGGTCTGGACCACCCTTTGCGAAAGGGGATTTTAGGGGCTTCCTACGATCAAAGATGGCCGCTACGACGCTTCGTGAATACCAGCGTTGAGACGTAAGGGAACGGTATGGGAGTTTTCGGATCGTACGACCGTTAGTGAATCTGGGTCAGGGGAAAGGTTGATCCTAAAGGTAGCCTGGGGATAATTCCCATTCCTATTTAACCCTGGTAAAACCTAGCATTTCATTGGTGGCAGCTAAGGAACGTGACCAGGTAGCTACGTGTACACCCGTCACGCGAACCCTAAAAAAACCATATTGAGATAGCTAAGGCAAAAAGGCTACGATACCTTACGAGGCTAGGGACTAGCCTAACTAAAAAGGAATGTGGTGTAATGCCCTCGAAAATGTCCCGCACCCACAATAATACTAACCCGAGTTGACGTCAGGTATAGCGTAAAATAGTCGTAGATGGTAAGTCCAATAAACTCATCTCGAGAGACTATCACCGTGGTTCTTAAAAATCGGAGTAAGGTTGCTATACTTTTGTACGTCCGTGGTAGTACAGTGGGTTAGAGCGCGCAGGCCTGGTGGTGATGGTGGTGCGTCACTAACCAGGGTTCGAACCCCACCCAAGGCATCTCAAAACCTGTGGGTTTTTAGGGGGGTTAAATTCCCTTCAGAGGTACGTACGCCGCGCCAGGTACCAGGAAAGGTTGATCCTAAAGGTAGCCTGGGGATAATTCCCATTTCTATTTAACCCTGGTAAAACCTAGCATTTCAATATGTAGGCCCAATAGATATATTTTTTTTATTTTGATTTGTTTGTTTTCAAGGTTATGCATGGATTCATCTTGTTGCGATTCCAACGCTATATTTTATTTTATTTATTTAGACTTCTATATATTTTTGGAAAAATGTTATTTTAATACCACAAATTTTCAGAGTGTTTTTTATAAACAAAATAGGTCATTTGCATCAATATATAGTGTTTGTAATTAATTAGAAATCTCGGGGAAACCTATTTTCCCCATTAGGCCTATCGATCGATGTTGAGACACACTCCCCAATAGTGATTTGAAAAGACATTAGCCTAACCTAACCTAGTATTATGAGTGGGGGCTGCCACCCCCACACCCCCGCTGGTTGAGTGCTAATCCCTTAACCTCTGAAGTGCGCATGGGGGTAATTGGAAACGTCCCCCTGTGCTGACGTATTTGAGGTGTTTCCGTCACTAAAATATTCATTGTGCCATTAATAGCATTAATATTTATCCATATGCGCCTATTATGGGTTGATTATAAAGGTATTAACCTGAAACAACAATAAAACGAGTGAAAACAGCGTTTGGATGGTCAAAATCGGAGATATAGCCCGCGAGTTGTATAATGTATGGGTGAGGCAATCTGCTTTCCCGCCAATTTCCCCCAAGGCCACTGAGACACAGTCGATCGATACTCTCTCTCTCTCTCTTGCACTCGCTTGCTATCAGTGATGACCACACCCTCCAATCGGATTTCTAATGTTAGCACGAAAATATACCTCAGAATAAGGGAATAACAGGGAAAATAGGTGATAACTGAAGGAGGAGGAAAGTGGGGAAGGAGGGGAGGTAGAGGACTGAGATTTTGCATGGCCCAGGGGCCAAAAAAAAATAAAAAAATAAAAAAAAAAAAATATAAATTTTTTTTTTTTTTTCGATGTCAAAAGTTGATTTTTATTTTCTCTGACTCTTAAGAGTCTTCCCGCAGTGCGCCGGGGGAACTCTTAAGAGTCTCCCCGCAGCTCCCGGGTTAATAAAAAAAAAAAAAAAATTGGCTGTCGATTAGGCTATACGAAGGTGAAAGAAAAGTCGATGAAGTCTATGGTGTTTACTCTTCAATGTTCAGCTTGATTGAACATTGATAACGGGAAAGTACCTTATTGACAACCTTGTTACGAAAATTAAATTTTAGAACCATACTTTTATATTAGGTCTTTCAGAGGGTTTAACACATTTTCATATGATCTTTAGAGCTATCGATGACTGAAAGTACCGTATTGACAACCTTGTTACGAAAAAGACATTTTAGTACCATACTTTTTTATTAGGTTTTGCCGAGGGTTAAAACAAATTTTCTTATGATCTTTAGAGCATATAGATTCAATATTTATCTTCAAATATATCAACAAAATTCGTGGTATTAAAATAACATTGAACCTTATTTTATTTTATTTTTTAATATATATTGTGTTTTCAATGGTACCGGTATATATAGATTCGTCTCGTTGCGATTCCAACGGTAGCCTATATGAATTTTTGGATTTAGACCATTTTGTAGGCCCAATAGGCCTATTTTGTTTATTATGAAATTTCTAAATCACATAGACGGGTTATTTATGTATGCATTTTGCTCAATTTTCTACCACAAGTACATTTTCACCCGCTGAATCCAATGAGTGCAAACAGGAGCAATTTTGTTTGAAGACTTGAATGGGTATGAGAAGGAATACAAGAAAATTAACGTGAAATAGTCTTGTTTTGGCCAGTTCATTACCTCTAAAGACATAATTTCAACTATATACCCTAATGTTATCTGTAATAAAGACAAAAATTAATGGACTCGGCTCTCGTCTGTCACCCTAGTAACCTAGTTGAATGTTATTGTAATTAAGGGAGCTCAGACGGTATTGTGCAGCATAATTTACTGGTTCGGCTCAATGGTTTAACCCGGGAGCTGCCGGGAGACTCTTAAGAGTTCCCCCGGCGGACTGCGGGGAGACTCTTAAGAGCAGAGCTTTTGAACGCGTACCAAAACCGCGCGTTTATAGCCAGGCGGCTGAAAATTGGTGTGGGTATAGTACTACATGTCAATTCTCGACACCACCCCGCCAAACGCTCGCCCCGCACTCGTGCAAGCACCACCGCGCCAGTAACCACGCACTAGTCATGGAGCCCACACGTCCCTCACGCTCGCTCCCTGATGACACAACCAGCCCTCCTTCTGGTGGTGTTAGCCGCCGTGGAAGGCAGAGGGTGGCTGCTAAAGACCCTACCTACCAGTACGACACGCCCTACAGCTCGGAGGACGAAACACCTGCACCCAAAGCACGAAAAACACGTGCAAGCACGAGAAAGGTACAGAGGTCATTGGTGTTTCGGGACACTGCCACCACGACCCAGGCCACTGCAACAACCACTACTGCCACCACTGCCACCCCTGCCACCGGTACCAGCGACGCAGGAGGCCGCCCTAGGGCTGCAGAACCTGCGGGGGCAGGAAATTAAAGGCACGGGCGTAGGGAAGAGAACCCGTACGCCAGCCACAGTGCCCCTACCACCACCACCACCCGCCCCTGGCCCGGCTGCCCCTGCCGCCCCTGCTGCCCCTGACGCCCCTGCCACCCCTGCCGCCCCTGTCCAAGGAACAGGGAAGGGGAAGGGGAAGGGCAAAGGGAGAGGGAAAGCGACTGCTGGCCCTGCTGCCCCTGTTGCCCCTGCCGCCCCTGCCCAAGGAACAGAGAGAAGGGCGACAGGCACCACCATCATCTTGCCATCAAGGCCACGCACCACTGCTGCCCCTGCCACCGCCCCTGCTGTCCCTGTCCATAAGACTCCCGCTCGTGCAAAAGTGACCCGGAAAACTCTGACACCATCAAAGTATGCCGCCCTGCTGTTTGATGGTGATTCGCAGGACATTGGCAGCCCGGGTTTCGACGACGAAGCCCTAGCACGGGACCAAGGGTGGGGGGATTTGGGAGTGGACAGTGGGAGTGAGTCCGACGTCGGTGACGAGAATGAGGAAGGGCATCGTCTGTCAAGTGAAGAGGAGGGTGATGATGATGCAGTGCTGTATCGCGACCATGGAAGCGATATTTCAGACGATGAAGCAGACGCAGACGACATTCAGATCCCTGAGCTGCCTTCGTTCGATTGGTCTGACGGGGTCAATTTTGTACCGGACGTGCCCCAGTTCAATCCTGGGACGTCAAGAACAACTGACGACTGGCCCTGTGACGATCAAGCGAACGAAAGCGACTTCTTCCTCGCTTTTTTCGATATGGAGGTAATGACGTACATCGTTGCCCAAACAAACGCCTACTACAGGTGGGTGTTTGGCAGATTGGACGTCCTTTCTCCAAAAGCGAGAATACGAGGCTGGGTGGATACGACTGTGGAAGAATTTATGACGTTCTTTGCCTTGTTGTTCCTCATGCCTCTGATCAAGAAGCATGTGTTGCAACACTATTGGAAGCACGACCCTCTCATCGCCACCCCAACTTTCAATAAGTTCATGACTCGTGACAGATTTTTGTTGCTGCTAAGATTTATGCACTTTGCAAACAACGAAAATCCTAACAGGATTGACAGGATATGGAAAGTTCGGGATGTGTTCACCATGTTGTTGGAGAGGTATAGGAAATACTTTTACCCCTTCCTCAATTTGGTGATTGATGAGTCGCTCGTGCTCTTCAAAGGACGTCTTGTTTTCAAGCAGTATATCCCCTTGAAAAGGCATAGGTTCGGAATCAAGCTCTTCGTTTTGTGTGACTGCGAAACTGGAATAGTGCTTGACATGATCGTGTACACAGGCACTGACATTGACATACCGAAAGCCGCTGCCAATGACCCCATGGGCATGTCAGGTGCCATCGTCAGGAAAATGTTGGCACCTTACCTGGGCAAAGGCCACATCATCTACACTGACAACTGGTATACTTCTCCTGCTCTCTGCCAGTTTCTTCATGACAACCAAACGGGGTCATGTGGGACTGTCAGAAAGACAAGAAAGTTTATGCCAAAGTTCACAGGTGATGTCATTCCTCTCACAGATGCCTCCTCCAGTGACACACCTTCAGAAGACGACCTGGCCCAGGAACACCGCGAGAGGCATGTGCGAAGAAGGCGACGAAAGGGGCAGAAATTCAAGCAGCTCGAGAAGTGTGGGAAACTGATAGCCCTGAAGTGGAAGGATAAGCGAGACGTCCACCTGCTTTTCACCATCCACACAGGTGCCCAGGTGGATTCTGGCAAAATCCACTACCGAACCAGGAAGACCATCTATAAGCCCGACATGGTAGTGGACTATACCAAGAACATGCGCATGGTGGACAAGTCTGACTGTCAGCTGTCAGGCGTTGAGTGTCTGAGGAAGACTGTGAAGTGGTATCACAAGCTCTTCCTCCACCTAGTTGATATCACGATGCTCAATGCCTACAACTTGTGGTTGGTGAAAAAGGATATGGCCCCAAACCAGAAGCTGAAATTCCGGGAGTTCGTTTACAACGTCTCATACCAACTCCTGGAGAAGTATGGCACCACCACTCACAGACGTACGGCATGGCGTGGGGATCACGTTCCTGACCGCATCCAGCTGGGTGTCGAAAGACACTACCCAATCAACACTGAGATGCTTGGCACTCGTCGCAGGCAGGCGCAGTGCACCGTCTGCAGCAGCAGTGTCAGGAAACCCCATGTCACCAAAAGAGTCACCTCAATGTGCGCCGAGTGCAAAGTTCCACTCTGCCTGGGTGACTGCTTCAGGGACTACCACACCTTCAAGAATTATTGAGTGTCGCCCTGCCCTGCCCTGCCCTGGACTCGCCCCGTGCCCTGCCCTGGACTCGCCCCCTGCCCCGCCCTGCCCTGGACTCGCGCCCTACCTTACCTGACCTGACCTAATTGATCACGCTACCTCATAATGTAACATATATATTATATAATGTATAAGTTCCAAAGATGTCCCTGTGATATAGCTTTTACATTATATAATTGTATGTTTCATTATTTAGTTTATAAGTTTCAAAGATTTACATGTAATATGCCTTATTTTTTTAGTATATCAATATATATGTTTGTTATTAGCCAAAGTAATGTGTATATAATTATTTTCTTACCTCAAATGAATTGTACAAAAATAAATATGTTTCAACAAATCCTGTCAAACCTACTAAGATAATAAAAAAATAAAAATAAAAAAAAATAAAAAAAAACAAGGTCATGTCATTGTATTCTTACAATATGATATATTCTATGAATATATCATATTGTTTGAATACAATGGCATGATCTTGTAAAAAATTTTTTTTATCAAAAATGTTCTAGACAATATAAAACCTTCCCCATAACCCCCTCCTGGATTCGATCACACAACCCTATCACACTTTGAGTTTTCCAGTCCGCGACCTTACCAACCATGCCACAGAAGCTCATACCAAATATCACTCAAAACTTCGTGTCTACAATCGAAATGACAATATACAAAACAAAATGAATTATCCCACCAATTTACGTTTGTAAATTGATGGGATTATCAATTATATCATGCCAAGGTTTATAAAAGTTTGTCTCTGTCAAGAATTAGTAATTATATAACTTTATTCTGTCAAAAATTGCCCAAACACTCAGCAAAATTGCCCCTCTCAGTGCGCCTCCACTCATTTTCACACGGTCAAGCGGTGACCCTTGCCGCTCCTTTATGCCCCAGCTACACCAGCAACAGCAGCTCTGTCTGGGAACAAAATTTGTATAAATACAATAATGGATAAAATACTCTTCACAAATACATTTGTATTGTATAATATTGTAAATAAAAATGAATAATAACTGTGTGGGTGTCAAAAATTGCTCAACCAGCTTTCTTATGTCTCTCCTACGCGCGTATATTGGATTATACATAGTCATGACTGTCTGGGGGTTAGGGAATAGAATTATGCCCCACGTGCCTTCTGCGTGTCGTAAGAGGCGACTAAAGAGGTTGGGTCGGTGGGCTTGCGACACCCACCCGGAAAAAATATCTAAGCAAAGAAAAACGAACGAACAGCCTCGGATGCGGACGGAACCAACGTTGACGAACCACGACCGACTAAGGACATGCCTTCGGACATTCTGAGAATGGCTACGTGGAATGTTAGTGGCATGAATGATGGCACAAAAGAGAGAGAGGTTCTGGAAGTGTTAGTGAATGCCAGGCTGGATGTATGTGGAATGACAGAGACCAAATGGAAAGGTTCAGATGTGGGAGTGTGGAATGGGTGTGTGTGCTGGAGTGAGTGAAGGAACAGCGAGAAGGTGCATGTTTGTTTGTAAGTAGCAAATGGAAGGAATGTGTAAGAGAGTATGGGTCTGTGGGTTCAAGGATTGTGTGGGTGAGAATGAAAGTAGGAATACAAACGTGGGTGATTGTATGCGTGTATGCCCCGACAGAGGATATACTTGAAAGAAAGAAAGAGGAGTTCTGGATGAATGTGGAGGCGTGCCTGGAGAAGTTTGACAAGAACGAAAGAATATTTCTGATTGGGGATATGAATGGTAAGGTGGGTGATAGGAAAGTTGAGGGAGGGTGGGGGGTACCATCAGAGGTGAATGGGAATGGTAGTGCACTTGTGGACGTATGTGTGGGGAGGAGGCTGTGGATAGCCAACACCTTCCGACACAGAATGATCCACAGGTACACGTGGAAACGGATGTTGATGATGAAGGATAAGACAGTGGTGGAACGAAAGTCATTGATTGATTATGTATGTGTGGATGAACGAATGAAGAAATCTGTGATGGATGCTAGGGTGTATAGGGGTATTGGAGGGGGTCTGTCTGATCATTATGTAGTGGTAGCTAAGGTTAGGATACAAAAGAAGTGGGTGAGGAGAGCAGGAGGGTGGAGAGGTTGCAGGAGGAGGAAGTCAGGGAGGAGTACAGGAGAGCAGTGGAAAGACGACTAGGTGGGTTCGACCTGGAAGTTATGGAGGAAGTGGAGGAGATGAGCAAGGTGTTTAAGGATGAGATCTGTGCAGCATGTGAGGAGGTGTGTGGAGTGAGGAGAAGAGGGAGGGGAGTGAAAGGTACAGCATGGTGGACAGAAGAGGTAAGAATAGCTGTGGAAGAAAAGAAGAAAGCATATAGAGAGTGGTTGGGTAGTAGAGGGAATGAAGATTCCGAGAGACAGAAACGAGCGAGGTACGTGGAGAGTAAGAGGGTGGTGAAGAGAGTAGTGAAGGAAAGTAAGAGAAGAGTAGATGAGGAATTTGGAAGGAATCTGAGTGTAAAATGGAGGGAGAGTAAGAAACTGTTCTGGAAAGAAGTCAAGAAAGTTAGGGAAGGTAGCAAGGGAAACAGTAAGGGTGTGAAAGATAAGAATGGGAGAATGCTAGCCGAGAAGCAAGAGAGAGTCGAAAGATGGAGGGAGTACTTCAGTGAGTTGCTAAATGAAAGGAATGAAGAGCCAGCAAACATAGCTGGATATGGTATGGGAGGGAGAAGTAGTGGAGGAGGAGGTGGGGATCAGGAGGTCAGAAGTGTGGGAAGCCATGAAAAGAGTGAAGTTGGGGAAAGCACCAGGAACAGATGGAGTGTGTGGGGAAATATTGAGGTATGGTGGTGAGATAGTGATAGAATGGGTATGGAAAATGTGCAAACTAGCATGGGAGAAGGGGAGTGCACCCGATGACTGGAAGACTGGCATAATAGTCCCCCTATATAAGGGCAAAGGGGAAAGAGGAGTGTGTGGTAACCACCAAGGAATATGTCTTCTAAGCATAGTAGGGAAGGTATACAGTAGGGTAGTGATTGAGAGAGTGAGAGTGAGAACGGAGAAATGGATAGGAGACGAGCAGGGAGGTTTTAGGAAGGGAAGAGGATGTGTAGATCAGATTTTTACCCTGAATTGTGTTGTGGAGAAGTATCTGGAGAAGAAACAAAAGGTGTATGTTGCCTTTATGGACTTGGAGAAGGCCTATGACAGAGTGGATAGAGAAGGTTTGTGGAAAGTACTTAGAATATACGGAGTAGAGGTCAAGTTGCTGAAAGCAGTGAAGAGCATGTATGAGGGTGCAAAGGCGGCAGTATGTGTGGAGAGTGAGCAGAGCGAGTTCTTTGACCTGAATGTTGGTTTGAAACAGGGGTGTGTGATGTCCCCGTGGTTGTTTACTGTATATATGGATGGAGTTATGAAAGAAATACTATCAAGAGCAGTGGATGTTGGTGTATCGCTGAAAAGGGAGGGAATTGAGTGGAAGCTACCTATACTGCTGTTTGCAGATGATACAGTTTTGATGAGTGATAATGAATGGGAGTTGCAGGGTCTGGTAAATGAGTTTGGAACAGTGTGCGAAAAACGGAATTTGAAGATAAATACGGGGAAGAGCAAGGTTATGGTCTTCGAAAGGGGTGAAGTCACAGAGTGTGAGGTGAAGCTGAACGGTCAGGCTATGGAGATCGTCAACTCTTTTAAGTATCTGGGCAGTGTGTTGAGTAAAGATGGGACTATGGATGAAGAGGTGCGGGAGAGGGTACAACAGGGGAAGAGGGTTGTAGGAACGCTAAAAGCAGTAACAAGAAATAGGGTGGTCAGTATGGAAGTGAAGAAGTCCTTGCATGACAGTGTGGTAATCCCGACACTGACTTACGGAAGCGAAGCATGGACGTTGGTTGAGAGACTCAGACCAAGAGTGAGAGCAGTGGAAATGAATTACTTAAGGAGTGCGTGCGGAGTTTACATGGAGGGATAGACAGACTAATGAGGAAGTAAGAAGGAGGTGTGGTGTGGAGGTAGATGTGCTGGAAAGTGTGAAAAGGAACAACTTGAGATGGTTCGGCCATATGGAACGTATGGAAAGCGAGAGAATGACTAAGAGGGTGTACGAGAGCGAGGTGGAGGGACAGAGGGGGAGAGGTAGACCGAATATGAGGTGGAAGGATGGAGTGAGGAACTACATGAACGAAGGCGATGCTGGTTGGGGGGAGGGGCGTCGACTGACTGGGGACAGAGGTGCATGGGGGCGGTTCGTTCGTGGCCACCGCTTCGGGGATCACGGCGTCAGGCAATAGATAGATAGATAGATGACTGTCATACAAATAATTGCAGTAGGTCTCGAATATACATTTAGATTGCATATTACTTGGAAATAAATAAGTAAACGTTTCTCTGGTGGCAATCTACCCTTTCGCAAGTGTAAGGAGACACCATTCTATATTTAGCCCTTTATCACAAAAGGCAATCTGCCTGTGTTTACTGACCACCGTCGCTGGTGGTCTATAATATAGTACTTTATTTACAGTCAATGGCCTACATGTTTCTGTGGTACTTCACATGTGTCTAAAATGCAATGTCTGCTTGCATAAAAATGCAATTCTGAAGTCCATTTATACATACGACATACGCATGTCTCAGTCTCTCTCTCTCTCTCTCCATTCCTGACTCATGTTATTGTAAAACTCTTGGTGGCAACAAACACCAGACACCTGGTAGACATAAGGTTCAAAATCCCAAGACATCAATACGCTCTCCACGACTCACTCCCTCCCTCCCTGCTAGCCTCCCTCCTACCCAGCCACCCCCACCCACCCTTTCAGGCTTCCGTCTGCTAGAAACACATTCACAATTTGCGTAAATATCGCATCAATTGGGCTATATGCAGTATATTCCTTGTTATATGGGACGCCTACATACGTACACGTCTTTATTATAGCATGACAGTGCTGTAAATACAAGATTTACGTGATATTTATGGCGTAACACACCCTCTCCCCCTTTCATTCCCAGCACAACTCACTCACACCTTGGTTCACGCATAGAAACTCATTGATAATGTGCGTAAATATCGCATGAATTGGTCTATATGCGGTATATATTTTGATATATGGCACGTATACATACGTACAAGTCTGTATTATAGCATGACAGTGCTCTTCGTACAAGATATAAGTGATATGTATGGCGTAAACCACACTCTCAGCTCATAAATTGCCGCCAAACCTCCAACACATCTTCATTCCCGCCTAAAAATTATCTTATAATTCCCTTATATATTGCAATTTTTGGTCACTATGAGGCATATTCATTATTATATGGGTGGCCTACACACGTATACATACTCTACATAGCCTAAAAGGGCTCAAAAAAAGAGATATACGTGATAATACGCGGTAACCCACCCCTTCCTCCCTCTCCTTCTATCCCCTGGGCGCGTGAAAATTCGGCAGGGAAATCTCGCCGCTCGATGACAATCTAGCCGCGCGGTGCCATTCGCTCCACATTTTTCAACTACGGACCGTTCCCCCCCCCCCCCAGACATTTTTTGGGGGGTCAAATATATATGGGCCGATGCACGCAAACATTCCCTACACGATGATGTACTTTTTATCGAAATTGGCAATAGGTCCCAAAATCATCATAGGTGCGCACAGTCTTACCCTGTAGAAAACCCCCTGTGCGCCGCGGAGAGGTTAAGGAAGGGGTTTAGTTTGCTCTCTAAACTTCTATCAAATTAAAATAAAAAACACTAGACCCCCCCTTCGATATAAATTTGTACATTTTTCTACCGGCCGAAGGCCGATTCCTCTTCAAATACAGGCTCGCTATCGCTCGCCAGGAAAAAAATATACACCTAAATGGCACGAAAGGTACCGGTATTAATATTGGCAAAGAAATGGGGCAAACGGTCTGAAAATCGCCAAACTAATGGGGCGAATGTCTTGAAATCTCATAACTAATAGGGCTAAGAATGAGGGAGGAGGAGGACTCTAAAAAACAGCTGCCTCCCCTTAACCCATACAGTACCGGTGACATCCTTTTCTGTGTATTGTGGCTACTATTAGGCGATTTTATTCAGATTAGGAAGGATCTTGAAATGCTGGGTGTGAAGGGAATTTCATGGTCTCCTGAAATATCCCCAGGCTACCTTTTAGGATCAACTTTTCCTGGTACCTGGCGCGGGGTACGAACCTCTGAAGGGAATTTAACCCCCCTAAAAACCCACAGGTTTTGAGATGCCTTGGGTGGGGTTCGAACCCTGGTTAGTGACCCAACCATCACCACCAGGCCCGCGCGCTAACCCACTGTACTACCACGGACGTACTAAAAGTATAGCAACCTTAGTCCGATTTTTAAGAACCAGGACCCAGATTCACTAACGGTCGTACGATCCGAAAACTCCCTTACCGTTCCCTTACGTCTCAACGCTGGTATTCACGAAGCGTCGTAGCGGCCATCTTTGATCGTAGGAAGCCCCTAAAATCCCCTTTCGCAAAGGGTGGTCCAGACCACCCTTACATGAATTTGACCCGGATATAGGTACACAAATATCGATAACACAACCCGCGACCATAACAAATTCGTCTGCAGTATAGCTCTTTATGACACACTAAGTCATTATTGAGGCAATAATAGCGCAATATGATTGTTAACTTGTGTTTACAACACCATTAATGCATTTAATACAAAGTATGAATACATTTGTATCCTTAATGTGTTATGACAGGCCGAATTAAGCTATGAATAGCCTACATATGCCAGCCTAGACCTAGTCAAGGTTAATTGATGCACAAATGCATGTGCTGCGACAACACGTAGCCTACCATTAGTAGATTTTAATCCTCATTTATTGCGGAAATGTTTTATTCCAACTCCCCACCACCTCTGAGTTAGATTAGGGTAGCCTATTCCTCAACAAATTTGAAAGTATCACAGGAACAAAATGATGAAAAAAATTACCCTAGGCCTAGCCTAAAAAATGAATAAATAATAAACGCTGTGTGAATAATTTTGTTTAGCCTAGCCTAGGCTATAACCTAGGTTTATTTTGAAAAGTTAGGGCTATTTAGGCTAGACAAGTTAGGCCTATGTATGGTATTTTGGTTAGGCTAGCAATGCCTAGCTGGGTTTGATTAGGGTAGCCTATTTCCTCAACAAATTTGAAATTATCACAGGAAAAACATTATGAAAAGAATTACCCTAGGCATAGTCTAAACAACAAATAATAGGCTAGCCTATATGGTGTTGTGAATATTTTTGTTTAGCCTAGCCTAGGATATAACCTACGTTTATTTTGAAAAAGTTAGGCTATTTAGGCTAGAAAAGTTAGGCCTACGTATGGTATTTTGGTTAGGCTAGCAATGCCTAGCTTGGTGTAGCCTAAGCATGGTAAAGTAGAAGCCTAGCAGGTTAAGATGGTGGTTGCAGGCGTACCGTCCTCATTGTTAACTAGCTGTTATTAGTCCCATGCTGGTAATATATTTGATGATGGCAATAAGTCATGGAGGTGAGGGGGACAAAGCCCCCCTCAACCTATCATTATTTCCCATGGCCAACTGTTGGATAATAGAGATGAAGAGGCCTATGCTAGGCCTATTTTGAAAAGGTAGATAGGCCTTGAGGTGTTGTGAATACAAAACAAAATACCCTAGGCCTATTTTGAAATATTAGGCCTAGGCTAAGTCTGGCATTTTGGCTTGGCTAGAACTGCCTGTGTAGGCATAGACATAGTAAAGTCTGGCATTTTGGTTTGGCTCGCCCTGTCTAGGTGTAGACATGGTAAAGTAGAACAATATACTGTGGTTAAGGTATAATAATACACTCCCAACTAGCCTAACATATGATTATCAATGATCAATCCGTTGAAATCCTTTAACTTGGGCCACTAACAGACTTCCCTGTAGCCTAGCTAGGCTAATTCTTATCATCAATTCACAAGATACTCTATTCTTCTTCCTGCTGGCTGTGGTGGATCGAATTAGCCATGCTAAACAATGACAAGCTCATAAATTAAAGTATATTAGGTTCTTCTTGGCGCTTCGGTCATATGGGTGACATATTGTTTATTTACAAAGGCCAAGCGCCTGATTGGTCAAGAGAAGCCTTGGTGAAAATAACCGAAAGGGAGCCGTAAGGGAGCTCAACGATGCGTTCGTGAATACACCTTCCGCACTCCCTTAGGAACGATCGTAGGTTGCTGTACGACATCGCACGCTACGACCGTTAGTGAATCTGGGTCCAGGTGATAGTCTCGTGGTGTTATCACGTGATGAGTTTATTGGACTTACCATCTCCGACTATTTTACACTATACCTGACGTCAACTCGGGTTAGTATTATTGTGGGTGCGGGACATTTTCGAGGGCATTACAGATCTCTAGCAATAATAAGGCTTCAAACTATCTCAACCAACCCTTAGAACTACCACAGATCCTTCCTAAGCTGCACAATATTTTCTAAATATAGCCATCACAAAATATATCACACGTCACTGGTACTGAACGTCTGAACGGGTTGACCCTTTGAGGATCTTGAGGCAGTTCGACAGTTTATTCTGGCTATCATTAGACAAAAATGAAATAAAAATAAATACCGGTAAATTAAAAAAAAAAGGGAAAAGTGGGGAATGGGCCTGAGTAAATACAAATACCTGTACATCATTAGACGAAATATTTAGATGAGGAAGGGTTTATGGAAATCAGATGGTTAATTGAGACAGTTTTTACCCTTTTCATTCCCACAGACCCTTCCTTAGCTGTGTGAAATCCTCTAATGATAGCCAGACTAAATTGTCAAAATGCGTCATGATTTTCAAGGGGTTAAGGCGTCTTTACGACGAGTATCGCAGGATATGATTCAGTGTCGGTCAGTACTCAGTATCCAGCCAGAGGTCGAGGGAGGAGGGTCGCTTTACTTGGCTCCAGTCCTAATAACTCGTGAGAATTGTGACCTAGTGAGTATTGTCTGTAATCTATATATATATATATATATATATATATATATATATATATATATATATATATATATAGTATATAGAATACCGGGTATATATAATATATATATATATATATATATATATAATATTATATATATATATATATATAAAGCGTCTAATAGTTACCAGAATATAAGGAAAAGGATGTCACCGGTATTAAATGGTTTAATAAATTAAAAAACGTTACGAAATGTTCATGATTGAAAAATGTCATTATTTAGGTGCGGTGCATGGATTTTGTGTTTTATTGATTGGTGTTTCTCCTTTATTTTATGTTATGTACGAAAGATGAGTGGATATATCCTTTTCAGTACCGATGACGTCTATTTTATTTTATTTCGGCTACATTTAGAGCATTTTATGAAGCTTCGGAAGGATATATGGTAGCTAAAAGGATTGAGATAGTTTGTATCCTTTTAATTGGTAGGCCTACATGTCCTTCACAAGCTGAATAAAATAGTCTCATATTTACCAGAATATAAAGAAAATTATGTCACTGTTACGGTACTGAATGTGTTAAATCAATTTTAGCTTAGATATCAATGAGTTAAATCAATGTTTGCTTAGATATCATTGAGTTCAATCAATTTTAGCTTTTATATAACTTTTATTCCAGATTTCAGCAGCCACCTAGTCTTCCTCCAATATGACCACTGTGATCTTGACCTCGCCCGGTGTGGTCATTGGTGGTCGGGATCGTCAGCAGGGTGGGGGGCGACCTTTGACCTTGGTTGACCTGTGTTCCGGCCTACCCCTGGACCCCCTGCCCCCCGCCTCCCCTGAGTCCCGTGACCCTGAGGTGGCCCACGCACCAGTCAGGTCACACAATCTCTCTAGGCAACAGCAGGAGGTCAGTCAAATGTTATACACTGTTTATACATTTATGTATTAATTTTATTAATTTGTGTCTCGAGTCGGCCACCCCCAGTTATAGGGTGTATACATACATAAGAACATAAGACAATGGGAGTCTGCAGAAAGCCGATTGGCCCACATAAGGCAGATCCCTCTCACACCCACCCCCAAGTACAAGACCCAATTATAGGGGCGCATTACAAATGCGCAGATTCAAATAGGTGGCCGCGTTCGAACTTCCGGTTGAAACAACCATCAAAAGCGCGGTAAGGTTATTCCAGTACACTCGCTATGTCATTAACTATCGTTCGGTCTCATATTGATTCACACAATGATCGCACAGATAGTTGTTGGAGCAAGTCAGTCAGCCCACGGTGCACAGTCAGTCCGGTGTTGTCAACCTGTCACATGCATAATTTTCAGCAATGGATTTTACTATTTCGAAGACCAACAAAGGTATTATGCCCTGTTTTTCTACAGGTTTAACTTGGGTAATGTGAGTTCTAATTGACTGGGTATATAAGGCTGCATGCACAATACAAGATATGAGGAATAGAGAACACAAAAAAACACATGGTAGCAAGTTACACGATCACGTTTATTTATATACCACTGCAGAATACTCGTGTAAGACAATATAATAGAATCGAACAACACTAGCATAAGTGGATCTGGATGGAGCCTAGTCTCCCACTTCCAACGTTCAGGTATTAATCTTCTGATCACTGGCTTTAATTCAACAGGTTTATATACCGAAGACCATCAATGTTACTTATAGAATCATATTCACTGTTAGATTTATTACTGGTAGCTCTGGTGCACAAGTAGTAGTTCACAGACTAGATTAGACACGCGTATTTTAGAGCACGGGAATTCTAGTAACCTCAGGGGGTACTAATCTAAGTTTTATATTCTTGTCTCAGAAATACATAGAACGCAAATCAGTGGGCGAACATTCAGATATCACTAGGGTTTCCTTTAGGTAATAATATCTGGATATATGGTTGATTACGAGAGTTAGTATCGCCTGTTAATTATTGAACACTGATACGCTTAGCACTTCCTAATTGAATGGTTATATGAATTATACTGGGGCAAAGAGATAGCCACTTCGTAGAAATATTAATTAGTGAATCTCTCAACAGCACAGTAATATGTAGTACTGCTAAAGGGAATCTTGGGTAGCATCTGATGGGTCTGGTCCTGGTTATCTTGCGTCCATGATGTTGGGGGCTAACGACTGGTTCCGCGGCCGTCCAGGGGGTCCACATGTGTGAAGTTCTCAAATACGTGGGCAGGTCCTTCTATCCAAATCTGCCACGGAGTCTGCCGGCTCTGGAATCTCACTCCGGAACAACACAAGGGCAGAGCTAGAAGTTAACTGCAGCATAGTGACCCCTGGTTGGTATCTAGCTTTCAACTGATTTGACTGGGGGCGGGAGCTAGATTTATAGGCTCGGTTCTGGACCCTGTAGACAGTAGATATCTCGAGTCTTATGGATTTATTTGAGCTCTCAATAGATATGGGGACTAGGTAAGATGGTATTTACTGTTGTGGCACATGGCTATAGGAAGCCTTTATATTTTCATATAACTGAGCCTTAGTAAGAGGTACTATTTTGGCTATACTGGAAGTATTTAGGGGAGAGAGACTGGATCTACTTTGCGAGGAGGATGGGGACAGCTGTGATAGGAGCGTCTCTCTTAGATTGTTCAATCTTCATTCTATGGTATAGCTGAGGTGCTAATTTAGTGATCAGAGCATGCAAGAAAGGTAAATGGTTTATTGTGAGTTAATAAAGGTTAGTAAAGGTGTTAGTCATGCATGGTTAGTTCATTGATAGGAAGAATTCCTGTGCTACCTGGCAATGACTCGGAAGTCAAAACAGGGGCCAGGTATACCTCCGCGGGGGTGGGGTCTCCCTCCTCGGGTGGGCAAAAAGGGGGAGCTGGGCGCCCTCTCTCTGTGATAGTCATCCGGCGGCTGTGGCTAGGGGCTTGCCATATCACCAGTGTTCGTAATAACCCTCTGTGTATGAGACAGATGTGGGTGTCCTTAATACCAAAACCGAAGGTGCCTTGGCTAGCTGGTTTTACTCGGCTGGTTGTTAATTGTAGGGTTTGCTGGATGTGGTGGAGACTGGGTTGCTAACTCTGCCACATTTATCTGGAAGTATGGCAATAGAAGTTAGTTACTGGCGAGGCGGCTAGCCTCGGACCGACGACCATTGGGTGCAGGGTTGTGAATGGGTTGTAAGAGAATAGATGGCATGCAAGGGGCTAGTAAAGTTCTAATGTTGTTCTGGCCTACTAAGTGAAGGTAGGCTGGATAGGAGTATATATATAAAAGGTTGGAGAGCGTTAGCAACGGACAATTCAAGGATCTTCAAGAGGTATGAGAGAGGCTAGGTCGGACAAGAGTAGAGAAGCGCGGGGTCTTATAATGAGAGGGGAGGAGTGCAGGGGGCTATAGGGGAATTTGACCCTAAGGTCTCTGGGCGTGGGGGTGGCATTAGGCTGCAGTTGATATGGGAGTTTGAAAAGGCAGTAGAATACGTTAGCCAAATGCTACCGGGGAATGCAACTATGGGGTGGTATATGAGTCTGGAAAAGATAGAGTTATGTGATCAGTCCGAGGAGTTATGGATACTATTAGTTGGCCCTGGGAACTGCGTTTTCTATTAAATATAATATACCAACAACAGCGGCAGTTTCGTAGGGGTACTTAGTTATTGTTTCGGGGTACTTATGACAGATACTGGTAACCAGGTTATCTTATACAATCTCTGGTTGGGGTAAGAGGTGTATGACACGAAGTAAATTGGCGTAGTGTGGACTGTGGATACGAAGGAGGCAAGGGGAAGACGTATGACAATTGTGGAAAAGTAAATGGAAAAAGGTGAACACAATGGCGGATAAAAATACTTGACCTAAGGATTGAATACATAGATTTATGGGGCGATGGGTCTTCAGAAGCTTAGTCTGGCAAGACAAGATGTTAGGGAATGTTAATATTAATACTTAAACTAAGGATTGCATACATCGATGAACGATGACATTATAGTCGTCGTCCTAATAAGGTGATGAAACCTGGTTGATCTTGTTACGGCTGGATCGGCAATACATATTCGGGATTCTTGATCGTAGGACAGAAATGGCTTAAGTGACAACGACACGCTCGATTCCAGTCCCAAATACTATATGCTCCAGACAACAAAAGCACCAACGCCCTACAGAGTTATCGTCTACGGTAACGAGGTACCTTAACTCGGCGAAAGTGTACAATAGGGGTAGGCTATGAGGCTAAACTCCCTCAGACATTTATAGGTTACGTTATTACTAAAGAAATGCAATACTCAAGAAACTACGTTAATATTAAGCCTCTAATAATGTAGAATAGAAGCAGGCTAAAGGTATGACAGTGAAATGCTAAATGACAAATGTACACGCCTACTTGAAAGCGCGTGCACTACACTAACTGTCCCCTACTAACATGCACTAGCATGTAGCATACAAGATGTTCATGATCCAGTAGATACCTAATAATACACATGGGAGGAACATAAACAGTAGTCACTTATTATAATAATGAATCTATACTTGGAATAACTAAAAGGTTGCAGGCAACAGTACTGCGCCGGTAGCCTACTACCGCATAGGCTACTTCGCTTCTCTCACTCTGTCTCCCCTCCGAGTCCGTATGCGCCCTACGCAACAGAACTCCGGACACAGCAGCAAAACGACAGTGCAGTTAATTGATACATGAAAGTATTAATAGTGTTGTCTTGTGTGTGAGTAATGTGTATTGTAAAGTGTTATAGATATATACTTAAAGAGAGCTGCAATGCATAGTAAAATAAAGATATATCCCACTCATCATCCCCATGTGTTCTAGCTAGCAGGCCAAGTCACAGGAACAACGAGTCCCAGCACCGAAAGCGAGAACCCAGGAGAAGACTGTAGAGAACACAAGGACAGATAAATTACGTTACTCTACTATACCGGCACTACGAGCGAGCTGTAGTCTCGGGTGCTACACTCGCTCCTGGCTCGGTATGCAAATCAAGGCTAAGTCCTCGTCCCTCTACAGACAACTCCTGGGCATGGTCGGGCTCTTACACATGGCACCAGTCTAGTCACAAATGGGATGATGAGCAGGGCATATAACTCGTGAACATGTAGAACGTTCACCAACTATCCTCATCAAGAAGATCGCTGTTCACATTAACCCCTTAAATCTAATACATGTAAATATATGCTTGTCCTAAGAGTAATACGAGAGGTGAGTGCTGAAACTCCTTTAGGACCTCAAGGGAAGGTTATGCATTTAAATAGAGAGAAGAATTAAATGAGAGTAATGTCGTCAGAGAGAAAGAGTGCAACCGTGAGAAGTGGGAGAGAGAGCAAGGGATGTTAGAATCTCAAAGGTTCTAGGCAACCTAGTCCAGGAACACACAGCCAACCTCCAGGCAGTGTGCTGTACGACAACATGGGCCCAGCCCAGGCAGGCAACAATGGACTACCAACCCTATCGCGCCTAGCTATAAGGGCAAGGCTGCCAACCAGTCCATACGTCTGGCAACCACCCGGCCGGCAGCGCGGCGTGTTGCTACCCTCTTGCTCTGAAGCCCAACTCACTCTCTCTCTCTGAATTCCCATCCTATCTATCAACTTCTCTATTGATACTACATATTAAATGGAAGGTCTCGACATGGCTTAAAACAAAACCCACCACTGGTTAGCACATGATGAGACCTTTGCAGAGATACAAAGAACATAGTTATAAGTTGTCACACTCAATATACATAGCGGCTGACGGTAGCCAGATCACGGGCGGTACAGTGGAGTACCAAGGAGTACAATCAGGTTGCGTTGCCCAGCACTGGGGTGCGTCACAGCCCCCCCAAGATTTTAGATAATCGACCTTAGAAGCATTATCAAAATCTGACAGGCAACCAACCGACCTGCTACCCTTAGCTGCCACTAATTGCAAAAGGTGCACAACAACTGAAGTGTAAATTATACATAAAACACAATATTGCATGCATCATGCTACAACAATAAAGAGTTACAAAACTAAAAAAAAGAAAGAGTTTTCTCGTTTATTTTATTGTTTTATAATCTTTTTGGACGGCGTTATGATAGCCTAATTTTACTCCTGCTCAACCCACACACCGTGCACGACTATCTTGGATCATCAACCCTTGATAGACAATCTGCTATCACGTTCTCACTCCCGGCAATATGCTGAATGTTGAGATTATACTCTTGGAGCATTAGGGACCACCTGGTCAACCGCATATTCCGATTGTGAAACTGATTTAGGAATTTCAAGGGATGATGGTCCGTATAAATCGTCACTACCGGGCGTAGGCTGGAACATAAACTTCGAAATGTTTGAGCGACAAAACGATAGCCAGAAGCTCCTTCTCTATAGTCGAGTAATTCCTTTGTGCCGAATTAAACTTGCGAGAAAAGAAGCTCACTGGGTGTTCCAAGCCCTCGGAATCAGTCTGCAGTAACACTGCCCCGGCACCCACACCGCTGGCATCAGTCGCCAGCTGAAAACTCCTGGAGAAGTCTGGGGCCCTCAAAATCGGATGTGTACACAGCAGGTGCTTGACTAGGTCGAAAGCCCTCTGACACTCCGCAGCCCAACAGAACTTCACTGACTTCGACAGTAGATCAGTTAACGGTGCTAAGACAGTAGAGTATCCCCAGATGAAGCGCCTATAATAGCCTATCATACCTAGGAACCGCATGACCTGGCGCTTAGTGGTGGGCCTGGGAAACATATTGATAGCCTGTATCTTGCTCAGGGGGGGGCACACCCGGCCTAACCCGACCACAAAGCCAAGATACTGCACAGTAGCCTTTACAAACTCGCACTTCCTCAGGTTCACCACCAGCCCAGCATCGTGCAACTTCCTAAACAGGGTCTCTAAGTGCCTTAGGTGATTTTCAAAATCGTCATCATATACTATCACGTCATCAAGGTAGACCGTGCAGTTAGGGATTTCGTCACAAATATCGTTCATCAGGTTTTGAAACGTGGCAGGTGCGTTCTTAAGCCCATAAGGCATTACGTTACATTGGTAGGTCTTGCCATCTACCACAAAACCACAAACTTGCTTAGCTCGGTCCGACAGGGGTACTTGCCAGTAGCCTTTTACAAGATCAATTTTAGTAAGGTACTTTGCATTCCCTATCTTGTCCACGCTGTCGTCAACTCGAGGCAAAGGGTAAGGGTTGGTAGTGGTCAAGCCATTTAGCCTACGAAAATCTATGCAGAACCGCACCTTGCCGTCAGGTTTTGGCTGCAACGTGACGGGTGATGTCCACTTCACATAACCTTCAGTGATCATCCCTCTCTCAACCATGTACTTTAACTCCTCCCGTAAAGCTGGCAACTTTACCGGGGGCACACGGTAGGGCACTGACTTGAAGGGCACATTATCACCGACATCCACGTCGTGCGTTACCTGAGTAGTGAGACCTGGGTGTTCGGCGAAAACAGAGGGGTATGACCTGAACAGGCCTAGGACAGCAGCACCCTGGTGCTCAGGCAGGTGACTTACAACTTGCCTAGCCTCTTGTTCAGTATTCCCCGCCCACTGTTCCGCGGAAATGACACAGTCCCAGCTATCCTCCTCAGCAGCATGACTGTCCCCACCTCCTTCTCCACCCTGGCCGCTGCAGGCCAGCACAGGGACAGTGAGAGGCTCTGAGGGGCGTCTCACATACTCCTTCATGAGGTTAACATGACATAACTGATGTTTTTTCCTACGGTCAGGTGTTGCAACGAGATAATCAAGGTCGGACAGTTTCTTAGCCACCACATACGGCCCAATGAACTTGGCAGAAAGGGGGTGTCCAGGCAAAGGTAAAAGCAACATTACCTCCTGACCCACCGAAAACTCCCGAAGCTTCACCTTGGCGTCATACTGGTGCTTCATGACCGCCTGTGCATTAACCAAGTTATTACCTGCCACTGCCATGCAACCTATAAGTCTCTCCCGGCTCGCATCCCCATCTTCCTCCAACTCTATGGCACCATTGCTATAACGAGCTAGGCTAGCGTCTTGCAGCTGCTGCTCACTAATGTCCCCGGGCGTCAATGCATCAAGATGGTTTTGTAATAAGACATTACCCCGGCTAGTAGGCTCTACTGCCTTAGTGGCTCTCGCTACAGCTCTTGCCTCACGCGAAGTCTTACCCAACTCTGCCTTGTTACACACCATCTCTGGGCCAGAGTCAACTCCCGTGTTTATTATAGGTCCAAGTACCGAATCACCGAGAAGTGCAGCAGAATCAATGTCCCTTTTCCTGCCCTTAGCAACCTTCTCCTGATCCTTCCTCCACTGTCCCCGAGGTTGAGTGCTAGGCTGTGCAGGAGCCGCAGAGCGAGATCGGGTTACCACACAGGCCATCTCATCCTGTTGGCACCTCCCAACCCATTCCCGATTCTCACCATCCACGTCGGCCGCCCTCTCGGCAACGACTAAGGGTGGAGTCCCGGAAGTGGGCACCGCAAAGTCGTTGCCGAGAAGAAGGTCGACGCCCTCAACTGGCAAACACTCAACGATCCCTACATCCAGCTCCCTGCACACCTCTCCCACTCTCAACTCCAACCTCACAAGTGGGTATGACCTCGTAGCATTTATACCCTGCACCACAACAACTCTGGCCGCATTTATCGGTTTCCCTGTGAAGTTCCTCAACAAAGTTTGCGAAGCCCCCGTATCCCTCAACAAGTCAACCCTCCGTAGTTCACTCCCCCAGCTCACAAACCCGTGTCCCCGATGGCTACAGAAAGTGTCCCGGACAGGTGTCGAGCCTTCCGTACGCTTCTTTACCGCGTGTGCCTCAGCTGCTGACAACCTACCCCGGGCAGTTGCTGCAGCCTTCAGAGACACACCGATACTGTGAACCAATGACACCGGCTTAGCGGGAGTGTTACTAGGGCACTCACGTGAATAATGGCCTAGCTTCTGACATTTGTAACATTTCACATCCCCAATGGGCTTCTTCCCTTGTGCGGGCGAAGAAGGGGCCTGACCTTTAGTAAACGGGAGAGGCTTGTGTTTGTAGGTGTTATTAGGTGCAATGCTTTTAGTGTGGTTATGTGTGTCATAGGATTTGTATTATCGAAAACTCTGGTGGGTGGGGTATAGCGCCCCTTCTGCCCTGACTCAGCCCTCTGAGCGGCACCGCAACCACGAATCAATGATAATCTGAGGTCTGCCATCTTGGCAGCCTCCTCTACTGTCTTGGGACATTTTTCCTTAATGTTCAGCGTTAGATCGGTTCCAGTACATTTGTAAAACTGTTCCAGATAGAAAAGTTGCTTAATTTCCTCAGCCGACTCTGCGTGCTCGGACCGAAACCAGTTATTACATGCATCTGTTAAGTCCCGTGCGTGCTCCATAAAACTGACGTCGCTCTTCTTATTCACGCCACGGAACTTCAATCTATAAGTTTCGGGTTGCAGTTCGTAGGCCCGGAGCACAGCCTCCTTCACCAGTCCATACACGACACTCTCGTCCTGTGACAGTGCATCGTAGGCTTTCAACCCCTTACCCACTAGACGTGATGAAACTAATGCTGCCCATTTAACCTCCGGCCAGTCATACTCACGACACTTCTTTTCGAAACGAGCAAAAAACTCAGTCACTGCTGTCTCATCAAATGCGGGTACTAACTTAATTAAATGCGAAAGTGAGTCTGTAACCCGGTGCCCACCACCGAGATGACGCCCCGTGGTCTCTACTCTAGACTTCTCGACATCCATTTCAGCCTGGTACCTGGTTGCATCCTGATTGGCTTGGATTCTAGCAACCTCTATGCGTTCTATACTAGCCTGTTGTATCTGAGTCTCCTGCAGCTTAAACTTAGCTAGTTCTAGCTGAAATAACATCTCAGGAGACAGGCCTGGGGGGGGGAGAGCACAAAATGGGGGATCCACACCGAGACGTGTTTACGGGTAAGCCAGCTTGCCATTGAGAACCCTCCTGCTGCATCGTGCTAAGACTCACTGGCTGAGGGCCCAGCTCAGGGGTAGAGTGGAATGGAGGCTTGGAGGGAACCCCCCAAGACCCCACTCCACCCACCGCCCCATCGCCATCACCCAACAAACATGCCACCAAATTCTTCTTGGGCCAACTGTCAGGACAGTCCCGCCCCAAAACCGTGGCTAAACAGCGAAGACCGTAACAATCAATAGCCTGCAGGCGCTGTTCGGTCAAAGGTGTCTGCAAAAATGCCCGGGCATCCCTCTCTCCACTTATAACACTCCCCTCCCTAAATATCTGCTGTACTTGCTGGTCACTAGGCTGTACCGTGTTATCCTCCCCCGTAAATGATGAGTCATTAGACATAGTGCTGGTTGTACAATTGCTGTTCATAAACAAAAAAAAGTGCTTATTACTAATTGCAGTCTCGACTCACAAAATGTTAAAGATGCTTGAATGACTCTACTCTAGACACCTAACGAAACAATCTGAAAGTCCACCAATACAATAATGACACAATAAAAATTCCTCCAATATGCAAGAAAATTCTAGCCACCTCTACTAGGTAGCATAGAATAGTTCTCCAAA
Source organism: Paralithodes platypus (assembly GCA_032716605.1). Lineage (NCBI taxonomy): Eukaryota > Metazoa > Arthropoda > Malacostraca > Decapoda > Lithodidae > Paralithodes > Paralithodes platypus. The sequence goes on along the minus strand of CM064486.1, from coordinate 1,964,180 downwards.
AAACATGTGATAGGATACTACTGAATCTTGTGCAAGGTCGCCATTTTGTTACGGCTGGATCGGCAATACATATTCGGGATTCTTGATCGTAGGACAGAAATGGCTTAAGTGACAACGACACGCTCGATTCCAGTCCCAAATACTATATGCTCCAGACAACAAAAGCACCAACGCCCTACAGAGTTATCGTCTACGGTAACGAGGTACCTTAACTCGGCGAAAGTGTACAACAGGGGTAGGCTATGAGGCTAAACTCCCTCAGACATTTATAGGTTACGTTATTACTAAAGAAATGCAATACTCAAGAAACTACGTTAATATTAAGCCTCTAATAATGTAGAATAGAAGCAGGCTAAAGGTATGACAGTGAAATGCTAAATGACAAATGTACACGCCTACTTGAAAGCGCGTGCACTACACTAACTGTCCCCTACTAACATGCACTAGCATGTAGCATACAAGATGTTCATGATCCAGTAGATACCTAATAATACACATGGGAGGAACATAAACAGTAGTCACTTATTATAATAATGAATCTATACTTGGAATAACTAAAAGGTTGCAGGCAACAGTACTGCGCCGGTAGCCTACTACCGCATAGGCTACTTCGCTTCTCTCACTCTGTCTCCCCTCCGAGTCCGTATGCGCCCTACGCAACAGAACTCCGGACACAGCAGCAAAACGACAGTGCAGTTAATTGATACATGAAAGTATTAATAGTGTTGTCTTGTGTGTGAGTAATGTGTATTGTAAAGTGTTATAGATATATACTTAAAGAGAGCTGCAATGCATAGTAAAATAAAGATATATCCCACTCATCATCCCCATGTGTTCTAGCTAGCAGGCCAAGTCACAGGAACAACGAGTCCCAGCACCGAAAGCGAGAACCCAGGAGAAGACTGTAGAGAACACAAGGACAGATAAATTACGTTACTCTACTATACCGGCACTACGAGCGAGCTGTAGTCTCGGGTGCTACACTCGCTCCTGGCTCGGTATGCAAATCAAGGCTAAGTCTTCGTCCCTCTACAGACAACTCCTGGGCATGGTCGGGCTCTTACACATGGCACCAGTCTAGTCACAAATGGGATGATGAGCAGGGCATATAACTCGTGAACATGTAGAACGTTCACCAACTATCCTCATCAAGAAGATCGCTGTTCACATTAACCCCTTAAATCTAATACATGTAAATATATGCTTGTCCTAAGAGTAATACGAGAGGTGAGTGCTGAAACTCCTTTAGGACCTCAAGGGAAGGTTATGCATTTAAATAGAGAGAAGAATGAAATGAGAGTAATGTTGTCAGAGAGAAAGAGTGCAACCGTGAGAAGTGGGGAGAGAGAGCAAGGGATGTTAGAATCTCAAAGGTTCTAGGCAACCTAGTCCAAGAACACACAGCCAACCTCCAGGCAGTGTGCTGTACGACAACATGGGCCCAGCCCAGGCAGGCAACAATGGACTACCAACCCTATCGCGCCTAGCTATAAGGGCAAGGCTGCCAACCAGTCCATACGTCTGGCAACCACCCGGCCGGCAGCGCGGCGTGTTGCTACCCTCTTGCTCTGAAGCCCAACTCACTCTCTCTCTCTGAATTCCCATTATCCTATCTATCAACTTCTCTATTGATACTACATATTAAATGGAAGGTCTCGACATGGCTTAAAACAAAACCCACCACTGGTTAGCACATGACGAGACCTTTGCAGAGATACAAAGAACATAGTTATAAGTTGTCACACTCAATATACATAGCGGCTGACGGTAGCCAGATCACGGGCGGTACAGTGGAGTACCAAGGAGTACAATCAGGTTGCGTTGCCCAGCACTGGGGTGCGTCACAATCTGTACTTGGCACAATACGACACAAGGACAGTGCCGCTATGTCGTATCAATACTGGTGGCAGTTAATATTAGAGACACTTAGTTACTAGAGGAACAATGCAAGGGGGCGACTGAGCACGGGTTACATATATCTATACTCGTCATGGGAAATGATATACAAGGTCTAGGGACAGGCGTGGGTGTTTTAACTTCTAAGATATATAACATCTACTTCTCGGATGTAAGAACATACATAGATATAATTATGGCTGTCAGATGTGTTGGCATTGGCTCAACGTCGGGACAGGGCATGGGTGTTTTTAATATGAATGTATATTCCTGTTCATCATCTTTGTAGTTAGGAGTGTAGGACACGAGGGGGTAGTGTACATGAGGTGTGGAAAAATGGTCAGTTTAGAAGGGGTATCTAGGTGCGGCCTGGAGCTGCTTAGCCCTGCGGGCTTGGGCCTGTCTGAATTGGCTGGCTCGGTCAGCTGGTCCTTTCGTTCTGTGGACCTTTCCTTTGGGTGTTTCTGTGTGGTGTTCGTTCGTGGCTTCTGTGGTGGGCTTCTCGTTCTGGGGCATTTTAAAAGGTAACAAAAAGTTTGATGCACGAAGGATACATATACAGAATGGACAGTACATTGACGGACGGATGTATTTTTTGGCGATGTACCAAAAAGAAATGTAAAGGTAGACTTAAAACCGATAGCACAATGACTTCCATTCTTCCGGTACAATTGGAACATAACCATGACAAAGATGAAAGAAAACTTGAAAGACAGTGGCTGAAACATCATTTGGTCTCCAATTAATTGACCCTGCAGATATCGAAGATTGCTTCGTCGATGATTTGATGACAGACGCACCGCAGGATGGGTTCGTATTAATTTTAATATCAATAAAATACTATGAAAATGAAACCGCGCTTTTTATATAAATAGATCCGCGCTTTCGTAGATAAACCGCTGCGCTTTTAATATACCCATCCGCGCTTTCGTAGATAAACCGCTGCGCTTTTAATATACCCATCCGCGCTTTCGTAAAACGCCGAATTATAGGCCCAACTCACCAATACCACGAGGACCGACCTCACCAAAACGGTCAGAGGCCAACAAAACTATAGCTACCTACCTACATACATACTTACATTATAATTATTATTAGCTCAATGTAACTACTGTACTATAAAGATACCTACCCAAGCAGTTTGGTTAAGCCCCGGCGCATTTATCCCCTAATGACATTCACTTCCTTGAGATATTTGGGCTACCAAATATTTATACCTGTATGGCATTTTTCTTTGTGTATGAATATTTTGTCATCGATTCTGGTGTGGTTTAAATTCAAGTTGGTTCAGTATTCAATTTATTTATGGCAATTTATGTGTGATAAGTGTAGCCTACAGTATCCTAATGGATTTTTTTTTTTTTTTTTTTTTAATCTCCTCCCTCATGTTTAGCCCAATTAGTTATGAGGTTTTAGGACATTCTCCCAATTAGTTTGGCAATTTTTAAGTCTTGACCCAATTTTGTTTTCAATATTAAGACCTTTCGTGCCATTTAGGTGCCGATTTTTTCCTGGTTGTAATATAGGAGGATTTTTTCTATCGAAAAATGTACAAATATATCTCGAAGGGGGTCTTGGGGGTGTATTTTTAAGCTTTATGGAAGTCTTGAGAGCAAAAAAAAAAAAAAATATATATATACATGTATATATACCGGTATATAATATAACAACATATATATACCGGTATATAATATAACAACATATATATACCGGTATATAAAATATAATCCCCCCTCCTCGCCCGTGTCAGTTTATTGAGGGCAAGATCTTTTATATAGGCCTTGATTGTGGGAGGCTGTTGGATAACTATTCTTGGGAAATATATGATGCGGAGCTTTTTCGGGGAGTACTGTACAGTATAATAATTATAGGAGAGAAAAAACAAATATCAGATATAGGTCTACGTATCTTGCTAAATATATTGAGAGAGATAAGGATTGTTTAACGAGAGAGAGAGAGAGAGTCCATCAGATCATCACCCCCCTCTCCCCCCCTCCCCCCCTACTCAATAATTCATGGTGATTAAATCGCCACCACAACCAGTCCACATGGAATTTACACTGAGGAACCTGTCTTGTATATATATTTTTTTTTCTCTCCTTCAAGATTAAACAACGCTGTAATAAGCCTGCAGAGACCATCCCCCCATCCGGTAGTAAGAGAGAGGGACTATCTTTTTGCGCACTGGTGCATGGTGCGTCAATTTTGTCAAACATCAAACAAAATGTTGATATTTTATTTTTTAATGTGTAAAATTGATCACCAAAGGCCAAACTATGTATCCCGTATCAGTATTGCCGAATGTTTATTATGGGCATGGACGTATATTTATTAATTTTTTAGTTACTGTATGTTTTTGTTTTATTTTTATTTTTATTTTTGTCTATATTCCAACTACAGTATTCCCTCTCGGGCATAGGCTGAGAGCCTGTACATTCAACCGTACATTCAACGATGAAGCCCATGAGGTCTCGTTCCAGTCTAGGGAGTGAGACATGTGAAGCACTTTGAGATGCAACCATCCCCCGCTATCTTGCATTCGCAAGATAGCGGGGCCTGGTTGCCCACCCACGGCTCGAAGCAGCCCCATCTCTGGAGCTGCCTTGCCCCAGTACTTCACTGTCTCATCCCCCAGATTCGAACCCTCACTCTCAGAACGCCGCCCCCCCCCCCCCTAGTGCTTGTGAAATGGAAGCAATATGTGATTAGGTGGTATGCCTCCTTGCCACCACCTGTCCTCCCCTTACATGAGTCTTAGAGCTTTCGAAGGACATCAGTTGAGTTAAAGTTAATCCAGTTAGTTTTTCTATCTATCTATCATCAGATGCCATAATGTCCGAGGGCATGGCCATGAATGATTTTTCTCCGTGAACCACTGTCCTCTGTCAGTCGGCATCCCTCATTCCACTTATCACCCCTTTCACTTATATACGGTACTTTTCCTCTGTTAGTCTGCATCCCTCATCCCACCCAACACCTTCTTCACTCATATACCTCTCATCCCCATCCTTCCACCTTACTCTCGGTCTGCTTTTCCTCTCTGCCCATTTACCTCACTCTCATACACTCTATTTTAGTTATTCTGTCACTTCATCCTCTATGCTACCATCTTTACACATCACACTGCCCAAACAATTATATGTGTTTTTTTATTTTAAGTTTTATTTTATTAAGTTATTTCCACATAGCTAAGCCTATTTTGATTAGTTCCTTTGCGTTTATCTTGTGTCGTCCCAGTTTTGGTTTGTTTGTTTTGCAAGTTTTACATAATAATTCCTAAATTGATTTCTTAGAGGTCCTTCCTTATCGGAATAAAAATGCCTGAACAAAGCAATATTAATATAAATCACCATCGTATTCAAAGAAACTAAATAAGGTTTGTATTTACAGTTGGCGGTGACCAATGCTTTGCGGTACTTCCCAACGCCCTGTCATGCTGAACTGGCACCGGAGTTTGCCCGAGAGCTGCAACAGTACGGCCATATCTACATGTATCGCTTCCTTCCCAACATGAATCTCAGGTTAGTTATGCCTTAAGTCGGTATCACACGAGCGCTTTTTCCCTCAACATTTATCCTCAACACTGGTCTGGCTGCTTATGAGGAAAACATTTAAATTTTTTTGCTTACCGGTCTATCTATCTATTATGCTCAGGCCCAATCCCCATTTTGGGGGTAGCCGACTCAAGACACAGCAAGAACAGGGAAAACACAAAAACAACATAAAACAACAAATAAACACAGATAAAAAGCACAAACTCACACACATCCAGGTCACCCAGGAGAAGACCCAGAGACCAGGGTCACCAAGGTCGCTCCAGCACTCCCCCGGCCCCCGACCACCCGGAGAGGTTCCGATCTCGGCAGGCAGACATGCAGCGGAGCCAAAGCCACAAGCCCTCCCACCACACTTCCAGGCGCACCCTTCATATTAATCGTCTCCCCGGGCCAGGCGCCTGATGGACTATTATCTAGTCCAACTTGCGCCTGACCCCTTACTCCAACTTGCGCCTGACCCCTTACTCCAAATGACCACGTGTTGACTCAATTATTCACAAGCATTCTCCATTCACTCCTGTCCACCACCACTTCCCCTGCCTGATCTATAGTTATTCCTCTATCATCCAAATCCTTTCTTACACAGTCTCTCCATCTCAATGGGGGTCTTCCTGCCCTTCTATCTCCCCTTGTACCTGACTCACATATTCTCTTTGTAAGCCTTTCATCTCCCATTCGTTCAACATGACCATACCAGCTCAGCACCCTTCTGTCCACTATGGCTGACAAATGTTCCTGCTGCCCCACTCTCCTACATATCTTTTCATTCCTCAATCTGTCTCTACGAGTAACTCCACACATACTCCTCAAGCAGCTCATCTCCATCACATCCAGCCCTCTTTTCTCCTTTTTCTTCAGAGCCCATGTCTCAGCCCCATACATCACTGTTGGCACAACAATTCCTTGGTACAGTGCACATTTTACTTTCACTCCGAGATTTCTCGTCTTCCACATACTTCCCATTGCACCGAAAACCTTCCTTCCTTCACACACTCTCTGTTTTACCTCCGCTCCTGCTTATCGTTCCTCCTAGATATTTAAAACACTACTTGTTCCAATATTTCCCCATCCAGCCTCACATCTAGATTCACCCTATGCTCTCCCCTATTACACACCATTACTTTACTTTTATTGACGCTTACCGGTAGCCTACCTAAATTAATCTGTCATCAGTCTAGTTTCCGATACCATTGCAAAATATTCCAGAAATGTTGCCAGAAAAATGTTGATCATCCTATGTTGACTATAAAAGCTCTCGTGTGATACCGGCTTTATCAACAACACCATTATTATACAAAACAGATTGAAGTGGATATACAGTAGTTAAGGGGGTACTGCTTGGTTTTTGGTCTATACAGTACCGGTATATGGTTATATTTTTTTTTTAGTTTCCTCGCTAGACCTCCATCAAGCTTTAAAAAACACCCCCTAGAACCCCCTTCTAGATAAATTTATAACAAAATTTATAGAAAAATGTTCCGGCCAAAGGCCGATTCCTCTTAAATTACAGGCTCGCCATCGCTCGCCAGGAAAAATTTGACGCCTAAATGGCACGAAAGGTCTTGAAATTGGCAACGAAATGGGGTGAAAGGTATTAAAATCATCAAACTAATGGAAGGAACATCTTAATATCTCAAAACTAATATGCTAAACACGAGGGAGGAGATCCATAAAAAGCGAGTAGTACCCCCTTAAAGGTTCTAAGTTACCTGAAAGATGAGTTGAAGCCCACTTCATTATCAATAGTCAGCCAGCTCATTTCACTTGGCCCATTTCTCCCAGACTTCCCAAATTGACTATGTAATTCCTTGAATGTGACGATAGTGCGTTGTTATATGTGCGATTAGGCCTAGTTTGCTTGGGAGACAGGTTAATAATAATAATAATAATAATAATAATAATAATTCTTTATTCCAGACACATAAGATAGATACAGTATAAATACAGTACGACCTAATGGTCCATATCACATACACTTCTCGTCAGAGCACAGATAATAATTATACACAAAGATATATTAATAAAGACACAATAAAATAAAAAATACAGTAGGCCTATTTACAGAATAGAGCACATATCACATTTTGTCACAATATAACACAGATAGGCTAACTAAGGCTATTGCTCAATGTTGGTTAACACCTATTGCACAGATCATTGCTCATAGTTAAATTAGACCTATATATTACATTACAGTACATACTATGTGTGCAGCAGCTTCTGCCAGTGAGATATAATACGGGATTCATAGATATGATCACTAGACCAAAGAGCTACAATCAGCGTGTTACTGGAGGATTGCAGTCGCTGCGAAAAGCGGTACACCAGTCTCCTGATGACAGCCCGACAGCACTGCACATCCAACAGTGTGCACACCATACTAGTGCTTTCATATTTAGAGAGACCAATGAACATCTTGAGTATATTATGATAGGATGTACACAGACCATTTATGGTGGCTCTCTTATACTTCCACCACAAATGGGCCGTGTACATAGAGGAACAATATGTCCGGAACAAAGTGACTTTAGTTTCCCAATTACACATGTGGAATTTTCTCAAGATGGTGTTACCACGTAAATATAGCTGTCTGCGCTGACGGCCGATATCTGCATCATCTGAGCAATCGTTTGAGATAATGTGTCCCAGGTATTTTATTTTGTTTACTTCTTGAATAATTTGATTATTGAGTGAGAAATTTGGCAGTTTACTTTTATACAGTAATTTTGATCTAAATATAAGAACAGCACTTTTCAGTGGGTTGAATTTAACACAATGTTTACTACCAAAAGATTCACATATATCAAGAAGTTTGCTCAGACCCGCAGAAGACGGTGCAATAATGACCAGATCATCAGCATACATGAGATTGTTGATGATTTTATTCCCACCATAACATCCAATCTGCTCTTTATTCAATTTATCACTTAATTCATCCATATATACATTGAATAAGTAAGGTGAGAGAATACTACCCTGTCTCACTCCATTGGTTACTGTAAAGGAATCCGAAATAATGTTACCCCATCTTACATTAAATGTTTGATTGGCGTACCAGTACTTCAAGATTCTCAGTATATAGGATGGCACTCCCCTTGTTGCTAATTTATCAAACAGGATATTGTGGCAGACTCTGTCAAATGCCTTACTAGCATCAAGAAAGCATGCAAAAATAGAGCTGTTCATTTTGATGTACCCATCCACTAGCTCCTTCAGAGTGTAGATGCACTGGTCCGTACCATGATTCTTTTTAAAACCAAATTGATTACTATTAGTTGAGATATACACTGAGATTCTGTCTAAAATGATTAACTCTAGTATCTTACTTACAATACTGGCAAGGGCAATAGGTCTATAGTTGTCTTTTGATGTAATTTTGCCAGCCTTGTCTTTAATTACTGGTATCAAGGTAACGGACATCATAGATTCTGGTAGGAAACCATGGATTAGAAAGCTGGTAAAGCAACTGCTGAGTTTCTCCAAGAGGAGAGTGGAGGAGTACTTCAAATGTTCAGCATATATACCATCAAAACCACAGGATTTGTTAGCATCTAGCCTACTTATTGCAGCCTTGATTTTTTCACTTGTAACTTTAATTGTGTCATATTTTCTTCTTTGTTACACTCTGTTGTAGCAGCAATGGTATTTCCTTGGTGCCCAACAGAGTTAAACAAAGTTTGGTAATGTGTTTTCCAAAGATTGGCTATGTTATTAGTACCAGAGATCCCATCTACACTAACGGGTAGAGGTGTGCAGCTATTATGCATTTTTTTAATATCCTTCCAGAAGGCCAATGTGTCTTTGCTAGCAAAGTTTTTGGCCAATGCTTCTCTTCTTAATACATTTTCATTGTTTTTTATATATCTGATTGCATACTTGCATCTAGCCTTTAGTCTGGTGAACATGTCAAAAATGGGTCCCTGTCTCGGTTTGTTATGATCAGCCATACACTACGAGCATCTCGGGATGCCTGGTATAGTTCTGAAACATGGTCATTCCACCCAGGTTTGTTAAAAGAGTAATTTTTGTTATGCTTGTGAAATACTATGTCACTAGCCTTAGTAAGACAAGATATAATATTATTGTACAGCTTGCTGACTTCTTCTCGATGACTAGCATTAACACAATTGGGGTCTTCACAGGTAATGGCATCCTCACTGCCAGGATCAAGCTCAGAAAGGAGAGTGTGTGTTAAAGTGCAAAATTGCTCACACTCCTCCTCGTCAAGCCCGCCCCATGGCAGTTTTGGATTTACACTATTGTTTGACTGGGTTAATTCTGGCGCTCTTTCCAAACTAGCTGTTAAGGTCAATGGGATATGATCTTCATCTGTATATGTATACTGAATTTCCATATTTGTTATCATATCATGGAAATCAGCACTAGCTACGGTATGATCTAGCCAAGACGTTGAGCCCCATGCTGCACTGACACATGTGTAACTACTATGAGGGAGCATGAGCTGAGAAGAGATAATTAGATCATGCTCACCACAGAAGTTAGTCATATGACTAGCAAACAGAGAGTTACTCATGTCCTTCAGATTAGCATTCCAGTCCCCTATTACAGAGTAGCAGGTGGTATTTAGTTCTTGTAAAAGAGCACTTAGCTCTCCAAGGCATTCCAGGTATTGTTCTTCATTTTCATTACATTGGTAGGGCAAGTACACACTAAGAATAACTACTTTCCGTTGGATATCTTCTATTTCTATACCTGTACACCATGGTAAATTTGTTACAAGTGGTTTAACCCGGCTGTCTAAAGAGTCCCTCCACAAAATAGCTACTCCTCCCGGTGGGTGACCTGCTACTAGACCATCCATAGCATCGGTTGTCGAGACCCCAAACCCATGAAAATTATCACAGATAGTACTGAGGTTACCCAAATCCTGTTTAAAATACCAAGTCTCCTGCAGGCACACAATATCACTGGTATTAAATACGTCTACTACATCAGGGCGTAGGAGAAGCCCTCTGTTGGTTTTAGGGAGCCCCCTACAGTTATAAGTAGCAATACGCAAATTGTTGGGAGATGAAGTAGACTTTATATCCATGATTAAGAGTTGTTGGGAGGGTGGGTTACCGTAGTTATAGAGTCCTCATTTGTTGATACCGGTACCTGTGCCCTACGTTCTCTCCACCAGTACAACCGATGCTTCCTCTGGCCAAAGTTCTTCATCCATAAACACCTCGGGATTTGGACACTCGCAGTTTATTCTGAATGAAATATATGTGTGCCTATCAGACCAGGGAATAATTGGTTCAACATCCATACTAAGACTGAGTTTATTGGAGAGATATTCTTTCAAGTCGGATGCCGTCACTCCTGGCTTAAAACCTGTCGCGAATACTTTGGCTATGCGTGATCTTTTCACTTTTTTAACTGTACTTATCCCCGTACTTTTATTTTTACCCTTAATCCCCTGATGCATAAAGTTCCTAGGTTGAATTTGCACAGCCATAGAATTCCTAACATTGTTTGTGGTACCAGTACCGGTACCTCCATTCAGCCTCTGTTCCCCCTCAGGTATGTGATGAGTTTTACCTTTGGTGGAATGTACCCTAAACCATTGTCCTTGAACAGTACCCTCCCCCTTAGGTTAACTTGCTAATGTAGTACCGGTAATGTACACCCTATGTGGTGGATTGTGTTCTTTTATTTATAGAGAGTTATTATTTTGCTTAAGCGTTGTTTCCACATAGCGATTTTGATAAGATATTTTGTCTTTTTACTGTATTCGTCCAAGTTTTGGTTTGTTTATTTTGCAAGTTTTACATTATAATATTAACACACCCTTCACCCGATTCACATTACTCAGTTCACTTGGTGATGGGCTGGTCTATCAGAGTGAGAACTGAGCGATCTCTGCCACACCCATAGCTTACTCTGACTGTTCCTTTTACTTATATATTTTCTAGATCTCAAGTGACGGTGTCTATTCCGTGGATTGACCTCCCAATCTAACAAGATTGGAAGCCAAAGTGACACATTTTTCCTTTGCCCCTCAACTTTCTCTTCATAATTGCTGAGGGGCACAGGGCCCTGGGTGGGGCTTTGGTTTCCCGGGCGTTTCTGCACCCTCCTCAGCTCCCCGCCATGGAGTGGCTTCGGTCACCAAGGCTTTATTGTGGTCGGCAGGGAGGGTTCTGTGGGGGCGCTCGGTTATTGCCTTGGCCTTGCTTGGGGCTGTTCGGCCAGGCAGCTTGGGGAACAACAACAACTCAGTTCACTTCACCGAACTCACCCGCCTTTTTATTAGATAATGAATTAAACCAACCTCAACCGTATGTGTGAATGCGACTGTGTAAATGCAATTTGTAATGGTTCCCCCATTTATTCCAGAGCGTACCCCCTGTCTGAGATCCCCGGAGTGAGCCGAAAGGGCGCTGCAGTGATCCACATGATCCTCAACAACCTTGACCCATGCGTGGCTCAGTTCCCGCAGGAGTTGATCACGTACGGGGGAAATGGTCAGGTCTTTTCAAATTGGGCTCAGGTGGGTGCTGGGTGGTGATACTTTTTTCTAGATAGTACCGATATGTGTTTACTAGAAGAGACAAAAAATACAGTATTGCCTATACCTGTTTATTTGTGCATTAAAGTAATAATAATAATAATAATAATAATAATTCTTTATTCCAGACACATAAGATAGATACAGTATAAATACAGTACGACCTAATGGTCCATATCACATACACTTCTCGTCAGAGCACAGATAATAATTATACACAAAGATATATTAATAAAGACACAATAAAATAAAAAATACAGTAGGCCTATTTACAGAATAGAGCACATATCACATTTTGTCACAATATAATTATTATGTTCCTTCCAACAACCAACTATACTCCTAAAATCGATTAATGAAATTTACAAACACCGAAATGTGCAGATCATCGCATCACGTAGACAGTTATGCCTACGATTTATTATGCAACACAGATAGGCTAACTAAGGCTATTGCTCAATGTTGGTTAACACCTATTGCACAGATCATTGCTCATAGTTCAATTAGACCTATATATTACATTACAGTACATACTATGTGTGCAGCAGCTTCTGCCAGTGAGATATAATACGGGATTCATAGATATGATCACTAGACCAAAGAGCTACAATCAGCGTGTTACTGGAGGATTGCAGTCGCTGCGAAAAGCTGTACACCAGTCTCCTGATGACAGCCCGACAGCACTGCACATCCAACAGTGTGCACACCATACTAGTGCTTTCATATTTAGAGAGACCAATGAACATCTTGAGTATATTATGATAGGATGTACACAGACCATTTATGGTGGCTCTCTTATACTTCCACCACAAATGGGCCGTGTACATAGAGGAACAATATGTCCGGAACAAAGTGACTTTAGTTTCCCAATTACACATGTGGAATTTTCTCAAGATGGTGTTACCACGTAAATATAGCTGTCTGCGCTGACGGCCGATATCTGCATCATCTGAGCAATCGTTTGAGATAATGTGTCCCAGGTATTTTATTTTGTTTACTTCTTGAATAATTTGATTATTGAGTGAGAAATTTGGCAGTTTACTTTTATACAGTAATTTTGATCTAAATATAAGAACAGCACTTTTCAGTGGGTTGAATTTAACACAATGTTTACTACCAAAAGATTCACATATATCAAGAAGTTTGCTCAGACCCGCAGAAGACGGTGCAATAATGACCAGATCATCAGCATACATGAGATGGTTGATGATTTTATTCCCACCATAACATCCAATCTGCTCTTTATTCAATTTATCACTTAATTCATCCATATATACATTGAATAAGTAAGGTGAGAGAATACTACCCTGTCTCACTCCATTGGTTACTGTAAAGGAATCCGAAATAATGTTACCCCATCTTACATTAAATGTTTGATTGGCGTACCAGTACTTCAAGATTCTCAGTATATAGGATGGCACTCCCCTTGTTGCTAATTTATCAAACAGGATATTGTGGCAGACTCTGTCAAATGCCTTACTAGCATCAAGAAAGCATGCAAAAATAGAGCTGTTCATTTTGATGTACCCATCCACTAGCTCCTTCAGAGTGTAGATGCACTGGTCCGTACCATGATTCTTTTTAAAACCAAATTGATTACTATTAGTTGAGATATACACTGAGATTCTGTCTAAAATGATTAACTCTAGTATCTTACTTACAATACTGGCAAGGGCAATAGGTCTATAGTTGTCTTTTGATGTAATTTTGCCAGCCTTGTCTTTAATTACTGGTATCAAGGTAACGGACATCATAGATTCTGGTAGGAAACCATGGATTAGAAAGCTGGTAAAGCAACTGCTGAGTTTCTCCAAGAGGAGAGTGGAGGAGTACTTCAAATGTTCAGCATATATACCATCAAAACCACAGGATTTGTTAGCATCTAGCCTACTTAATACCTCTGCATTTAGTTCAAGTGGACTTCTTTCTAGAGTACAGCCACAGTCTAGCCACAAGCCGTTGCACGGTTGATAGAGCACTCGCCAGCAAACTGTGAGGTTGACGGTTCGAGTCTAGGGCAGGCCAGTGTGTGTTATTGGCAGACGCCAGTGCTGTTGGTGGACAGCGCGGTCTAGCAATCTGTGGCAACTACAGTATTCACTGAAGTCCCTGATCATCAGGACACCCACCCTAGCCCAGCTCTTGAGCAGGGAGTGCATGGTGGTAAAAACGCATCATCACAGTAGACTTATTATATAATATGACTAGTGGGAATATATGATGTGTATATGTTTTGGTCAGCTGATTGCCACTTTTCATGCTACAGTCCTTGCAGCATCTCTGTCAGAGTTAACTCTGAGATAACTTTTTTAAAACATTTTGCCAGGTTTTCCTGTGCTGATGTCTTTCCCTCCACTTTCATACTTTTATCAGCCCTCGGCCAATCACCCTCATCTTTTCTCACATGGCTAAAGCACCGCAGCCCATCAAAGTCTATTATTTATATTTTGTCCAGAAATGTTGACCATTAACCTTTTATAACTCAAAACTGACTACCAACCAAGCTATTATTTCTACCAAGTGGGAATAATCAACCAGTAAATAAGTGTATAAATTTATAGCCCATTAGCTCTAGCCCTTTTTGAGTTACAAGAGGTTTATCATCACAATTTTGGCCTACTAATAATGAATAGACTAGTCCTCATTACCTGATTGATACACACTATACCAATATATACTGTATACTGTCAAAGGGAGTAATTGTGGACACTGGAGAATTGAGGAGAGGTCATAAAACCCTTATTATTCAATATACAGTATAGGGATCTTATCAATTTAAACATACACAACACCATAATGCCATAATTTTGCTAAAGACATAAATCCTGAATAATAATAATTGAGGTTTAAATGAACTGTCCTCAATTTGCCCCAAGTGTCCACAATTACCCCCTTTAGCGGTACAGGTCTCCCTCACTATCCGATGCCCAGATTTAAGATCGGGTTTTCAGGAACGTAACCGAATCGTATATCGAGGGAGACCTGTAGGCCCTATTATATTAATTTGGCTACTACTACTACTACTACTTCATCATCATTTGGCTTTATAGTTTTGGCTGGTCCTGCACTATCTCTCAACAATGACGGAGGACCAGACCCTAGTGCTGTACTCCGGCCACCCCCTGGGACTGTTTCCATCCCACCCCGGAGCACCCCGCCTCGTCATCACCAACGGCATGGTCATTCCCAACTATTCCACCAAGGAGAAATATGATGACATGTTTGCTCTGGGAGTTACCATGTGAGTTTTTTACAATTTTATGTTATATTTTGACTTGCAGATGAACTGCTTGAGGAGTATATCTAGAGTGACGCGTAGAGACATGATTGAGGAATGAAGAGGTACATGGGAGAGTGGGACAGCAGGAACCCTTGTCGGCCAGAGTGGATAGAAGAGTGTTGAGCGAATGGGAGATGAAAGGCTTACAAAGAGAATATATGAGTCAGATACAAGGGGAGGTAGAGGGATAGGAAGACTTCCGTTGAGATGGTGCAGCTCATCTATGAATTAAAATTTAAAACTTGCAAAATAAACAAACCAAAACCAGAAACCGCACATCATAAAGACAAACGAGCACATCAAAGTCACTGTGCAAATAATGTTATGAAGATTTAGCAAAAAAATATGAAATAAATAATTCACAAACCACCATATAGAAAGTATGCCACTATATGAACAAGGGAGTTTGTTTCCCAAGCAAAGCAGTTGCACGTACTGTATATCAACATACTCTTGTCATATTCAGGGAATTGATCAAATGGGAAGTTCAGGAAGTTCATAGATTTATAGTGGGTCAAGATCACTAGCATCTGTTGGGAACTGTATGTGGCTGCATATATATGTTTTGTTTGTTCATGTATTAAGGGCCATTGCCACTCTCAGACAATGTGATATGTAAGGAATGTAATGGAAAAAAAATAGTTCTTTCATGTTTGTCTTGTCTGCCTTACTCTGCAGAGACTTTCAAAGATACAACATGTGTGCCCCCAGGGGGTAAGGGGCCTTCATCTAATGGTGGAGGAAAAAAAGAATATGCCTCACGCATCCTACTGCGTGTCGTACAAGGCGACTAATGGTGGGGATGGCGATAGACTTGTGGAACAACAGCCATTACTATGCAATAAAGTCTTTATCTGAGCACTGTCTTGGTATGGCACTGCCGAGGCTGGTGGGGTGCGGATAGGTGCCACAGGGGACTGAGTCTTACCTGGGCGCTGTTTGGCACCACACCTGTGTCTGCAACATTGTTTGCATGTTGGAGCAGTGTTGGGGCAGGACTTTGTTTATTGTTTAATAGTCCAAATTGCCTAATATACAGTAGAGTCTTGTTATGGAGCTGTCTTTTTGTAACACTGTTAAGGCTGGTGTGGTTGAAGATACTGCAGGTGCAAGTGCTGCAGGGGGACTCAGTTGAGTCTTGCTGAGGCACGGTTAGCACTATACCAACATCAGCCACAGTGATGACTTGATGGGGCAGTGCTGTGACGGGACCTTATTGTACTACAGTACACTCCTACGAGACTGGATGACTCCGTCGTCGACACCTGCCCGGGATGTAACACAGCACCCCCTACCATCAAGCACATCATAGAAAACTGCATTTCACACAACCACTTACGCCAACAACACAATCTACACTCAATGAGAGCTCTGTGGGAAAGCCCGATCGTGGCCATAGCCTTCCTCAGGGACTCGGGGCTGTTCGGCCAGGCAGATTAGGGAACAACAACAACAACAACAACAGCAGTACACTCCAACTACTGAAAGGCAACCTCGTCTGAGCCGTTATATTGCATTTAATGGAAAAATGACGCTAAAACCATTGTATGTATGTATGTATTATAATGTAATACAGTACTTGCAAAATAAACAAACCAAAACGTATACGAACACAGTAAAAAGACAAAACAACAAATCAAAATCGCTATGTGGAAACAACGCTTAAGTAAAATAATTATTTATAAATAAAAGAACACAATCCACCACATAGGGTGTACATCACTACATGAGCAAGTTAATCTGGTTCCCAAGCAAACTAATCGCACACATACCACCGCACTGTAGTCACGTTCAAGGAATTAGTCAGTTTGGGAAGTCGGGGACGTTCTGGTAAATTTTACTAAACTGCATGAATAAAGAAACTAAATTAAGTGTCAAATGTTATATTAAAATCAAATTTGCAACTTGACAAGATAATAACAATAGTACAAAATACAAATATAACTCACTAACGATAGTGCTATCGGGTAGGTACCTGTAAGCATAGCATGCATGCTTTAACCCTCTCCGACATATGACGCAATTTTGAGCCTATTAGGGATACTTTAAAGCCTTTATTACCATCAGGGTTTTTTACAAACCTTTATTTTAGTTACTTCAACCTCTGCAGTTGTCTTTGAGTTAGATGTGGGCAGAAAACTAATTTTGGAGAGGTAATTATAAGAGTGAGAGAACTCTATTTCTTATTGCTAATCTGGCAACCTCTGCGTCATATATGTCTGAAGGGGTTAAGTGACTCCTAACAATTACTACCCTACAAATAACCTACATTTATTGTACAAATAAACTAAGGAAATCGCAAAAGCAAGCAATTAATCCTATCGACAATGATTATATATAATATAATAAATATAAATATTTTAAAAATGTTGAAGAAGGCACAATAGATTTAAACAAAAGAGTACTCTTTTAACAATTACAATTAATTATAAAAATTGGGAGGTTTGACGTACCTCCCAACCTACCAAATAGGAAAACCTACTATTTGGTAGTAGTCTTGGAAAATCCAACGTCAAGGCTATTAACCTAATTGCAATGACGACTTGTCTATTTTGACTGCTATGTCGTCATTCCAACCGCGGTTAAAAAGAAAACGTCTAGAGTCTACTCCTTATCTTGCTCTAGGAGACGTTGTACATTAACCAAAACTACCACCGAAGGTGAAAAAAGCATAGAAGAGAAGAAAAAGGGGTTTACCTTAGTTACCGCTTAAGGCCCATCCTGTGTTCCGTCATGTGCAGATCCCTGTCGAACGTGCGCATGAGCGACCCTCTCTTGTTATCACATCTCACGTCAGCAGAAGAACGCGGATGGGCAGGGGTCCGGCGTGAGGGAGGGTATTATGTACGTTGGATTTTCCAAGACTACTACCAAATAGTAGGTTTTCCTATTTGGTAGGTTGGGAGGTACGTCAAACCTCCCAATTTGTTAGTAGTCTTGGCAAATCCAACGTCAAGGCTGCATAACAAATAGGAGGAGGACATCCAAGCCCAACCTACCAAAAAAACCAATGCATAAAACAAAATTACGAATGACAAAGACACAATGTAAACAAGAGAGTTTAATAAAAGAGTGAAAAACTGAGGAGTAGCTAAAAAGAACAGTTTTAACACATGCCCGTCATTCATAGTAATGCAAAAACATAGACTTGTCTGAAACCAAATAGGTACTGTACCCAAAATCCCTTTTCTTCAAAAACCAACAAAAACACTGAACACAAGAACAAAACACAATTTTCAATGTGGCAAAAACACTTATGTACTGGAACAATACATAATCCCAAACTTGCAATCCAGTGTTGCAAACCCATACACCCCCCCCCCCCCCCCTTTGTCAAATAAAACAAAGGAAAAGAACGAGGGACAAGGGGGGAAGACCAGGGATCTTCGCCAGAGCACCAGGAAACACGACCCCCGAGAGCAATCACCGGCCGAGGGGGTCGAACACTGGACACGGAGAGGTAGGAGATGAAGGAATTGATAGAAGACCACAAAACCGCGGAGGCGAAGGCAGGGAAGGATCGACGTGGCAGGAACCGGAAGGAGGCAGCAAAGGATCTGACATCGCGCGCAGAACCCCTACAAACAGGGTGACGGGCACGAACGGTCCGACAAACGTGGCGGCCCAGCTGCACCTGCTAGAGCTTCCCACCTGTCCGAGGAGACACCCACACAGCAGTACCCGAAGGCGGCGCCACAGACGCAACAGAGGAGTGCAAGGCTGACACCGGGCACAACACATGGCGAGGATGCCCACGCCGTAAAGCCTGGACGGCGAAAGGCTGGAAAACGGGGGCCTCCCTCCCATGCGTGGTAACAAAAGGTGGGGAGGAGGCGAACGAGACGCCATGCAAGGACGGGGAGAATCGGACGCAGTCCCGGGGCCGTGACAATGCCGCTAGTGCAGACACCCGATCCCCAGTGGCCAGAGCGACAAGGAAGAGTGGACGCCCGAGCAACGGAACCGGCGTAGCGGCCCTTGTATACGTGGGGGAAGCCAGAAGGACCAGAGCCCGCCCCAGATCCCACAGCGGAGAGACCTGGCGCGGAGGCGGTCAATCCCGGAAGGCAGCCGTCAGGAAGGAATCCAGCACCTGTGGCGGAACGACCAGCCCAGCGACGGACCCAAAGAACCCCCGGACGGCAGACAAGTGGGTACGTATAGCGTCGACTGGAAAGCGACGTGTACGGAAGAGGTGAAACAAGGAGCGTAGGACGAGGGAAGGAGAGCCAACTGGCAGGCGAGTGGCCTGTAGCCACCTAGTAAAAAACCTCCAGCGGGACCCGTAAGGCCCCCAAGGAGAAGACGGCCAGGAACGCTGCAGGAAGTCAGTCAGGGCCCGGCCGGGGACCGGGAGCCACCGTGCCTCATGAACAAGCACGATGCGAAGGCCAAAGAGGTCCGCAGGACCCCAACCTAGCCCAAGTGGAAGCCGGAGACAGGTAGAGGGACCGGACCCGGGCACCACCGCGGCAACCGGGCGGACCAAGTCCGTGCCGGCCACAGAGGCGCGAGGAGCCAGACGCAGCCGTGGTACAGCCGCAGCTTCGCGAAGACCGGGCACATCAACAGCGCGTCTGGTGGCGGAAAAATGGATATCGACCGCCACCAGTACCAGGCGACCATGAAAGCGTCCGGACCCCCCCCGGAGCGCGAGGCCGGAGGGAGAGGTCCAGAGGCAACTGGCGCGGCACCCCCGATGCGAACAAGGCGACCTCCGGAACACCTCAGGAAGCCGCGAGGTCGGCGAACACAGTCCGTTTCATCGCCCATTCTACAAGAACGCCCTGCCCTCTCGACAGGGCGGCCGCCCAAAGGGTGGCAGGCCCGGGCAGGGAGGAGGCATGCAAGGAGAAGGGGTGTCGGTCCGCGAGGAAGAACAACTCCACCGAGACCCCTAATAGAGTCAACGACCTGGAGGACCCCCGCATAAGGAAACAGGGGACAGCTTGTCTGAGTGTCCAACCCGAAGGCCACCGACTCACCCCGAAGGCCACCGACTCACCCCGAAGGGCCAGCGCGGGGACCCGCAGGAAGAACAAAGGAACCAACAATCCGAGGGCATAGACAGGTAAGAGGAGGGAGACCCACCCATCTGCCGGGAAGTGGACGTCCCAGGTTCGATTGGGAACCTCACCCAACCTCGCTCGACGTATCTGTGGTTACCCAGACCGTCGGCGGGGGGGTCGGTCCAGGGCACAGCCGCAAAGAGCGAGCCCCGAGCAACCCAGCGACCGAAGCGCCGGCGAACGGTACGCGGGAGCGGCAGGAGCCGATCCATAGGGGCAACGGAAACACCGCGGTGCCCATGAGGAGGAGGCGGCGTAGCCAGAGGCTCCCCAATGGAAGGGGCAGAGCGGCCCAATGCAGCGAACCCACGAACGAGTCCCAGAGCCACCCCGGGAGGGAGACCGAGTGCAACACGGCGAGGACCGTCCACCGAAGGTGCACCGCGGCCGGCAGACCCCGGGTCACCGTAGCGCCGGACAAAACCCATGCGAGACCGACCCATGGCACGACACGCGACGGGGTCAAGCGTGACTTGGGAACATCGAAGGGGAACCCTAACCGTGCGATGTCGCGAACGATTGTGAGGGCGTCGCCAATGCACAGGCCTAGGGCGTCGGAAACTACCAACCAAACGGCCAAGGAAAACAGGAGCTGGAGCCCGCTCCTGAGGAGAGGACCCAGAGCCTGCCCCACCAGTGCGGAGAAGATCTGCGGCGCGATGTGGAGACCGAAGGGAAGGCCGTCGAACAGGAACACACGATCGGAAGTCCGAACGGCCAAGAATCGCTGGAAGCGAGGATGGAGAGGAACGAGCCAAGACACATCCTGGAGGGCCAGCGACACTACCCACGACAGAGGGCACAGGGCCAGGCGTACCAGGGGTATCGGCAGCATCCGAAACCGTGTGTGCACGATGTGCCCGTTGAGGGCCAACAGATCCACCACCGGTCGCATCGCGTCGCAGGTCGGCGACGGAACCAGAAAGACACGGGAGAGGAAAACCGGGTGACCGGCGGTCAACTCCCTCGACGCTACCCAGCTCGGGCATGGAAGTGAACACGTGGGCCACCTCTGAAGAGATGGGCCGTGTCGGTGACAAGAGCGGAGTGGGGGTCCGGACGTCCACCTCCAGGTGAGAACCCTCCGCGCAACCCGCCGCTCCCAACGTCCCTCGCGGCTACCGAGGGGCGCAAGGGCGAAAACAACCCGAGGGAGCACCCGAGAGGAGGGGAGCGACCCGGTACGCCCAGGCGAGAAGGAGAACAAGGAGGCCGACCCAGAGAACTACACATTGTGTTGACGTGGAGGTACCCCCGGTACGGGCCGTGCGGGCATGAGCGCCACGTTGACCTCCTCTACCCCCGCCCCCCCCCAACCTCGTCGAAAAGGGCGGGCCACCCCAACCCAAGGCCGGCGCGGGGCTGACCCCTACGAAAGGCGGCCGGAAGTGGAAGGCCGGCCAGCCCCGACACAGAGGGGATGAAAGGGGCAAGAACAGAAGTGCGAGGCGGAACCGAAGCACTGGCCAGCAACGTCCCAGTCTTGCGCCCGGGCAAGGCGGCAGCACTTGCAGCAGCACCCCGAAGAGGACCGGCAGAAGGACGGGACTGAGAAAACCCCGCGCGCGGCACAGCGCGTCGGTGCGTGACGTAAGCAGGGTCCGTAACGACACAGCACGGCGTCGTGTGGCGGAAGCAGGGGCCGCCGACAGAGAAGCGGAGCATTCCCAAGCATCCTGCGTAAAAAACCCCGACGTATATAGCGCAGAGTACAACAAACCCTGACGAATAACCAAGGGGGCCGGCCGGCAGAACGAAGACCGTACCGTCGTGCGGTGCCGAGTTGCCGCGCACAAAACCGCCTTCAGCTCGGGAACCAAAGTCACCGCGAGCCGAAGGTGGACCCGCTCAACGCGGTCCAAACCCTCGCGAAGATCGCCTGGCGCAGACGCCTCGAAAAGCCGCAGGTGGTGAACAGACGTCTGGAGGGAACCTAAAGACAAGACAATAAGTCCGTCACCCTCCGTCGCAAGGGAAAAACCTTGGCGACAGAGGGCTGATCCGGGTGAGAGAAGAACGGGGTAGCAATAGAACAAAGTACAAGAACGGGCGCGCTCATCCAGGACCAGAACGCGCCGTCCAACCCGCCGACAGACACAAGAGGAGGCAAAATCAGGGACGACTCCGGGGGAGGGACGGAAGGAGAGCCGTCGACGGATCGGTGTGTGAAGTCGAAGGCCTCAGCAAACCAGGCCTCCAATGGGAGAGGGTGACCGAGCATGACGGCTAAGCCAGGCGTACCGGCGTCGCACAAACCTGTCCCTTAGGAGGACAGACCCGTCAACACAGCCAGGGACTGAACAGCCGGAAGGATGTCAGTGCGGCTGAAGCCTGACCAGAGCGTAGGCCTGCAGAAGGGAGGGGGACCATAGCAGGGGTAGGTAGGGTGAGGTGCTGAGGGTGAGGCACCGCCAAGAAGGGCGAGAAGAGGGAGTCTTCCATCGACTCCAAGCGCCCGTCGAAGCGTGACACAACCCAGCCCTGCATAGCCGACAATTGATCCGAGAGAGGCTACCCCCCCCCAGATTGGTCGGCCCGCAGGGGCGAGCGTGAGCGGGAGCGAGACCCACGACACGAACCAGCAGCGTCGCGGCCCAAGGAAGGCGAGCGACGACGGTTGTGTCGCCGTTGAGGGACTCGTCCCCGATCACGAACGGCCGAGGGGGAAACAGCACCATTCCCCTCTTCCAGCGACACATCAGCTCCTGAGAAAGGGGACCCCGAAACCTCGCGAAACCCCACCGAGGCAAGAGGAGGGGTACCCACCTGGCGAGACGGTAAGGGAAGGTCAGGAAGAGAAGAATGAGGAGGAGCAGGACGACGGGAGTGGGAAGGCTGGCCGGGTGAAAGGAGGCCAGGAGCCGCGGGGGGAAACAGAGCAAGGATCCCCGGGGCTGAGATAACAGGGCGGCCCGACACCGAGGCGGAGGAGGGAGGGACCACCACCGTGGGACGAGACCGTGAAGTAAGAATAGGCACTGAAGCAGGTGAAGTAGGAGAAGCAACGACATCCAGGCGGACCCTCCTGGACAGTGTAGGAGGAGGGAGCAGAGGGCCAGCTACAGCATGAACAACCGCGCGCGGAGAGGACAACGTAAGAGGAAGTCGTCTGGGCTGGGGAAGCGGGCGGAAGGGAGTAGAGCCCCTATCCGTAGAGGCCAGGGGAGGGCGCACAGGGGCAGAGCCGCTAACCCCGGCCTCAGGGCGAGAACCATGACGAGGGCGATGGGCGTCGTCAAGGCGATCAGGAGGACGACAAGGCGAGCGAGAGCGGGGACGGAGCCGGGGAAACCCCCCGACGATGGGACGACCGGCTGCGGGACCCAGGGGAGAGGGCCCGAGCAGGGAGAGGGCCAGGTAAATGGCCGTCAGTCGGGTCAGGGATACCCAGGGCGACGCGGATCCGGTCGCCAACAAAGGCCGGGGAACGGTGGCCCACAGTCCTAATGTGGCGGGAGACCATCGTCCACACCGACGGAAGGGAAGCAGGAGGCCACAGCTGCCGCCGAGGAACCAGGGCCATGGAGCAGCACAACCACCAGGGCCAGACACGTGCCACACAGAGCAGGGAGGTAGGCCGTAGAGGACACACAGAGCGAGTGGCGCAAGCAGGACTTGTGGCTCTCCAAGCACGGGGAGCGACAACCAAGGCGAAAGCAAGGCAGCCTACCTGCACTAGAAGAACACACACCATAATCAGCACGTCGAAGGAGTAAGTGGAGAGAATGTCCAAGAAGAACCAGGGAAGGAGCATGGGGAAACAGGAACACACATGCAAACAGGTATCCGTACTCACCCTAAACTGGGAGCACAGAGGTAGGTGAGGAGGGCGGCCGAGGCGGAAGAGCACTAGCAGAACCTGCAAAGATGGAGAAAGTGTTAACCACCACTCAACATCTTACATGCAGGGCCTATAACACCAGTAAAGTGCATACACCAATATAGTATCAGGCAACAAGATGACATAACAAAAGTCAATAGTGAAAGCCAACTATTACCGCAAATTTGCGGGCCAACGGAGGCATAACTGTACCGACACCACCCTCCTGCAATTTCGCGGGACCCCCCAACGATCTCCGCAAATTTGCGGGGAACCGAAATGGCCCAGAGGACCGAATCGAGCACCCCGCAAATTTGCGGGACCGGCCGAGATGGTCCGGCGCCGAAAAAGCGAGAGGAGCGTCTAGGAAATACCAAAGAGGCCCAGAAAAAAGCGTCATCTCCTTATGAACTCCAAGCGACGATGGCCATCAAGCTGAGCAGTGTCTTCCTTGATAATATCCTGACTCAACCGGTCAAGGGAGAGGCAAGGAAGACACACCAGGGGAGAGGAGGCACATCCCCTAGGAACCACCCAACCCACAGAGATAGAGCAAAGCCCATGAGGAGAAGTGGCAGGAAGGGTGGTTTGGCACAAACAGGGGCCCCCGTAGGGTACCCCAGGATTGGGCAAAAGGGTATGAAAGGATGGAGGTGAAAACAGTAAGGGAACACAAAAACCAGTAAATGAAACTGGCGAGAAAAAGGGTGGCCTAGCCGTGAGGAGAGAATGTGTCAGGGGCGAAAAACCCTGTGGTGTGAGGGAGGGGCCCCCGTGGGGTACCCCAGGATAACACGAACCACCAAGCGCCCAGGCCCTTGAGACACAGTGAAGGCTCGAAAGGGGGGACTCGGGAATAACGCTAATAATGCGGCCGACACAAACCCTACAAACAGCACCGCCACCACGAAATCTCAGATCGTGAACCAACTGTACACCTAGGCTATGAAAATATGAAAACTCATAGGGGCATAGCAATTCCTGAATGAGAAACAAGCTAGGCTAAAATAAGCTAAAAGCTAAACTATGCCCAGACTAACAGGAAAAAAGAATATGAAAAGAGAAAGGAATGAAAAACACACACGAGGAACGCCAGGCGCCCCCGTACCTTCGGTAGCTATTTCCACACGCGTCTCCATTAAACACACTGAGGAGCCCATTTACGTGTGCCCTAGATCACGTAACATCTGTCTAACAAAAAAGAAGGCCAGATAAGCCGAAACGAACCTAAACAGGGTGAATTAAAGGAGCACAACAAAAGCGACTGCATTCAATGGAGCGCGTGAAAAAATGATAACAAGAGAGGGTCGCTCATGCGCACGTTCGACAGGGATCTGCACATGACGGAACACAGGATGGGCCTTAAGCGGTAACTAAGGTAAACCCCTTTTTCTTCTCTTCTATGCTTTTTTCACCTTCGGTGGTAGTTTTGGTTAATGTACAACGTCTCCTAGAGCAAGATAAGGAGTAGACTCTAGACGTTTTCTTTTTAACCGCGGTTGGAATGACGACATAGCAGTCAAAATAGACAAGTCGTCATTGCAATTAGGTTAATAGCCTTGACGTTGGATTTGCCAAGACTACTAACAAATATAATAATAATAACAATAGAAAATGATAAACAATTAATATATACAGACAAAAAGTAAGCAGAGGCTTTAAGCGAAACTTCAAGTTAATAATGCTTGATTAAAATTATTGATATAAAATTTTAAAATAGTCACAATAATTGACCATAAAAAGATTAAATTAATGCAACAATTTACTTGCGACAAAACCTCTGTCTACTAAGAGTCTGTATAGTAACCTAGCTCTATCCCAAAAGTCTTCTACTCTGGTACAAATTTTACAAAATCTTATTAGCTGGGAATAAAAACAATTATTCCCAGCGCTGGTTAGGCCGCACCTGGAATATGCAAACCAGGTGTGGGCTCCATATATGGTAAAGGATATAGAAGCAGTGGAGAAAGTGCAGAGGAGAGCTAGCAAGCTGGTACCAACGTTGAAGAACGCGGGCTATGAGCAGAGGTTGAGGACACTGGGGCTTCCGACACTGGCATATAGGAGAAAGAGAGGGGATATGATAGAGACTTTTAAGATAGTGTCAGGAAAGTACGATGAGGATGTGTGTGAAGGTATCTTCTTGATGCGGGAGGGAACAAGAACGAGAGGACACTCTAAGAAAATTTACAAAGAAAGAAATAGGCTTGAGAAGGCAAAGAACTCATTTTGTGATAGAGTGGTAAATGAGTGGAACGCACTGCCCCAATATGTAGTCGATTCCGAATCAATAAGGGAGTTTGAAAGTAATCTTGATAAAGCATGGGGAAGACAAGATTTGAAGTTTGATTATAAAACAAAAATACAGAATAGTAAAAATGTTGCGTCTGCTACCGCCGCCGCCAACACCGTGAACGACCGCAGCAGTGCAAGTACTGGTACTGAGCTGGATACACAGGCATAGTTTGCCTTTTTCCAGAGGATCTACTGTAAGAATACTGTAAGAATAAGTTATTTTGCTATCACCATGTATGTTTGTTGAGTCAAGCCCTGATGCCTTCATCTCCTCCTCCAGCTCCCTTCCTCATCCCCTACTAGTTCCTCTATCCCCTTCCTTGCTTTGAGGCATTAAAGTGATCTAAATTAGAGTGTTTGTCTCACCTTTCCTATATTCATATCATGTGAATTTAGTTCAGTATGACCTTTAATTGAATTTTAGAGCTATCTTGCAACTTCAAAAGACCAACACTATTTGAGCACAGAATAGATAAATATTACTCCAGAAGGAATTATAATGGAAAACTTGCAAAATAAACAAACCAAAACTTGGACGAACACAGTAAAAAGACAAAAAACTTATCAAAATTGCTATGTGGAAACAACGCTTAAACAAAATAATTATTTATAAATAAAATAAACGGAATGTGCTGTATGTCCAATTACCGTGCTATTAACTCCCTCTCCCCTCCTTCCTCAGGTATGGACAGATGACGGCTGGCAGCTTCTGTTACATAGGACCCCAGGGCATCGTTCATGGCACTACAGTAAGCGTGCTAAACATTATTATAATTTCAGTAACAATAAGATCACCATTGCAGAAATTATATTATTATATAAAGCCCAAGATGTACTGTATTATCAATTTTATTAGTGGATAGGGCTGCAGTTGAGCACCTACGAGTTTGAGGATATAAGGAAGGTCAAGCTGTACGTATCTACATATTTAATTGTATTGATAGCGTAAAAATTTGTACGCGGAATTTTGGTGTGATTATCTTAGGTTTGAATCCTTTGAGTACCACATGTAATCATTAGTTTCATTGATTTCATTAATTAGGTTTATTTGTAAGTTAATTGGTGGGTTGGTTATAATATAAATTAAAACAAAATATGTGTTTATGATGAATGGAAGTTAGGTTGATATTGATTTAATGTACTTTAGTGTGTATGAAAATCGTAGTACAGTATGACTAGTATTTCTGCTTTAAATAAATGTCTATAGCTTTAGCTTCCCATTAGCTTAAAAGTAAGTGATCAATTCATTGGTAAACCTATACACACCCGAGTTCCCTTCAATATAATCACCGCCAGACAGAATTTAGGAAACTACACCAGCCACTCATTGTTCAGAACAGTACCAAACCGTTCACAGATACCAGTTAACAGTTAAATAGATACACAGACTGCACAGACCTTGCAGCCCCTACTAGGCAGTCCAGAGTTATTCTAACAAAATTTGCTACTAAGTGGAAGGTACGGCTAGCAAAGCAGAAGGCTCTCTCCTCTCATAAGTCAACACAACATGTCAATAATACTCAACTCAAACAAGAAACATTTTTAATCTGCCCAAGAACTATATTCCTTACCTGCACTTCTCCAAACATACACACTACACAGTTGAAAACAATTGGCGTCTGTCACTTCAATTATCAAATACAGTATAGTAGCCATATAAACCAAGTACGAAGACCTGCATGATAAATTTGTTTAAACCAAGTTGTTGTTGTTCCCTAAGCTGCCTGGCCGAACAGCCCTGAGTCCCTGAGGAAGGCCATGGCCGCGATTGGACCAAGTAATGGTGTATACTTACAGAAGATTTGCAGTAGCTGCCTATTATCTATTAACCTATCAATGCAAAAGACAGTTCTGTGTTTAGAGTAGGTTTGCCTGATGACCCGCTCTATATACTGCACGTTCCCCTGCAGGGCCCCTGTTAAGTCACCTAATCATGGGATCCTCCTTCAGAACATTGCCTGCCAAGTGTTGCCCATGTGGGGATCGGTTTTTACACCATACCCGAAAGAGGATTTATGGAGCTCCGATCTTACTCTCAACCATCTGAACAATTTAACCAGCACACCTAAACTTCGTTAAATGCGGAAATAGCCTCACGAAAATATCATGCCCTGGTGGGGGCACGAACTCTCGACCCTTGGGTGTGAGGCAGACACCTTACCAGTTAGACCAATAGAGATATCCCACTTGGCCTGTTCGGCTCGGGGTATTTCCGCATCCGAGGTCTGTTTAGGCTAGCCTATTTTCACTGACTTTACACACATATTAAAAGCTAGTCTTGACATATGATGATACTTAACTGGCTTACAGATTTTAATTTATTACTTTCCTTTACAGCTGACATTGCTGAACGCTGGGAGGAAGTACCTGGGTGTGGAGAGCCTGGCCGGCAAGGTGTTCTTTACATCTGGTCTGGGTGGCATGAGTGGGGCTCAAGCCAAGGCTGCTGTTATATGTGGCTGTATTGGTGTGGTGGCAGAGGTACGTCACAGTTAAGCCGGTATCACACAAGCGCTTTTTCCCTCAACATTTATCCTCATCACTGGTCTGGCAGCTTATGAGGTCAACATTTAAAACATTTCGGTCCCCTAAATTCATCTATCATCAGTCTAGTTTCTGATACCAGTGGAAAGTACTCCAGAAATGTTGCCAGAAAAATGTTGATCATCGAATGTTGACTATAAAAGATCTCGTGTGATACCGGCTTTAGTGTGTTAATAACAGCTCTTTATTTGTATTAACTTGAACTAATTATCCAATTATTTAGTCTTGTCAGAATGGTAATCCCCTCTCCTCTCAATTACCCTTATACAGTAAACCCCATCTCTTTTGGACATTGTGGGATGTAGACCCTGTCCAGAAGTGTGAAAAAAACCATCCTTTTAAATGTGTACCTCAGTTTTTTGGGCTCTGTATGAAAGAATAGTTGATTGTTTAAACTGAATACTGGGTGTCCAGACTTTTAGCCCCCCCAAATTAGATATAAAACTTGGAACAAATTGTGCCAACTATTCCAAAACTGCCTCTGGGTCTTCTCCTGGGTGACCTAGATGTGTGTGAATTTGTATTTTGTTTTTGTGTGTTCATTGTTTTCTGTTATGTTGTCCCTATTTGGGCTCTGTCTTGAGTCAGCCACCCATAACAAAATAAAATAAATAAATGAATACAAAAATAAATAGGAAAAGTGGGGAATGGGCCTGAGTGAATACATACATACACATACATTCCGAAACTGCAGGTTTCCAGAAACTCAGAATCTGTGGGAGAGGGGTTTTACTTTTGATATTTGGCTCTTACCAACATTGCATATTGTATATGGTGGTGGTGGTGGGCTGGATCTATCAGAGTGAGGGTTGGTGTCCTCTACTTCCCATAGCTAGTTCTGACTTTACCTTTTTCACCCCCATGATGCTTAGCTCGTCGTCGTCGTGTGGGGGCCTCCGTGTTGGCTGGTGGAGTGCTCGGAGTTTGTTGTTGCGCTCCACGCGCCAACTCCAACTAATTTTGCTAGGCACTTTCTTCCTTCACCTATTTTCGTTTTCTCCTTTTCTTCTCCACCAGTGGGGGTCTGGTTCTTCCCTCGAGGATAAATACTCGCAAAACTTTGAGCACTTCTGCACCTGATAGGAGCCCGTGAACTCCACGCTAGTAACCTCCCGGTTGTTATAGGCTATATTACGGGAGACCGTAGTGACAGTGCGGGAGATCGTAAGGTCGCCCAGGAGGAACCGCCGTCCTATGGTCGCCAAGGAAGAACCGCCAGTCCTTTCTCGGTACGTGCGAACGCGACTATTGGCGTTTATGGTTGAATTGACTGGTGGTTAGGTGGTTCCTTTTCACCCTTTTGATGGAGAGTCAACATAACCCCTACCCAGCTTCGCATCTGGGCAGTGCTATGGTATTCCGGTTGGTGGTGCTATCGCAGTTGGTCACTGACTCACACATATGCACTTTGAGTGTAGGGTTAATATGTGCAGTGATATCGCGAGTAAAGCCAACTACCTATATGGGTCCACTCACCATATACTCGATGACATGGTTACTGTTGGTCATGGGGGTCTGGCCCTGCCCTCTTGTCCATGTTGCTAAATTGGGTCGTTCTCTCTTCTTCATATGGTGACATCTTACAGTAATACGACTAGTGTTCTCATGGCTGACACTTCTCTCCTCATGTGGCTGGCAGTCTCCCACATGAGGACCTGGCTAATGGCTGCACCTCTGGCACATTGACTGATTTGGTTGACGACCATAGCGCTCACCCTGGACTTCCCTCGGACTCTCTCCCTGCTGACGGGCCTTCCATATCTACCTCAGATCTGGTAGATAAGGGGGATCTCCCTTCTCTTGCCACACCGTTCCTTCCAAAGTCCCTGTCTGCGGATATACTTACATTTGAACCGTATGCACCTCTCATTATTGGGGCTAATAAGTCACTAGCATCACAAACCCCTGCTGACATTCCCATTGCTTCTCCTGAGATTATACCAGCTCCTAGTCACTCTACCGTACTCACCCCGCCATCTTCCTCTCGCACACCCAAGTCTCGCCATCGTCCTAAATATTCTAAACCTTCGGCCAGTACCCTCCAGGACATGTTTGCTCCGGCACGATGGCCGCGGTTTTTCACTGTAGCGCGTGAGCCTCTCTATGACGTCAAACTGTACACAAATCTTCAAGACTGGGTGGGGGACGTGAGTGTCCACACAGCGTCGGACACCTCGCGATTGGTGGAGGTGACGAGTGAGGCCCAGTCACTTGCAATGCAATCACTCCTCAGTGCTCCGAGTGACGGCGTCACCGGACAGGCCGACTCTAAACTAAATCAATGCTCAGGTACTATTTCTATTCCACTGGACATCCAGTTCCAGGAACAAGACTTTACTATGTCCGCACCTAGAATTTGCTCCATGTTTCAAAGGGTTGATCCTACAGTGGTTAATGGTGACGCTTATATCATCCCTTCGCGCAATAATATACACGATCGCCCTCCTCTCTGCATCATTAAGGTATACTTCGATAGACACGAACTACCTCCAACTATCAATTTTGCTGGTCGGTTACTACAGGTACGACCTTACGCCAGACGCCCTAGACAATGCATGAATTGCTGGAGATTCGGCCATCCCTCGAGATTTTGTAGGTCCTCCGTGGCGTGCCGTCGCTGTGGGTCTGCACATTGCGAGGACAGTTGTATCCACTCTGCCTCGGACTTGAGGTGCGCTAACTGCGGTGAAGAGCATGCTGCAAATGACAAATCTTGCTCTCATCATGCATTCCAGTTAGAACTCTTACATCTTCAATCCACCAAGGGACTATCGTACCGTGTTGCGGTTTGTCATCTTCGCGATCAGGGATTGGCCCCACGGCGTAGGTATGCTGCAGTGGTGCGCTCTCCCGTCTCGGCACCACGTCCTCAGCCGAACCGACCTTCTCCCTCTGCTACCTCAGGTACTCCTACAGTATCACCACCTGCTCCTGCCCATGACGTTCCTACTTCCAATCAGTTTGACACTCTTCTGGATGACATGGATACGTCGCAAACCGCTAATCACTCCCGTACTACTGGTTCCTCTTCTCCTCGACTAACCCAACGTTCCCATTCTCCCAGTGCAGTGCGCTCCGCCGTCCGCCCTGCTCATACCTCCTCTAATAAACCTCCGATCACTGGAAAACGCCAACTCTCTGACAAGACTAAGTTACTCGCTTCTTGTCGCCCTCCCTCCACCTCTATGTTAACGTCTAGTAAGAAATTGATTAAAGAGAAAGCTTCACTTTTCCAACTTGCCGGTCCACCTCCGGTTGCCCTGATGGAACAGTTGGATGTGATGGAGGCTACGGTTGCGGTATTTGATTCTCGCGGCCCTGCCGCTTCTGTCTGGGCGCTTCCGCATCATGACACCGAGTGTGGGTGTCACACGTGTGGCAAGGCTTTCCTCTTAGGACTCAAAAACTCGCCCATTGCAGAGCTAACTGCGCACCTCCCCTCCTTCCTCTGCCGTAAACCCCCCCCCCGACCACCCGGTTGACTGTGTATGTGTTGCGCACATGGCTAGGCTTCAACCTGAGGAGTTGATGGCGCACTTGAAGGACAAATTTGATCTAATGACGTCTGATCTCGTCCAATATGAACTCTCAGGGTCTCAATGTATTGTTCATCACGCTCAGAGTAATACGACCCACCAAAAACGTGATCGTGACCCTAGCTTATCCCCCACGTCTGACCGGAAACCTTCCAAATCTTCCCACGTTGCAGTCCCCTCCTCTAACTTGCCCCCTCACGCCACGCTGACCGATTCGACGATGGAGTCCTCTGATGCTACCAATGGTGTCAATGTGATGGGCTTCCCTACTGACTCGCCATGCACCACCTTTGCTTCTCAACAGTGCTCCTCCACTCTCCCTGCCGGCGAATGTGGATGCTCAGCATGTTTCACGAACTATATGGCTGCTCACATGCAGTCCTCGGATCCTGTCACCATTACTCAACAGGTTACTCAATTTCTTTCCACTCGCACGCCTCCTGATGATGTAACGGATCATGGCCCCGAGTGTTTGTGCGTTGCTCATCTTCGCGGCCGCGTGGCGGACCCTGACACGCTCCTCTCCAAACTTTGTTTGCAATTCTCGTTCTTCAATCTAATTTCCCTTCCACCGTTACCAGTTCCGCCTCAGCTCTCAATCCTTCTGCCCACCATAGGACCCCTCCTCCTACTCCACCCTCCCTTTCCCCTGTCAGAGGCGCACAACCGCCCTCTGTTGTACCAAAAGATAAACGTTACCTTGCCTCTGTGAGGAGGTCTCAAAATCACGATAACCTGACAGTACTCACCCCCGATAATGCTCAATAACATTATCCAGTGGAATCTAAATGGCTATCGGGCTCGCTCTCGCTTGGGCGAGCTGCAAAGACTACTCCGACTCTACTCTCCGATGTGTGTCTGTTT
Source organism: Paralithodes platypus (assembly GCA_032716605.1). Taxonomy (NCBI): domain Eukaryota; kingdom Metazoa; phylum Arthropoda; class Malacostraca; order Decapoda; family Lithodidae; genus Paralithodes; species Paralithodes platypus. The sequence continues at coordinate 1,930,805 of CM064486.1, read as the reverse complement.
ACAGCACATTGGTAATTACATCTCTCCACCTAAAGATTACCAAGTGGCAGCAGTTTCCCCGACCGCTGCTTCACATCTTCGTACTGCTATACTTGTCCATCATACTATTCCTTACACTGTACTACCTTTATCGTTCACCCCCTTCCAGTCAGTTGCGATTACTGTATCTTTGCCTACTCTTCCGTGTCTAACCATCTGTTCTTCGTACAATCAACCGTCCTGCGGATATTCCACTTCTTCTTTACAATTTCTAATGGACCAATTAACTCCCCCGTTCCTGATTCTTGGGGACTTTAATGCACATTCCCCGATCTGGGGTTGCCCTTCCACTGACACTCCTGGCCGCCATATTGAGTATTATTAGTCAGACTTCTTTATGTTGCCTAAATCTCGGAGTCCCCACTTACCGATCTCATATACATGATACGTACTCTGCCATTGATATCTCGCTTGCCTCTGCATCCGTGGCCTTTCACTATGAGTGGTTGTTAGTGGATGATCGCTTCTCCAGTGACCACCATCCGATTCTCCTCACCTGCATTGACCAATCCACTAGCTCACAACTTCCTCGTTATAACTTATCTAAAGCTGACTGGGTGTCTTTCAAATGCGAATCTGCCAGGATCAATGTTTTCTCTCCGCTCTCGTCACCTTCTGCAAACTACCTTTATTTTCTCGACTTTTTGCATTCTGTTGCTGTGGCTCACATCCCACTCACCTCTTCTTTTGTGCATGCCCATCAGGTTCCTTGGTGGTCCCATGCGCTGGCCCTCTTAATAAAGTTTAAACACCGCTTGGCTTCTTAAGGTGCTGTCAACACGCTTCAGGTCATTGCGGGTCACTCTCTCGGGTGCTCCCACGTCGTCCCAGTCTCTTAATATTATTAACGCCGCCTTAGTCAAGATTTCGCTCAAAACATTCTATAATAGGGTCTGCGCTTTTACCAAACGAGCCATCCTCCACAGCAAACTGCTATCCTGGAGGTTATACATCTCTGGTTTCACTTCCCGCACACTAATTTCCACCCTCTGGTCAAAATTTCGCACTATTAGTGGCAGGCGTTCCCGGCCCCCCATTTCGCCTTTGCAGGAGCCAACCACTGGGGAACTCAAACTGGATCTGACCGATATTGCTAAAATACACGCCGATCACTTTGCCCTCGTCAGCTCCAATCACTCGCTGTCACCATCTTTCGCCCGCCACAAGAAACTTACCGAGTCGTGCCCCCTCAATTTTTCTGGCGGGGATTCGCATCCTTACAATGTCCCTTTTACTCTGCCTGAATTCGAATTTGCCTTAGGCAACTTTTCGGACTCCACACCTGGTCCGGATGGAATTTCATATTCTCCACTTCGTCATCTTCATCAGAGAGCTATATTGTTTCTTCTCCAGTTGTATAATCAATTTTGGACTGATGATTTTCTTCCACAAGATTGGCGACATGCATACACTGTCCCTGTTCCTAAACCGGGAAAAGATCATAGTATCCCCACAAACTATCGTCCTATTGTGCTTACTTCCTGCCTTTGCAAAATAATGGAGAAGATGGTGAACCCTAGGCTATTACATTTTGCGACCAAGAACGGCCTATTGTCTCCCTTCCAGAATGGTTCTAGACCTGCACATTCTACACTTCATTCCCTTACGCGACTGGAACACCAAATCCGTCGGGGCTTCTCGCGGCGTCAACCTACTGTGGCGGTGTTCTTTGATGTTGCCAAAGCATTTGACACGACGTGGAGGTATAGGATATTGGCGATCTTACATGCCGCTGGTATGCGTGGCCCTTTGCCGAAATTTGTAATTAATATCTTATCAAATCGTACTTTCCAAGTCAAAATCAATGGTATGCTCTCCTCTATCAGGCCGCTTTCCATCGGCCTGTCTCAAGGATGTTGCCTCAGCAGCATCTTATTCATAATGGCGCTTGATGGTGTCACAGGTTGTCTCCCATCTGGGGTATCCCATAGTCTGTATGTTGACGACTTTGCAATCTATTACACCTCCGCTAGTCTGGCTCACATACAACGTCGTCTGGAAATTGCGCTCGACAATATTAATCGCTGGGCTGCTTCCACCGGGTTCCATTTCTCCACTGAGAAAACTAAGGCCATGATTTTTTATCACGATGCTCGAGTTGTTCGTGGTCAGTCTTTAACACCTTACGAGCGGCCTAGGCTGTAATTTATATGTACCGCCCAGCGTTTTTTTTTAACCCTAAATAGGGTTGTTTACGTGATCATTTTCATGCCTAAATAAGACCCAGAGCGTAAAACAAGTATCTATCCCTGAAAGGGCATAAACAGAGCTTTCCAATGACACCCCAACCATCCTTGTACGACCGCTAGTTTTCTTGCAACGATTGCGCAACACGAGTGCAAAAACCATGTAATTAGGTAGTTTTCCTACATAATTCCCTGTGTAGCGAGTGCGTGGGAGGGTGGGATTCATGTCAGTAGGTCCGCCGCGGTGGTCTGGAGCAGTCATACGCTTGCTACTCTCCTGCCACCACTTATCTCTCTCTCTTAGCAACATTACGTGGTGAAAATGGCACACGACATAAGTTGTGAACCGCCACTTAGTCCAAATTTCTTTCACACGACATAAGTTGCGCGCCGCCAATAAAGGGTTAACCTTACGTATGGGGACTAAAACCATACCCTCATTTCCTACGGTCAAATTCCTTGGGTTAATATTTGACACTCATCTCAACTGGAAAGCACATATAAAGGACTTGAAAGCACGTTGCCTAGGTCGTTTCAATGTAATTAAGGCGGTTGCGCGTGTTCACTCGGGGGCCGACCGGATAACATTACTAAAACTTTACAACGCTATAATTTTATCGGTCCTTGATTATGGTTGTCCTATCTATGGGACCGCGTCCCCTACTCTTCTCGCCACGCTTAACCCTGTCCATCATTTGGGTGTTCGTATAAGTTCGGGGGCGTTCCGTTCCTCCCGCATATGTAACCTTCTCGCTGAGGCTGGCGCGTTGCCCCTTCATTTACACCGTCGACTGGTCATGATGCGTTATGCTACCCGTCTTATGTCTGACCCTATTCTTACCGACCTCTTTCATGAAACCTGTGACCCTGCTTTTTCCACCCATGCTACTTTTCCCGATATGTCCTACCAACTGTTTGAGTCGTATAATGTTCCATTACCCTCACCGCCACAGGCCCGGAATGATTTCACGCCGTGGTGCATTCGGCGCTCTACTGTGTGTGTCCTCCTTGCTGACGCGCCTCCGTTGTTACCCCCCTATGCTCGACACACAGTGGCCCTCGGCCACCTAATGGGACATACTCCAGCCACGTTTATTTACACGGATGGATCCAAAGATTACTCCTCTGTGGGATATGCTGTGGTATCGGAGTATGGCATTCGACAGCGTGCCCTTCATCAATGCTCATCCATCTTCACTGCTGAGCTTCAGGCCATACAGTGTGCCCTCGATATGGTATTTACCTTCCCCGATAATGTCCCTCACATAGTCATTTGTTGTGACTCTCTGAGTGCTCTTCAAGCTGTACAAACATTTGCGCCCAAAGAAGCTCTCGATTGCGACGTCCTCCGCACACTCCATGACTTACTGACGTTGGGCCGTAAAATTACCCTGTGTTGGGTACCGGCACATATCGGGATCCAGGGGAATGAGAGAGCTGATTCCTTAGCAAAGCGCGCATGTAGGGGCACTCCCTCCAATGTTATCCTGCGACCAACTGATCTATTCCCTGTTCTCCGTGAGCGTGTTTGGGCGGACTGGCAGAGGGAATGGACAAACGTTGATACTACCAACCACCTCCGCAGTATACTAGCCGGTGTACACCCTTGGCCATCCTCCATTGATCCGTGTCGGGTCAATCAGGTCATCCTGACGCGCCTACGTATTGGGCACACTCGTTACACGCATGGCCATTTAATGACAACGCCTCCGACTCCGCCCCCATTTTGTGTTCCTTGTCAAACGCCAGTCACCATCCGTCATATCCTTTGTGAGTGCCCTCGGTATGATTCTGAGCGCCGGCTTTCCTTGCGCACCGCATCCCTCCGCGTCCTTGCTCCTTCACCATCTTTTGACTTTTCCCCCATACAACGTTTCTTGATTGCAATACACCTCTTTGACGAACTTTAATTATCTATGTTTTCATGCATTTCTGATGCTATATTCCACCTATCGCATCTGTACTTTAGTTACCTGTATCTAATTTGCCTCCTGATGTACCAGTCTCATATTGTCATTAGTAATATCTGTTCTGCAGATTAACCAGCCTTATCAGGGCTGCAGCCCAGTAGGCTGTTGAAAAATAGCTCATTCTCTCTCTCTCTCTCTTTACCTTTTTCATCATTCTTATTTCTATCTTTCTTCTTGAGAGTGGTGAAGGCAGTGGGGCCATAATGGTGTGCCCCAAGGTTCCCTAGTGCCTTACCCTCACAGCCCACTGGTACAAGTCGGCCTTTTTCTCTCTGGCGTAGGGATGCAGCGACCCCACCGCCCGCCACTTCGGTGGTGCAGTTGTAGGAATCGGTTTTTACACCATGCCCGAAAGAGGATTTATAGAGCTCCGATCTTACTCTCAACCATCTGAACAATTTTACCAGCACACCTAAACTTTGTTAGATACGGGAATAGCCTCACGAAAATATCAAGCCCTGGTGGGGGCACGAACTCTCGACCCTTGGGTTGTGAGGCAGACACCTTACCAGTTAGACCAATAGAGATATCCCACTTGGCCTGGTCGGCTCAGGGTATTTCCGCATCCGATCTGTTTTAGGCTAGCCTACTTCACTGACTTTACACAGTCAGCCTCTGTAGCAGTTACGGTGATTTCTCGTTACTGCCTTATTGTAGCACGGTTAAGGCTGGTGTGGTGCGATTTTGCCAAGTGCAAGTGCTTCAGGGGGACTTCATTAAGTTTTGCTGAGACACTGTTAGCGCTATACCAACATCAGCCACTGTGATAACATAATGGGGCATTGTTGTGGCAAGACTTTGTTGTACTGTGCTGCAGTAAAGACTGTAGCCACCGTGTTATGATTGCTGTGCACTATGTGCAGTACTGTGATTGTACCATGGAGGTCACATTCACTGTGGACGGTTGCGGTCTTTAAACCCGTATGTATGTACTGTATATGTATAGATAGATAGATAGACATATCCCATAGCTGGGCATTCCATATTAAGGGAGAGATATTATACCTCTGTCGATGTATTGTGAAAGGCCTGTTATTCTCTTGGCAAATTTAAGATATTGTTGTTGTTCCCTAAGCTGCCTGGCCGAACAGCCCCGAGTCCCTGAGAAAGGCCATTGCCACGATCGGGCTTTCCCACAGAGCTCTCATTGAGTGTAGATTGTGTTGTTGGCGTAAGTGGTTGTGTGAAATGCAGTCTTCTATGATGTGTTTAATGGTATCGGGTGCTGTGTTACATCCCGGGCAGGCGTCGACAACGGAGTCATCCAGAGTCTTCTGATAGCTCAGGAGAGCTGGATGGTGTCCGCATCTCAGCCTGGCCAGGTGGACTCTGTCCTCGCGAGGAAGGGAGGATTCGGAAGGATGGATTTCGGGAGGTCGTGCATGCAGCTGCGTGTTGTCTGTGAGTGAGTGGATGGATCGGTGAGATATATGAGTATGGATGTGCTTCTGGAAGTTGGTTCGGGGTGGGCAGGGAGGGAGAGAGGGCAATAATTGTGTGTGATACCGTGTGCTGGGTGTTGTTTTGATATTTCTTGGTGTCTGTGGGTGTGTTGCCATGTAGTTTAGTGGGTGGTCTTGGTTCGTGGAGGCTGCTGCCAGGAATTGAGTGCCTCTCATGTCCAGATGGTCTTTGAGTTTGAGGATTTGGGTTTCTTGATGTAGGTGATCTGTGGGTGCAGTAGCTGTGCAGCCTGTAATGATCTTCAGGGCTTTGTTTTGAATAGTCTGTAAGGTCTTATGATGTGTTTCAGCTAGGTTAGAAGCCCAGGCTGGGCTTGCGTATTCCATCACTGATCTTATGTATTGTTTATATACTGTGGTGGTAGTTTCTTTGTTGTGTCCAAATTTTGTGTGAGCAAGTGACCTGAGGGCGTTAAGTCTGGGTGTCATTTTATATTGTAGAGGTAAGTTATTATGATGGATATATACTTTTCATAATATTGTACTTGTTGCTAGCCCCAAACACGCGAGCAGCTGTAGCTTTCAACCATCCAACACCTCCTTTTATTCATGTACACCATACAACATATATTTGAAAATGTTAAAACCCTAGCATATTTGTGTGTGTGTGTGTGTGTGTGTGTGTGTACTCACCTAATTGTAGTATACAGGATTTGAGCCTAAGCTCGTGTTGTCCTGTCTCTCTCTCTACATTTATCCAATTTTGCTTTAAAAGTTTGGATATTTCTTGCTCCCACCACCTCCCCATCCAACTTATTCCAACACTCAATGCTTCTATACGGGAAGCTGAACTTTCTTACATCAGACTTACATATAACTTTCCTCAACTTACAATCATGACCCCTGGTTCTTCCCTCGTCCCTCACCACAAAATCTCCCTTGTCGATCTTCTCAAAACCTTTCACACACTTAAACATCATGATCATGTCACCTCTCTCTCTCCTCTCCCTCAGCGTTGGCAGCTTTAGCCTCTCCAATCTCTCCTCATAAGGTAGGTCTCTAAGGCTAGCTATCATCTTAGTGGCAACTCTCTGAACTCTTTCCAGTTTTTTATTATGTTTTATAAGGTGTGGAGACCACACCACTGCTGCATACTCCAGTCTTGGTCGTATTATTGTCCCTATTATTTTTGCTAACATCTCTTCATCTAAATAATTCAGAGCTATTCTCATGTTAGTCAACACTCCATAGGTTTCACCAGTTATTTTATTTATATGCTGTTCAGGTGACAAGCTGTCTGCCACAACTACCCCTAGGTCTTTTGCTTTCACAGCTTTACTAATTATTTCATCTCCTATTTTATATCCCCAAGAAGGTCTATATTTACTTTTTCCCATCTCAAAAACCTGACACTTACTCGTGTTGAATTCCATTTTCCAAGTTTGACTCCACTCATATAACTTATCTAGATCTCTCTGTAATTCTTCACAACTACTCCTACTTGTAATATGCTTCATTAGTTTTGCATCATCAGCAAACATAGATATATATGAGTCTATTCCCATTTGAAGGTCGTTGATGAAAACCAAAAACATGATTGGGGCCAACACCGATCCTTGAGGCACTCCGCTTTTTACCCTTTTCCACGAGGAGAACTTTCCTTTTATTACTGTTCGCATTTCCCTCCCAATTAAATAGTTTTCCATCCACTTTAATAATACTCCCTCAACCCGCCCCACAGTCCTGAGCTTCCACAACAATCTCTTATGAGGCACCTTATCAAATGCCTTCTTGAAATCTAAGTAGATACAATCTACCCACCCCTCCCTCCCTTGTACAATGTCAATTACCCTATCATAGTAACTCAACAAATTTGTGGTACACGAATGACCTTTTCTGAACCCGAACTGCTTGCTTGAAATTATTTCCCTCTCCTCCAACATACCCACCCATCTTTTTCTAATAATCTTTTCACAAAGCTTGCATATAACACTCGTTAAGGATACCGGTCGATAATTTAGCGGGTCTTCTTTATTTCCACTTTTATATATTGGAGTTATATTTGCTTGTTTCCATTCTAAGGGAAGCTCCCCCTTGTTTAATGAGTATTGAACAATATTAAAAATAGGTCTCACTAGTTGTTCAGAACATTCTCTTAATACCCATCCAGCAATGTTATCTGGGCCCATAGATTTTCTCACGTCCAATTCTTCCAACAATGATTTTAGTTCATCCTTGTTGACTTCTATCGACTCTAGTCCCTGTATCTCATTCAATTCCACCACAGGTTCTACATAGTCATCCTCCTCCACAAACACGGATGTTAATGTATGATTCATAATTTCACACATACCCACTGTGTCTTCATATAATTGACCCTCTACCCTAAGCTTTGTTATTTTGTCCTTTATTTTAGTTTTACCGTTGATATAACTATAGAACAGTTTGGGTTCTTTATTACATTTGTTTACTATATCTTTTTCAAAGTTCTTTTTCTCCTCTCTTATAGTCTTGACATAGTTGTTTCTAGCATTCTTATACTCATCCCATTTTTCCTCAGTGTGTCTCCTTCTCACTTTATTCCATGCAGAGTCCTTTTTGTTCTGGGCAATGTGACATCGCATGTTAAACCACTCTTTCTCCTTAGCCAGCTTTCCATCCTTAAATGTTGGTACATATTTATCTACCCCCTCCCTGTAAATGTCTAGTAACATGGTGTATTTTACCTGAATATTCTGTTCTTGCTCAATAAATGACCAATCTATATTTGCAAAGTATCCTCGTAATGATTCATAATCCGCCTTACTATAATTTAGTCTAAATTCCCTATGTTCCTCCTCTCTGCCTTCCAGAAATTCCACTGTCAATTCAAATTCAATCACAGCATGATCACTTTTTCCCATGGGACTCAAATATGTTAGGTTCTTTATTTCTTGGGGGTCTTTGGTGAATAGTAAGTCAAGTCTTGATGGTTCATCACCTCCTCTAAATCTTGTATTTTCCGTAACGTGTTGTGTTAATAGATACCCCATTGTTAGTTCAAGAAATTTGCTACCCCAAGTATTTTCATTTGAACCCGCATCCAAACATTCCCAATCCACCTCCCCGCAATTAAAGTCCCCTGCAAGAATAAGCCTATTTTTCCTTTTACAAATAATTTCTAACATACGCAATGTTTCCAAAATTAATTCATTATATTCATCATTGCTCCAAGATTTAGTCTTAGGAGGTAAATACATTGATACGATGTCCAATTTTGACCTATCATTATCCTCAATTTCAACTGCTACCACTTCAGCAATGCTATCACCAAGTTTTAATTCTTTAGCAGTAATTTTATTATCTACCATGATCAACACTCCTCCTCCTAGCTTTCCTAACCTGTCTCTTCTCCATGTACTGTATCCTGCACAACTAATTATATTCGTTATATTCGTTATATTCTCTCTTTACATATTCGTCAAACTCAATCTTTTTGGAAATTAACCCATCAATATTTGTATACATGAACTTAGCATTTCCAGTATTTTCCCTATTTTTCTCTCCCCTGCCCGTTCCTTTCTTTTTTGTACGTACCCCTCCCAATTTATTTCCTAGCTTGTCTCCTCTCCTCTTGTCTCCACCTGGACTGTTTCTCGCTCCGTTTCCACCTCCCCTCCCTCTGCCTCCACTTGGACTGTTTCTCTATCTCCACCTCCCCTCCCTCTGCCTTCTCCCCCGTCACCCGCACCATCTCCCTTTCCCTCCCTACTTCGTCCCTTCGCTTTATATACCATTTCTTTAGTTTTTCCCTCCCACACTCTCCAGAAAAACTTCTTTTCGTCTTCTTTCGTCCTTTCTCCATTCTTTACATTTGCCTCGGTTTGCAATTCCTTTCTTATGTTTCGATCCTCAATACTCATATCTTTTCTAATTGTAATTTTCTTAAACTTGCTGGTCAAGTTAAGTCTCCATGTTACGTTCATTATTGCATCCACTGTTACCCTAGACCTAAACTGCACTCTCATTGGCCTTGTGTTTCCCTTACTATATTTACCCATTCTCCTAACTTCTTCAATATCATCTCTCCAGTTGTTTCCTTCTTCATCGACATGCTTGATCAATGTTTTTACCTTATTAATTTCTTCCTTATCCCTAGCTTTCCTCTCAATAATGTGCTCCTCTATATCCCCAAATACAATAATACACTTATTTCTATCTATTGTTTCACGCAGGACCTGTTCATTTCTCCTCATAGCTTTTACTACCACTGATTCTAAATCTCTATTTTCCCTTTCTGATTGTTTCTTTTGTTCCTCCATGATTTCCTTCATTGCCACTTCCTTCACTTTTCCTCCTTCGTCATTAACCCATTTATTGTGTTTCTCCTTAATCTCCTCCACATGTGTTTTCATTTCCTTGGTTTGCCCTTTGTATTCTTCAAGTTGCAATCTTAAAGCTTCATTTTCGTCCTTGAGTTGCCCCATATGAGTTTGAATATCTTTTAGGCTAGCCCGACTCAAATCTTGTCCAGGCTCGATGTCCCCAGCCTGAGCACCACATATTGAACATATAGCCTCAATCTGTGAACTAACACTCACCTTCCACTCCTGCATATCCTCCTTCCACCTTTTAATGTCATTCAGCTCACGTATAATTTTCCCTAGAATGCCCTCGGTCTCACCGACTTCAAATCCATCAAAGTCAGCGTGTGTGTGTGTGTGTGTGTGTGTGTGCGTGCCTATGAAAGTTTGTAAGAGTGAGTATAAATAATTTACCATAACATGCTTCCTCTCTTCCATGTGAGTGAGGAGACCCTGAAGAAATCTCACCAACAGGGGTGACTGCACGAGTACATCTTATACTTGGGGGATATATAATAGGAACTTGATTAACATTTGGCAAAAATGAGAGAGAGTATTTGTGAAAGAGAGAAATAATGTGTGTGTGAGAGAGAGAGAGAGAGAGAATGAATGTGTGTCAGAGATGATGATGATGCAGTTTTTTTACACTGTGCACTCCCTTGATTGACAGGGCTAAGTCGTGCCCTTGTTACAGGGACTTAATTGGCCATTTGCCACGACATCCACCAATTGACATCCACCAATGGCACGGCCTGGAATCGAACTGCCGACCCTTCGATCAGCAGCCAGACACGGCCCATGAGAGATAGATACTGTGACGATAGTGCGTTGTTATGTGTGCAATTAGGTTGCCTGGGAAACGGATTAACTTGCTCTTGTAGTATTGTACTGTACACCCTATGTGGTGGATTGTGTTCTTTTATTTCATAATTTAATTTTGCTAAAGTGATGTTTCCACATAGTGATTTTGATTAGTTCTTTTGCCTTTATATTGTCTTTGTCCAAGTTTTGGTTTGTTTATTTTGCAAGTTTACAATTTTATTACAACATCTAACTCATCCCATCTTCCAGGTGAGCGAGGAGGCCCTGAAGAAACGTTACCAGCAGGGTTGGCTACAGGAGTACACCTCGGACCTGGACACTCTGATGGCCCGGATCAGGACGGCCAGGGAGAAAAAGGAGGTGAGTGAGTGGGGCTTTTGGTTCATTTGGTTAAACCGGAGTCACACGATCCCTTTTTCGAGCAATTTTTACTGGCAATTACGGTCTGGAAGCTTACAAAATTACAGTTAATCAGCATTTAACCGCCTAACATAATCAAACTTCAGTCTAATTGCCGATACCAGTGTGAAAAAGTCCCGAAATAATACAAGAAAAAGAAGGTGAGTGGGGCTTCTGGCAGGGTTACCAAATCAAATCCGCTAGATAGTAAATACATGCGGAAATTTGCTAGAATAATGCCACAATCTCTACACTGTTGCTCTAAAATGGCTCATATATCCAGAGCATCGCTAGAATTTATGTCACTAGATGTTAATTTGGCCCTAGATCAAAGTAAATACCTCTAGATCTAGCGGGAAAGTAGCTGATCTGGCAACACTGGCTTCTGGTTCATTTGGTTTCTGGCAGGGTGTCAAAACGGAACAATATTATTTGAAGACTTGAATGCATATGAGAAGGAATACAAGAAAATTAACATGAATCAGCATTGTTTGGGCTATTTTATCACTTCCAAAAACATAATTTGAATAATAAACCACAATTTTAGCCTTACCTAAACAATAATACTGTATAGACTAAAATTAATGGACTCGTCTTTTGTTGTTATTGTTGTTCCCCAGGCTGTCTGGCCGAACAGCCTCAAGGTCCCGAGCAAGGCCAAGGCCATAACCGAGCACCCCCACAGAACCCTCCCTGCTGACCACTTATAAAGCCCAGGTGACCGAAGCCACTCCAAGGCAGGGAACTGAGGAGGGTGCGGAAATGCCCATTTGACACGCTAGTTACTGGTCGTGGAATAGGTTTCAGCATGAGAAAATTATGTGGTGGTTTTGTGTTCTTTTCTCAAAAATTTATTTTGCTAAATTGTTATTTCCAAATGGTGATTTTGATAAGTTCTTTTGCCTTTATATTGTGTCGTCCCTGTTTTTGTTTGTTTATTTTGCAAGTTTTACATTATAATTTAACCCCCTCTGTACTGGTGACGTCCTTTTCTTTATATTCTGGCAACTATTATATGATTTTTCAGCTTAGTAAGGACTTCTAGCTATTAAATAGGTACCGGTACAGACTATTTCATTTAATCCTTTTAGCTACCACAGATCTTTCCTAAGCTGAATTAAATTGTCTAATAGTAGCCAGAATATGATGAAAAGGACATCATGGGTACTGAACACGCTATTATTGAAATGAATATGAGAAGGAACACATGTAAAATTAACATGCTCTGTGTTTATTTTTTAGAATTGTTTTGCTAAAACTTCAATGCATTATTTCCACATACTGTAGCGATTTTGATAAGTATTTTTTTTTTTTTTTATTGTGCAGTTCTTGTTTTGGTTTGTTTGTTTTGCAAGTTTTTCATTGTATCTAATACTGGAATGAATATGAGAAGGAATACACTAACATTAATACAAAATTGCGTTTTGGCCAATTTATCACTTCCATGAAATGATAGAAACTGTAAAATGTAATTTAACTTTATATGTATAATACTAATAATGATAAAAGAAAGGTTAGCCAGCCTGGTGAGGGAGATAACCCCCTATTGTTTCTCATTCTTGTGTGGTGATAATCAGGAAGCCATCTTCCAATAGCAACACACTTAGATTTACATAGTTTACATGGCTAAATTTGTCTGCAAAGTATTACTTAATGTTTACCCAAAATTTACACAGCCACAGGCCGTAGCGCGGTTAGTAGAGCACTCGCTTGCAAACCGTGAGGTTGATGGTTCGAGTCTTGGGCCAGCCAGTGTGCTATTGGCAGAAGCAAGTGCTGTTGGTGGACTGTGCGGTCTAGCAATCTGTGGCAACTGTTCAATGAAGTCCCTGATCATCAGGGCACCCACCCTAGCCCAGCTATTCAGCAGGGAGTGCATGGTGGTAAAAACTGCATCATCAATACATACATACATACATAAAATTTTAAGACTGAGTATTCCACACATAAGTGCAGTTTCAGTCTCTTGTCCTAATGGCGGCGTTCCAGGCAACCCTGTTAAGGGCTGCTTCACTTGTCAAGTTCTTGGATTTGAGATCGGCGCGTATAGTCCGATCCCAGGTCTTCCTCGGTCCACCCCTTGGTGCAGCTCCCTCCACAATCACAGACCTGCATTTTTTCACCCAATTTTGTTCATCCATTCTCTCCACATGTCCATACCAACCCAGTATACTTGTACGCATCACCTCGCTAATACTCTTTATACCTAAAAGTCTCCTCAGCTCAACATTTGTTATTCTATGACAACAGAGGCACCGCCATTTAGGATGTGAGACTAACCACACTCTTTGTGGACAACATGGTCTTTAAACTTGTATGAATGACTCATTAAGTGATAATAGGAACACTAACTAGCCATGGAGCACTCAAGGTCTCTCAGCTCATGTGTTTTCTGCTAGTTTTAATTTTGCTTAAATTTCCAATTGCAATATCTGTTTAACTCTTCCTATATAACTCCTCAGGTAGTGTCAATCGGTTACCTTGGCAACGTGGTGTCTGTGTGGGAGCGACTGGTGGAGGAGTATGAGAGGACGGGGGACCTACTGGTGGACCTAGCTTCCGACCAAACCTCCTGCCACAACCCCTTCAGTGGCGGCTACACCCCCGTCGCTCTATCTTACACACAGGCTCAGGAGGTTAGTACAATATTATGTCTATCTATCTATCTATCTATATACTCAGGCCCAATCCCCTCTTTTCCTATTTATTTATTTATTTACTTTTTCTGGGGCCGACTCAAGACAGAGCCCGAATAGGGACAACACAACAGAAAACAATGAACACACAAAAACAAAATACAAATTCACACACATTTAGGTCATCCAAGAGAAGACCCAGAGACCATGGTCACCAAGGTCCCTCCAGCACTCCCCCGGCCCCCGACCACCCGGAGAGGTTCTGATCTCAGCAGGCAGACATGCTGCAGAGCCGAAACCACAAGCCCGCCCACCACGTCAAGTTTAGAAGGATTCCACATTATGTACGGTCGCTCTAATAAGTCATGTCCCAGCTGTCATTACCTATGGCTTGTTCTATGCTGTATTAATGTCTGTCAGATGTTGACTAGGGTGGGTAAGTGTAGGAACATGTTTGTATATTTCACTCGATATGAAGAAATGCAGCTTAGATATTGCCGATACTAATTATTGATGGTGGACAGGAGTGAATGGAGAATGCTTGTGAATAGTTGAGTGAACACGTGGTCATTTGGAGTAAGGGGTCGGGCGCAAGTTGGACTAGATAATAGTCCATCAGGCGCCTGGCCCGGGGAGACGATTAATATGAAGGGTGCGCCTGGAAGTGTGGTGGGAGGGCTTGTGGCTTTGGCTCCGCTGCATGTCTGCCTGCCGAGATCGGAACCTCTCCGGGTGGTCGGGGGCCGGGGGAGTGCTTGAGCAACCTTGGTGACCCTGGTCTCTGGGTCTTCTCCTGGGTGACCTGGATATGTGTGAGTTTGTGCTTTTTATCTGTGTTTATTTGTTGTTTTATGTTGTTTTTGTGTTTTCCCTGTTCTTGCTCTGTCTTGAGTCGGCTACCCCCAAAATGGGGATTGGGCCTGAGCATATAGATAGATAGATAGAATTATTGATCAAAACATAATTGGTGCCGAGACATCACTTATTAGCGCGACTGTACATCTGGCAATAGAGGTTAGTACTGTAACTTACTTTGGTTAGTAGCCCCAATGAACCATTTTTGGGAACCCTACTAGTTTCAAAAAGCTACCCTTTAACCCCTTCAGCACCATGACCATGATGCCTTTTTACCTTTGATTCTGGCTAAACTTAGACAATTTTAAACAGTTTATGAAGGACCTATGTTACTAAGAGGGTTTATTGAGATTTTGAGTCCTAGAGGTAGATTATAAGTCAAAGAAAATCGACTAATGGTAGCCCGAATAAGATTAAAATTATGTCATGGTGCTGAAGGGGTTAATGATGGACTCTGATGTACCAAGTATCTTGGTACCTGGGTCCCTGGAAGTGAGATCAAGTTTATTAAGTAACATCCCATTCTTAACATTAATCATCAATTACAAACCCCAACCTGCCGAGATCGGAGCCTCTCCGGGTGATCGGGGGCCGGGGGAGTGCTGGAGCGACCTTGGTGACCCTGGTCTCTGGGTATTCTCCTGGGTGACCTAGATGTGTGTGAATTTTGTGTTTGTCTGTGTTCGTTGTTTTTTCTTGTGTTTTCCTGTGCTAGCTGTCTTGAGTCGGCCACCCCTAAGAAAAAAAAAAAAAAAAAAATAGAGGAAAATAAACATTAAAAATAGGAAAAGTGGGGATTGGGCCTGAGCATATAGATAGATAGACAAACCCCAATGCACATGAATAAACTAATGAAAGCATATGGTCCTCCCGGGATTCAAACTCGGGACACCACATCCAGAACATAAACATGTAAACCATTACACCACCAACATATTTCCAGACACAGTGCAGGGATTGGCGTTCTGGCATTGTGCTGTTATATGTCGTAGGTTGTCAGCATTTGTCATTTCCATCTAAGGATTTAATCTTAACCTCTGAAGTGCGCATGGGGGGTATGAGACACCACACTCCTGTGCTGACGTATTTGAGCTGTTCCCATCACTAACATCGTTATTTTACCATAAATAGCATTAATACTTATCCATATGCGCCTATTAAGGTTGATTATAAAGGTATTAACCTGTTACAACAATAAAACAAGTGGAAACAGCGTTTGGATGGTCAAAATCGGCGATACAGGCCGGGAGTTACATAATGTATGGCTGAGGCAACCTCCCTTCCCACCACTTTTCCCCACGTCTGGAGAGAGACTGTCGATCGATACTCTCTCTCTCTCTCTCTTGCACTCGCTTGCTAACAGTGATGACAATGCCCTGCTTGCAACTCGCTAATGTTAGCACGAAAATATACCACAGAATAAGGGAAGAACAGGGAAAATAGGTGATAACTGAAGGAGGTGAGGAAAGTGGGGAAGGAGGGGAGGTGGAGGAGTGATGTTTGGCATGGCCCAGGGGCAATAAAAAAAAAAAAAAAAAATTGGGGGTGTTTTAAATGGATTTTTTAATAGCCTTACTCTTAAGAGTCTTCCCGCAGTCCGCCGGGGGAACTCTTAAGAGTCTTCCCGCAGTTCCCGGGTTAAGGGGAGATGGGCGTCTTTATTTGATCATTTATGTATCTTTTTATTATTTTATTTGTTTCTTCCCCAGACCTCCATCAAGCTTAAGAAAACATCCATTAGATCTCCCTTCTAGATTAATTTGTAAATTTTTCGGTAGAAAAATTTCCCAGCCAAGGCCGGTTCTTCCAAAATTACAGGCTGTAGTTCGTCAGGAAAAAAATTGACACCTAAATAGCATGAAAAGTCTTAAGGGGAGGTTTTTAGTTTCTTTCCTACTCCTCCAGCAATTTTAAAATGTCACCCCCTTCACGATAAATTTGTAAATTTTTCGGTAGAAAAATATCCCGGCCAAAGGCCGGGTTACTCTTAAATTACAGGCTCGCTGTCGCTCGCCAGGATAAAATCGAGACCTAAATGGCACAATGGGGCTAGACATGAGGGAGAAAGGGGTCAAGAAAAAAGTCCCTCAAGGAAAAATCTCCCCTTAATATTGACAAAGAAATGGGGCGAAAGGTCTTAAAATCGACAAACTAATGAGCCGAACGTAATAAAGTCTGAAAACTGTTGGGGCTAAGCACGAGGAAGAAGGGGAACCAGAAAAATGTCCCATCTCCCCTTAAGCAGAGGCACCACAGGCAGACACTCCTAGTCACAATATATAGTAGAGCAATTAACGCCTTCAGGGCAGATGGGCCGCTTTTCTGGACCACTTTCTTCCTCATGTTTAGCCCCATTAGTTTTCAGATGTTAAGATGTTTGCCCCATTAGTTAGTCGATTTTAAGACCTTTCGCCCCATTTCATCGTCAATATTTAGACCTTTCGTGCTATTTAGGTGTCAAATTTTTCCCTGGCGAACGATAGTGAGCCTGTAAAATGTACAAATTAATCTAGTAGGGGATCTAATGGATGTTTTTTTAAATTTGATGGAGGTCTATGGAGGAAACTAGAAAAATAATGAATACATGCAAAAATTGCCTAAAAAGTGAACCATAACGTAATTTTACCTTTGATTCTGGCTGACTTCTGGTGGTATTATGCAGTTTCAGAAGGACCTATGTTACTAAGAGTGTTTATTGAGATCTTACCGGCATTAATTACTCTTTCCATTCACCTATGCATAGCCTCCGATAGTGCAGTTGGAATGAATGTACATGCTAAGATTGGTATGCAGGATTCGAAACTGCATAATAAATCGTAGGCTTGTGCATCATTCTTTAACTGTCTTCGTGGCGCAATGCATAAGTGTATTAATTTTCGGTGTGAGCGTCCTCGGTTCGAATCCCCGGACTGCCACATGTGTTTGTTAATTTCATTAATCAAGCTTAGGAGTATAGTTGGTTGGTGGAGAGAACATAATAATTTACCCATTTGAGTCGTAGAGGCCGATTATAAACTAAAGAAAATCGTCTTATATTAACCAGACAATTATAAAAATTACGTCATGGTGGTGAATGGGTTAAAGGAATGGTGAGAGACATGGCAAGTTATGAAAGGTAGGGAATGTTCAACCTCCATACTGACTGACTCGGTCCACCACCGATAGAATAAATAAGTAACACCCCGTTCTTAACATTAATCATCAATTACAAACCCCAATGTACTAGAATAATAATAGTGGTGATGGGCTGGTCTTGTGGGGGCGCTCTATGGCCTTGGCCTTGCTCGGGACCTTGGGGCTGTTCGGCTAGAATAATATAATGAAAGCATATGGTCCTCCCGGGATTCAAACTCGGGACATCACACCCAGAACATAAGCATCTAAACCATTACACCACCAACACAGGTCAGGATTTTAGTTTGGCTAAACTTCTAAAGGATCAGTATTGTTAATTAACTTGAAATTCAGATAGAATATTATGTTTGTTGGATATAGAATCAGAAACATAGTACAATATCTTAAACTCATGATAGGCAAAATCATGCAAGGTTAGAAATAAAATAAGTTATGTAGGCTATAGTCTATTCGCTGTAAGTAGGCGAGAAATCATGACCTCTAACCTCTGTAACTCCAAAACGACTAGAGTCACTAGAGCAATCGATCTAATATTCCTACCATTTGGGAAGAGTCAGGGAATAGATGTGGAAATTTACAGCCAATTTGCTCTTGCCCTTTTTGAGTTACAGAGTATAGAGGTCATGATTTCTCGCCTACTTACAGCGAATAGACTATAGTAACTGCAACTCTTGACATATATTTCAGCTTCTAGCCAGTGACCCTAGCAAGATGAAGCCCCTGGTGGAGGAGTCCTTGCGTCGTCAGGTGGCGGCCATCAACAGATTGGCTGATGTTGGATTATACTTCTGGGACTATGGTATGTACAGTTATATATGTATTTACCCTCAGGGGGTAAGGGGGCCTTCATCTAATGGTGGAGGAAAAAAGAATATGCCTTACGCATCCTACTGCGTGTCGTACAAGGCGACTAATAGAGGGGATGGCGATAGACTTTTGGACCAACGGCCATTACTATGCAATAAAGTCTTTATTTTAGCACTGTCTTGGTATGGCACTGCCGAGGCTGGTGGGAAGCCACAGGGGACTGAGTCTTACCTGGGCGGTGTTTGGCCGGCACGACACCTGTGTCGGCAGCAGCGTTTGCATGTTGGAGCAGGACTTTATTATTTTATTGTCCAAATTGCCTAATATACAGTAGAGTCTTGTTATGGTGCTGTCTTTTTGCAACACTGTTAAGGCTGGTGTGGTTGCAGATACTGCAGGTGCAAGTGCTGGTAAGGGCTCTGTCACACTATGCCGATTTAAGTGCCGACGCTCCACGACTTAAGGAGTGGCGATACAAGGGGGAGACTACTGCCGAGTATCGTGGGTGATAGAGGGGCGGGACGCCCACGGCGGGCAGTGTGGACGGGCATGCCGCCTAACGGCAACTGGAAGGGGTCGAGAGGCAACCATGCAAGACCTAAGGAAGATAAATGACGCCGCTGGGGCGGCGGCATGCGCCGTAGCACGAAACTGGTTGGCGACAATGCTCCTGGCGAGCGGCACCTATAGGAGGTAGGGCGGTGGCAATGGACAGCCACCCTGTCACACTGGACCCCTACTCAGTCACACTTGATCCCAACCGAGGCAAACCGGTCCGTCGGAGGCGACGTTTGTGTGTGTGTGGGGGGGAGTTAAGCTTGAGATCTAGGGAGGAAACTAAAAACATAATAAAAAGATCCATAAATGAGCAAACAAATGCGCCCATATCCCCTTAATTAAGTGTTATTTTTGTTGAGTAATTGGTAAAACAAGGCCATCTATAGTTATCCCTTTCAGTACCTGTGACGTCTTTCTCGTTATAGTCTGGCAACTATTAGGTTATTGTATTATGCTTACAAAGGGCCTGTAGCAATCACGAGACCTCCATTCCTCTCATTTATCTCTCTTAACTCTCACAGACCGTTCTTAAGCTGCATAAAATCGTCTAAGTATAGCAGAACTATGGCAAAACAGATGCCACCGCTACTGAAAGGGTTTATAGATAGTCACTCGTTGATGGGATCGGATTGGGGACAGTGGTGATTTTTGGGGTCTATTTATTTATATATTAATTTATTTGTTAGTTTCCTCGCTAGACCTCCATCAAGGTTAAAACAATAACACCCCCAAAACCATCTATCAACGATGTCCCGTGCGACGTTGCCAGGTCGCGGACTCACGATATGCCCTCCCCCTCTGACGGCGCCTGGGCGTTACCGGGTCGCTGCCTGAAGGCGACCTACCTTATAAGCGGCGTCTGACGCAGACAGGCTGGCGCCCTTGTAACGTATGACACATACCGGACGACGCCCGATGCCGCCAGCCTACCGTCCCCGTGCCGTCAATTTACTAGCCACCGACTCAACTCATGAGAGTTGTGCATGTCGAACTTTTCCTGAGGCCCTTGAAGACCTCTCCCGACGGCTCTCTTGAGTAGGCGCCCGCCCATGTCGCGCGGCGATGTAGGCAAAGACCTGCTCCCGACCCTTAAGTCGTGGAGCGTCGGCACTTAAATCGGCATAGTGTGACAGAGCCTTAAGGGACTTTGTTGAGTCTCGCTGAGGCACGGTTAGCACTATACCAACATCAGCCACAGTGATAACTTGGTGGGACAGTGCTGTGGCGGGACTTTATTGTACTACAGTACACACCAACTACTGAAAGGCAACCCTGTCTGAGCCGTTACAATGCATGTAATGGAAAAATGACGGTAAACCATTGTATGTATATTTACTATGGCCCATTCCCCACTTTTCCTTTTTTTTTTTTGGAGGGGGGGGGGGGGGACTCAAAACAGAGCTCGGATAGGGACAACACAACAGAAAACACAAACACACACAAAACAAAATACAAATTCACACACATCTAGATCATCCAGGAGAAGACCCAGAGACCAGGGTCACCAAGGTCCCTCCAGCACTATGGTAATATTTAAATTAGCTTCCTCTTTATTTGGAGAGAGAGCGTGCAAACGCTTGCTCTCTTGGATGCATGTGTGTTTTTTCATAGATTAGAATTTTGTTTAATATATTCTTATGAACATATTTAGAGTACCGTATATGTAATGAATATTAAACTAAGAATTGTTTGTCAGTACCCTAAATAGCTTAGCAAATAATACATTAACAATTTATATATTGGCATAGAGTATAGATTAAATGTATATATACAAAATTATCATTATTCTCACTTGGTGCTGACATTAGAATGATTAATTCCCAGGTAATGCGTTCCTGTTGGAGGCGAGGCGTGCCGGGGCTGAGGTTGGAGGAAGTGAAGGTGACGGGGGCATCAAGTTCAGATACCCCAGCTATGTCCAGGACATCATGGGGTCAGTTATGTTCTAATCTTGTATTTTGTTATGTGTTTCTTTTCTGTCACCTCTTTTTCCTTTCTTGTGTCTCTTGCAGATCCTCCCTACCCCTTTTGGGAGTGAGAGCTGGCTACTGACTGATTTATCATGCTCGTTTATTGTCTTTCTTTCTTTCTTTTTTCTTTTTTTATTTACTGAAGTTATTGTTGTTGTTGGAGATGTGCTGGGTCTGATGATGGTGGTGATGAAGGTGATAGGTATATGATGTTCAGATACCCAGCTACCTTTCAGGAAATTATGGGGTCAATTTCACTTATCTTCTTACGAAGTTTGGTTTTGCATTTATCTTGTGTCGTCCCAGTTTTGGTTGTTGTCGTTGTCGTTCCCTAAGCTGCCTGGCCGAACAGCCTTGAGTCCCTAAGGAAGGCCATGGCCACGGTTGGGCTTTCCCACGGAGCTCTCAAGGAGTGCTGATTGTGTTGTTGGCGTAAGTGATTGTGTGAAATGCAGTCTTCTATGTGTGTTTAATGGTATGGGGTGCTGTGTTACATCCCGGGCAGGTGTCGACGACGGAGTCATCCAGTCTCTTCTGATAGCTCAGAAGAGCTGGATGGTGTCCGCATCTCAGCCCGGCCAGGTGGACTCTGTCCTCGCGAGGAAGGGAGGATTCAGAAGGGTGGATTTCGGGAGGTCGTGCCTGTGCGTGTTGTTTATGAGTGATTGGATGGAACGGCGAGAGATATGAGTATGGATATGCTTCTGAAAGCTGGTTTGGGGTGGGCAGGGAGGGAGAGACGATAGTATTTGTATGTGATACCGTGTGCTGGGTGTTTTGATATTTCTTGGTGTCTGTGGGTGTGTTGCCATGTAGTGTAGTGGGTGGTGTTGGTTCGTGGAGGCTGCTGCCAGGAATTGGGTGCCTCTCATGCCCAGATGGTCTTTGACTTTGAGGACTATGGTTTCTTGATGTAGGTGATCTGTAGGTGTAGCAGCTGTGCAGCCTGTGATGTTTTTTAGGGCTTTATTTTGAATAGTCTGTAAGGTCTTATGATGTGTTTTAGCTAGGTTAGAAGCCCAGGCCGGGCTTGCGTATTCCATCACTGATCTTATGTTTTGGTTTGTTTGATTTGCAAGTTTTACATTATACAGTATTTGGATAGGCTACTTTTTTATTTACTGACTCCCAGGAGTATTACTTACCCAGTACTTTATTTTCTTTCTTGACCCAAATACCCCCTCTAAAGTCTATGGGAACCGTGTATCTTCCAGTTACAATCAGTGGCTGGACCAAAAAGCATCACATTTACTGGTTCCTTGAAGTTGAAAATACCTCCTGGTTTAGTCTAAGGATATTGGACTGCACTCTTTATGGGGATTGGGAATTGGGAAGAGGTATGTCTCATGGATAATTATATCCTTCCGAAGTTTCCATCTGAGGGTTACCTCAAGTGGTAGGCCTACATATGGCACCAATGGCAGGCTTTTAGGAACATATTCAATTTAAAATTCCTGTGCTTGGTATGCTTCCAGCCAGGGCTCCACTGGCCCTGGGGTAAATAATATAGCAAAACAGTGGTGAAACTGTCATCTGGGTGAGGGACTTCTCTGGGTCTGCTCCTTCAGTGCTAATGGTCATAATCCACTTCGTGGAAATGGCACTGTGGAGTGGGTCAGTGGAGGCATGTCTGGGAGCCTGGAGGCAGTTTCTGCCATGGACATCCCTATTAGGGTGCTTCTTCTGGAAGCGGGGTATCAAATTGATGAATGATTCAATTTAACACTATCCCTTATTTCATATTCATTTCTCAATTATATATGGTATATATATAGGTTTTACAGGCCGTAGCTCGATTGGTAGAGCGTTCGCCTTCTAACCGTGAGGTTGGCGGTTTGGGCCTCGGGCCAGCCAGTGTGTTATTGGCAGACGTCAGTGCTGTTGGTGAACGGTGCGATCTAGCAATCTGTGGCAACTATTCACTAAGTCCCTGATTCACCAGGGCACCCACCCTAGCCTTGCTATTCAGCAGGGAGTGTATGGTGGTAAAAACTGCATCTCCTGGGCGACCTAGATGTGTGTGAATTTATGTTTTGTTATTTTATTTTTTTCCTCCTCCCCTATTCCGGCTATGTCTCGAGTTGGCCACCCCCGGAGAAAAAGAAAAAATGGGGTAGGCCTATGTGACTGAGTAGATAGATTTTTTTTCTTTTTTTCTATGTGAGTGAGGGAGACAAAAGGCAGAACTGCCTGTAGCGAGTTTCTACCCCATACTGTAGTTGAAAGAGTGACAGGGCTAAAATCAAGGGACGTTCGAGCCAAAATGTCTGGACACACAGAGTTTGAAGCAATTTAAGTCATAAGAGGAGGTAATGACTGATTTTGGGAGAGAGTTCCAGAGCTTAGCAATTGAATAGAAGAAAATCTGAGCGTAACATTTTACTATTGGTTTGGAGAGTTGCACTGAGTAGGGGTGGGATTGTGTTGCAAGATGGGTACCAGATAGATAGATAGACAGTAGTACCCTCCTCTAACTATTTTCACTTTTCCAGGGACATCTTCTCTCTGGGCTTTGGACCGTTCCGTTGGGTGTGTACGTCTGGGGACCCCGAGGACCTCCACACCACGGACACCATCACTGCTCAGGTCCTCCACGCCATCTGTCAAGGTCAGCTACACACTGGGAAATGACACTTTTTATATCTAGTCCTAAAACCGAGTCCCTTGTTTCTAGTGGATTTCTTGGTGGATTGTGTTCTTTTATTTCATAATTTTATTTTGCTATAGCGTTGTTCCCACATAGTGATTTTGATTAGTTTTTTTGCCTTTATATTGTCTTTGTCCAAGTTTTCCATCCATCCATCCATATACTCAGGCCCAATCCCCACTTTTCCTTTTTTGGAGGGGAGGGGGACTCAAGACAGAGCCAGAATAGGGACAACACAACAGAAAACAAGTTTTGGTTTGTTTATTTTGCAAGTTTTACAATTTAAATGAGACTTTTTATATCTAATCCTAAAACCGAGTCCCTTTTTTCTAGTATTAACAACTTCACCACGATGACGTAAATTAACCTTTGATTCTGGCTAACATTAGACAATTTTATGCAGTTTAAGAAAGACCTTCCATTCGTCTATACATTAGGCTACCATACCACCGTTGGAATGTATGTCCATGCTCAGATTATTATGCAGGATTCGAAACTGCATAATAAATCGTAGGCTTGTGCATAATTCTTTAACTGTCTTGATAGCGTAATCCATAAATGAGCGGAATTTTGGTGTGAGTATCCTAGGTTCTCGAGTCCTTGGAGTGCCACATGTATTTGTTGATTTCATTAATTGAGTTTAGAAGTAAAGTTAGTTGGTGAAAAAATATGCATATCTAGTCCTAAAACCGAGTCCCTTGTTTCTAGTATTAACCACTTCACCACGATGACATAAATTAACCTTTGATTCTGGTTAACATTATACAATTTTATGCAGTTTAAGAAAGACCTATGCTAATTCCTTTAACGTGACGATAGTGCGTTGTTATATGTGCGATTAGTTTGCTTTTGAACCAGATTAACTTGCTCGTGTACACCCTATGTGGTGGATTATGTTCTTTTATTTCTAAATTTTATTTTATTAAGCGTTATTTCCACGGGCTTGTGGGCGGGCTTGTGGCTTCGGCTCCGCTGCATGTCTGCCTGCCGAGATCGGAACCTCTCCGAGTGGTCGGGGGCCGGGGGAGTGCTGGAGGGACCTTGGTGACCCTGGTCTCTGGATCTTCTCCTGGGTGACCTAGATGTGTGTGAATTTGTGTTTTGTCTGTGTGTGTTTGTTTTTTATGTTGTGTTTTCCCTTTTCTTGCTCTGTCTTGAGTCGGTCACCCCCTAAAAAAAGAAAAAACATAAAAAAGAGAGGGAAAAAGAAAAGAAAAACAAATAGGAAACGTGGGGATTGGGCCTGAGTAAATAGATAGATAGATAGATAGATAGATAGATTTCCACATAGTGATTTTTATTAGTTCTTTTGCATTTATCTTGTGTCATCCCAGTTTTGGTTTGTTTATTTTGCAAGTTTTACAATTTAAAGTCAGAGGGATTATTGACCTCATATTTACCCTTTTGAGTATTAGAGGTAGATTATAAGCTAAATAAAATAGTTTAATGGTAACCAGTACACAAGGAAAATTATGTCCTCGTGCTGAAGGGGTTAAAGTTAACCCTCTATTATAATGATGTCTCTCTTCACTGTATTCTGGCTATCATTAGACAATTTTGCTCAGATTTGGAAGGAACTCCTGGCATTAAAGGGGTACAAACTATCTCAAATAACCAATGGCACCCACAGATCCTTACAAAGCTGAATAAAATCATCTAATGCTAACCAAAATAAAGTGAAGAAATATGTCATCGGGCTGAAGGGGTAAAAGTTATGCGCCAGACAGTGACATTATGGCCGTGGATGTGGTTTAATGATCAAAACAATGCAGTGTCAAACACCTTGTCCTGTATCCCCTCTTGCACTCAATACGGTCCTTAACACTGAAGCCGCGGGGCCTGACATATGTCGAGTGAGAGAATCATGGCCACCCCTGCGGGGCCCGACATTAATCGGGCGGGATTTTGAGCACATTATCGGCTCTGAGAGATAGTCCACCCGTTGGGAGGACGATAGGCGGGCTCTGACCGCTCGGCACGAACCCAGTTCCGCGACTGACAGTACCTCCGCATCATTCCACACCCACGGCCTCGCGAGACCAGGAAAAACTCGGGAAATTACCGTATTTTAGGGTTTTTCCCCTCGTGTTGCGCGATCGCTACAGGATAAACCGTGGTCGTACAAGGATGATTCAGGTGTCATTGGAAAGCTCTATTATCGCCCTTTTACGGATACATAATTGTATTACGCTCTGGCTCTTGTTTATGCATGAAAAAGAGCATGGAATGAAGCTCGTTTAGGGTAAATATGCCCGCCTGCCAGGTAGTAGAAGTTACAAACATCCCCGTTGGACGGGTTAAACAACATTGCCTTGGTTTGCCACCCTGGTCAGCTACAGTATATAGACATTATAGAAATTTTATAGATACTGTATACAGTATGTATATTATTACACATGTAGATGGGGGGAGAGAGAGAGAGAGAAAGATGTAATTTGTCAGCCTACTGGGCCGGAGCCCTCATTAGGCTTGGGAAGGGAAATGTGATGGAAAGGATTATGATGCGGTATTGGAAGGATGACAATCAGAATTTACAAAATAAATTAATCACTTTTAATTTCTGGCGAATAGGGAAGAAGGTAAACGTTGATGAAAAGAGTTAAGATATTGTGGACAGACACATGTATATATATTGAGAATATATCACAAATACACGTGAGCCACTAAATGTTTCTAGTCTCTCAGTGGGGATCGAACCATCGACCATCAGGACGATAGCCGACGCTTTAATCAATTACACCACGGCAGTCTTCCTTACAAGACTGCCGTGGTGTAATTGATTAAAGCGTCGGCTATCGTCCTGATGGTCGATGGTTCGATCCCCACTGAGAGACTAGAAACATGTATATATATATTATATATATATATATTTTATATTATATAAATTCTTTAACTGTCTTCGTAGCGCAATGAATAAATGCACTGAATTTCTGTGTGAGCATCATAGGTTCGAATTCCTGGACTGCCACATGTATTTGTTGATTTCATTAATTGAGTTTAGGAGTAAAGTCGGTTGGTGAAGGTAACATATATATATATATTATATATATAGATATATATATATATATATATATATATATATATATATATATATATATATATATATATATATCTATATATATATATATATATATATATATATATATATATATATATATATATATATATATATATATATATATATATAAGACAAATATAGCTGACAGGGCTAGGATTCGAACCGTACAGGCAGGAGGTCTAGCCACCTACACCATCACGAGAATTAAAAGAAGGAATTTGATACTTCTACCAGCATTCCTTCCCAACTCGACTCTCCCTGTACGGTTCGAATCCTAGCCCTGTCAGCTATATTTGTCATCCAATAAACAACTTGTCATGCTTAGGGCAGCCGGATTTCGATTAAATACCTGTCTGCCCACCCATCAGAGTCGAGTTGGTAAGGAATACTGGTAGAAGTATCAAATTCCTTCTTTTAACTCTCATGATGGTGTACTGTAGGTGGCTGGACCTCATATACAGTATGTATACAGTATATATATATATATATATATATATATATATATATATATACAGTATATATATATATATATACAGTATATATATATTTTTTTTCTATGTGAGTGAGGGAGGCAAAAGGCAGAACTGCCTATAGCGAGTGCCTCTCCCATAGTTGAAAGAGTGACAGGGCCAAAATCAAGGGACGTTCGAGCCAAAATGCCTGGACACACGGAGCTTGAAGCAATTTAAGTCATAGGAAGAGGGATTGAGGGAAAGACTGATTCTGGGAGAGAGTTCCAGAGCTCAGCTGTTGAATAGAAGAAAGTCTGAGAGTAACGTTTCACTCTTGGGTTGGAGAGTTGCACAGATTAGGGGTGGGATTGTGTTGCAAGACGGGTACCACATGCCCTACATAAGGGAGGTGGTATACACTGGGAAAGCTCTGAGGAACACTGATTATTATAGTAGCGAGAGAGATGCATAATTGCGTCGAAGAGAGAGAGATTGCAGAGAGTTGGTGAGTGGACGGGAGTTAACCCGGGAACGGCGAGAAAGCTCTAAAGAGGTTTTACTGGGCAACGGCGGCAAAGCTCTTAAGAGGGCAGGCCTATAAAACACATTTTAAAAGGCCCCAGTAGCACTTAAACAAAACATTTTTTTTTTTTTTTTTTCCTCCATACCTCATATCACTTATCCAAATGTTTCAGTATCCCCTCCTTCCCCTCAATTATCACCTATTTTTCCTGTCCTGGTGGTGTAATGGTTAAGGTGGCAAAAATATGTGTGTGATAACCCGGGTTCGAATCCCGGTGGATCATATATACTTTAATTAATTTCATTGGGGGTGTGGTGGTGAGATTAATAAAAATAATATTACCATCTTTATTGGTGTATTTATCATGCCAATATCTCCAAACCCGGTCTAAACCGTGCTAATGTTGCTAGAGAGGGTATATACTGTATACGCGAGAATGAGGGAGGGAAGGTTCAGTATGGCTGTAGGCTTCAAAGAGGGAGGGTGTACATCGCGGCTGGCTCACAACTCATGACTGGAGCGGCTGACTATAATTCACAATTTTGACCAGAAAAATTATATTTCCACTTGTTTTATTGTTGTTACAGGTTACTATCTTCATAGTAAAGGTAAAATAGGCGCATATGAATAAGTAATAACAATATTTATCGTAAAATGACTATTTTAGGTGGGAAAGAGGCCTAATATCGTCGCCCAGAACAGTGGTGTTCACTATATACAGCTCGCTCTTTATAGGTTAATGATACGAAAGGCCTTCCTTTCAATTTTGTCTAGGAGAGCGGTGCGAGAGGAACCTCCCCACACATGTGAACAATACTCAATACAAGGACACACTATGCCCCTGTACAGAGCAAGAAACTGTGCAGGGGTAAAGAACCCCCTAAGGCGGTTGAGCACACCCAGCTTCTGGGAGGCTGCCTTAGCAAGACTGGTAATATGGTCCTTCCAACTGAGAGCAGAAGAAAAAGAGACGCCAAGAATATTGAGAGAAGATGAAGGATTGATTTTTGTATTGTTGAAGAATAAGGGATAGTCTGCAGGGAGATCCTGACGGGTAGATAGATGGAGAAATTGGGTTTTGGAAGCATTAAAGGCAGGGTTACATACATACATACATACATCAAATTTTAAGACTGTGTGTTCCACACATAAGTGCAGTTTCAGTCT
Source organism: Paralithodes platypus (assembly GCA_032716605.1). Classification (NCBI taxonomy): domain Eukaryota; kingdom Metazoa; phylum Arthropoda; class Malacostraca; order Decapoda; family Lithodidae; genus Paralithodes; species Paralithodes platypus. Next base: position 1,901,835 of record CM064486.1, on the reverse strand, counting down.
CTTGTCCTAATGGCGGCGTTCCAGGCAACCCTGTTAAGGGCTGATTCACTTGTCAAGTTCTTGGATTTGAGATCGGCGCGTATATTCCGATCCCAGGTCTTCCTCGGTCCACCCCTTGGTGCAGCTCCCTCCACAATCACAGACCTGCATTTTTTCACCCAATTTTGTTCATCCATTCTCTCCAAATGTCCATACCATCCCAGTCTACTTGTACGCATCACCTCGCAAATACTCTTTATACCTAAACGTCTCCTCAGCTCAACATTTGTTATTCTATCCTGTAGCCTGGCCCCACACATCCATCTCACCATTCTCATCTCATTACGCTCCATTCTGTTGACATACTCTACTTTAACGGCCCATGTTTCTGAGGCATACGTCATTGCACTTCTAACACATGAGGCATAAACCTTTCCCTTCAGGGGGAGAGGCATTCTTTTCATGGTCAGGATTTGCATCAATTCTCTGAACTTCCCCCGGCCACATCTAATTCTAGCAACAGTGGCAGCCTCGGCCCCACCACCGACAGAGATGGTATCTCCTAGGTAACAAAACTTGTTCACCAGCTCCAAAGACTCATTTCCAAAATTCACAGCCACAGGATCATCACTTAAAACAAGCTCGCCTTTGCACACTACACACTCAAATTTCTCTATTTCTGACTTATCCTTCGGCAGGGGCCCCTTTATTCTAATACAGCGTTTACTCCCATGGTGTACCCAACATCGACAGATGCTACATTGAATTGAGTTAACGCCCACTCCCTTTCCACACACTGCACATGGGTATGCACCGCTCTTTTCCACATTGCCTCGTCTCAATCTACAATGCATAACCTTGGTTTTGTTAATATTGACTCTTAAACCCTTGCTCGCCATGCCCTCTCTCCACTCTCTGAATTTGGTCTCAGCATCCTGAATACTGTCAGCTATTAGGACTAAATCGTCTGCATAAAACAGTTCCAACGGGAGTCCGCCTCTAAAAACTCTAGACAGTGCCTCCAAGACCATAATAAAGAGGAGGGGGCTTAACACTGAACCCTGATGGACTCCAACACAGACTGCGAACTCATCACTCAGTACACCCTTCACCCTCACCGCACTTCGCGAATCCTCATACATCTTCATTATCACACGCACCAGCCACTCTTCCACACCAAGTTTCCTCATAGCCCACTGCACAACATCTCTAGGCACCCTATCAAAGGCCTTCTCCAGGTCTACAAACACAAAGTAAAGATCCCTGCCTTTTAGTAAGTATCTTTCCTGTATTTGCCTGACTATGAAGACAGCATCGGTTGAACCACGTCCTGGCATAAAACCAAACTGCATATCATCAATAGAGATGCTTTGCCTGATCAAACCCTCAAGGACTCTCTCACAGACCTTCATGATTTGGTCAAGCATTTTCAGGCCCCTATAATTTCCTCTATCTAGCGCATCCCCTTTTCCTTTGTATATATTTACTATTACACTTTTGAGCCAATCCCCGATGTTCTCATCTTTAATAATGGTGTTTATCAACTCAGTGACTAAGTTTACACCAATCTCCCCTGAGGCTTTTATCATCTCAGCGACAATGTCAGAGCAACCTGGAGCTTTACTGTCCTTCATTTTATTGATTGCGTCGCTCACTACAGCTGGTGCTATCAAAGGAGGGGGCCCAGATATTGGTTTTTCGATACTTAGCTGTTCCTTATCCCATTCAAACTCTACATTTAGCAATCGTTCATAGTGTACCTTCCATGCTTCTCTGATTTCATTTTCTGCATACGCAATCTTCCCATTATAATTTCTAACACACTGTTCACCTATAATATCCCTACTGTCATTTTTAACTCGCCTAGCTAGGTTGAAGATCCCATTGGGATTGTCAGTGTTACACACTTGTTAGAGGACCAGGTCCTTAATGCGATTTTTAGCATTGTAAATAACTCTTTTGGCAGTTCGTTTAGCTGCCTGGTATTCCTCCCTGCTGCCTCCTTTCTTCCATGCTTTGAAGCATCTCCTTTTCTCTTTCACAGCATGTTCTACCTCATCGTTCCACCACCAAGAGGTCTTATTCCTGGGGTGACCCTTTGTTTTCCCACAGACTTTGTCAGTGGCAGCGATAAGGCTATGCTTAAGAGTTCCATTGACTATTTACATCATTAGGCCTAGCTTCCTTATTTCTATTAATTTCCTCCAGTTCACTATGAAACCTATCCCTAACTTCCTTGTCCTTCAGCAGCCACACTTTCCTTTTGGGTATGTAAACCTTCTTGCGCTTAGGATCTCTGTATAAGCTCATGTCGCACACAAGTAGCTTATGCTGGGGGATACATTCTTCGCTCGGGATGACCTTTACATCTCGAACTAGTTTCCAGTCTTTCCTGTTAACCAAGAAGTAATCTATCTGGCTACTGGAGACCCCAGAGTTATATGTGATCAGGTGGCTCTGTCTTTTCTTGAACTTTGTGTTACACACAACCATGTTGAGTGCAATGCAGGACTCCAATATATATTTGCCTTCTAGATTTCTCCTTCCGTAACCATCACGGAATGATTAAAATCAAACTATTTTAATCAAGTGATTTTAATCGATTATAATCAAAGACAAAAATAATTGATTAAAATCAAAATTGATTTTTTCATTAGAATATCACATTCCAAGTAATTATAAGACATTTTGCACTAATCTTAATAGACTACCAACATTTTTACCCTCTTAAACATTTAGTAACCTATATCAACAATATTTTGCATATCTCTAATAAACATTTGCACTAGTTCAAGAATTGAAAAAATGAAATAAATTGTGTTCTTTCATAGAAAATAAACTGGCTTGATTCCCTTCGGTAATGCATTTTTTGCATCTAGATGTGATTTTTTTCTACCTTCGACCTGATCTTTCATTCTTCGCCCTGATCACTTCTTGGTTGGTGTTGCGGTGTAGCAGTTCTTTCCGCATCCTTCGGCCCTGCCCTATGAGAGCTCTGATGTGGAGCTCATGTGGTCCGGCTGAACTGGTGAAATGGCGAGAAATGTCTGCGTGTCTTCACCTTCCTCGATTTGTTCCCCTACTGCCCTTCCCTCTATCTTGACTCGTTTAGTTATATATCTTGATCGAATCCTTTGGGCCAGCCCTATGAGAGTTCTTTTGTAGAGCTCAGTGGTCTGGTTAAACTAGTATTAAAAAAAAAAACAATAAAAAAACATAGAATCCTATGTATGTATGTACTCAGGCCACATAGAATCCTAATCTTTGTTATATGTGCGATTAGTTTGCTTGGGAAACAGATTAACTTGCTTCTGTAGTGATGTACACCCTATTTAGTGGATTGTGTTTTTTTATGTCAAATTATATTTTAATACCGGTAAGCGTTATTTCCACATAGTGATTTTGATTAGTTCCTTTTGCGTTTTTATCTTGTGTCATCCCAGTTTTGGTTTGTTTATTTTGCAAGTTTCACATTAGTTTGATTTTATATGTTTTCTGTTGTGCCATGGGTGTTTAAGATTACATTTGATGGCATATATAGATATATATATTCGGCAACTCATTAATGTACTGTATGTAACTCACCATACGGCAAACACGAGTATGTATGTGTTTGTTCTTAAATGTGTGCATAGTAGGTTGATTTTACATAGAATCCTAATGTTTGGTAATCCACCAGAGGGTATCCCCGAGCGTATCCGTCAGCAGTACACTGACAACCTAACATGGATTCGTCAGGCGGGGAAGCACAAGATGGTGGTGGGAAGTCAGTCCAGGATACTATACTCTGACCAGGAGGGCCGCGCCAGGCTCGCTCTCGCTTTCAATATGGCTGTTAGGACGGGACAGATTAAGGTAAATATTAAGCACACAGTGTTTTATATGTATAACACATTAATAATAATAATAATAATAATAATAATAATGTTTATTCAAGTTAGCAAATTAACAATGTTGGTACAACATATTTGTTAGTAGTCTTGGCAAATCCAACGTCAAGGCTATTAACCTAATTGCAATGACGACTTGTCTATTTTGACTGCTATGTCGTCATTCCAACCGCGGTTAAAAAGAAAACGTCTAGAGTCTACTCCTTATCTTGCTCTAGGAGACGTTGTACATTAACCAAAACTACCACCGAAGGTGAAAAAAGTATAGAAGAGAAGAAAAAGGGGTTTACCTTAGTTACCGCTCAAGGCCCATCCCGTGTTCCGTCATGCGCCGATCCCTGTCGAACGTGCGCATGAGCGACCCTCTCTTGTTATCATTTTTTCACGCGTCGCCATTGTTGAGTCCGCTTTTGTTGTGCTCCTTCAATTCACCCTGTTTTAGGTTCGTTTCGGCTTTTCTGGCCTTCTTTTGTTAGACAGATGTTACGTGATCTAGGACACACGTAAATGGGCTCCTCAGTGTGTTTAATGGAGACGCGTGTGGAAATAGCTACCGAAGGTACGGGGGCGCCTGGCGTTCCTCGTATGTGTTTTTCATTTCTTTCTCTTTTCATATTCTTTTTTCCTGTTAGTCTGGGCATAGTTTAGCTTATTTTAGCCTAGCTTGTTTCTCATTCAGGATTTGCTATGCCCTATGAGTTTTCATATTTTCATAGCCTAGGTGTACAGTTGGTTCACAATCTGAGATTTCGTGGTGGCGGTGCTGTTTGTAGGGTTTGTGTCGGCCGCATTATTAGCGTTATTCCCGAGTCCCCCCTTACGAGCCTTCACTGTGTCTCCAGGGCCTGGGCGCTTGGTGGTTCGTGATATCCAGGGGTACCCTACGGGGGCCTCTCCCTCACACCACAGGGTTTTTCGCCCCTGACACATTCTCTCCTCACGGCTAGGCCTCCCTTTTTCTCGCCAGTTTCATTTACTGGTTTTTGTGTTCCCTTACTGTTTTCACCTCCATCCTTTCATTCCCTTTTGCCCAATCCTGGGGTACCCTACGGGGGCCCCTGTTTGTGCCGAACCACCCTTCCTGCCACTTCTCCTCATGGGCTTTGCTCTATCTCTGTGGGTGGGGTGGTTCCTGGGGGATGTGCCTCCTCTCCCCTGGTGTGTCTTCCTTGCCTCTCCCTTGACCGGTTGAGTCAGGATATTCAAGGAAGACGCTGCTCAGCTTGATGGCCATCGTCGCTTGGAGTCATAAGGAGTTGACGCTTTTTTCTGGGCCTGTGTTGGTATTACCTAGACGCTCCTCTCGCTTTTTCGGCGCCGGACCATCTCGGCCGGTCCCGCAAATTTGCGGAGTGCTCGATTCGGCCCACGGACGATTCGGCTCCCCGCAAATTTGCGGAGATCGCTGGGGGGTCTCGCGGTGAGGCGGGAGGGTTGTGTCGGTACGGTTATGCCTCCATTGGCCCGCAAATTTGCGGTTATAGTTGGCTTTCCCGGTGACCCTTTTTTGTGTCATCTTGTTGCCTGGTACTATATTGGTGTATGCACTTGCCTGGTGTTATGGACCCTGCATGTGAGGTGTTGAGTGGTGGTTAACACTTTCTCCATCTTTGCAGGTTTCTGCTTGTGCTCTTCCGCCTCACCCGCCCTCCTCACCTCCATCGGTGCTCCCGGTTTAGAGTGAGTACGACTTCCAGTTTGCGTGTGTGTTCCTGTTTACCCATGCTCATTCCCTGGTTTTTATTGGACATTATCTTCACTTACTCCGTCTACGTGCTGCTTATGGTGTGTGTTCTTCCCTTGCAGGTGGGATGCCTTGCTTTCGCCAGGGCTGTGGCTCCCCGTGTTTGGACTGCCACAGGTCCTGCTTGCGACATTCGCAATGTGTGTCCTCTACGGCCTACCTCCCGGCTTTGTGTGGGCCGTGTATGGACCTGGTGGATGTGGTGGACCATCACCCTGGTTCCTCTGACGCGGCGGTGGCCTCTGCATCCCTTCAGTCTGTGTGGGCGGTGGTCTCCCACCACATCAGGACTGTGGGCCACCGTTCCCCGGCCTTTGTTGACGACCGGATCCGCGTCGCCCTGGGCATCCCTGACCCGTCTGGGGGCCGTTTACCTGGCCCTCTCCCTGCTCGGGCCCTCCTCCCTGGGTCCCGTGGTCGGTCGTCGCATCGTCGGGTGGATCCCCAGCTCCGTCCACGCTCTCGCTCTCCTCGCCGCTCGTCCTCTACTGCCCCTCCTCGTCCGCCTGCTCACCTTGACTCCGCCGTTCGCCCTCGTCATGGTTCTCGCCCTGAGGCCGGTTTAGCGTCTCTGCCCCTGTACGCCTCCCCTGGCCTCTCCGGATAGGGGCTCTACTACCTTCCGCCCGCTTCCCCTGCACAAAAGACGTCCTCTTCATTTGTCCACTACTCGCGCGGATGTTCATGCTGTAGCTGGCCCTCTGCTCCCTCCTTCTACTCTGTCCAGGAGGGTCCGCCAGGATGTAGTTGCTTCTCCTCCTACTTCTCCTGCTTCAGTGCCTCTTCTTCCTTCTCGGTCTCGTCCCAAGGTGGAGGTTCCTCCCTCCTCCGCCTCGGTGTCGGGCCGCCCTGTTCTCTCAGCCCCGGGGATCCTTGCTCTGTTTCCCCCCGCGGCTCCTTCTGACCTCCTTTCACCCGGCCAGCCTTCCCCCTCCCGTCATCCTGCTCCTCTTCCTTCTTCTATTCCTGATCTTCGCTTGCCGGCTCCCCGTGAGGGTACCCCGCCGCTTGACTCGGTGGAGTATAGCGAGGTTTCGGGGTCCCCTTTCTCGGGGGCTGACGTGTCGCTGGAAGAGGGGGATGGTGATGTTTCCCCCTCGGGCGTTAGTGATCGGGAACGAGACCCTCAGGACCGTCACGGCCGTCGTCGCTCGCCTTCTTTGGGCCGCGACGCTGCTGTTTCGTGTCGGGGGGCTCGCTCTCGCTCACGCTCGCCCCTGCGGGCCGAACTATCTTCGAGGGGGTCGCCTCTCTCGGATCGATTTTCGGCTATGCAGGGGTGGGTTGTGTCTCACTTCGACGCGCGCTTGGAGGCGATGCAAGAATCCCTCTTATCGCGCTTCTTGGCGGTGACACAACCTCAGCGCCTCACCCAACCTGCCCCTGCTTTGGTCCCCCTCCCCTCTGCGGTGGACCACATTCCTTCTCGCCCTGCTTCTCCGCCTGCCCGGTCGTCGGCTAGTACTGCTCCTGCCCTGGCTCAGGTGGTTGCCCCTACTGTCTCACATGCGGGGGTCCTCCGTCTGCTAGGGCAGGGTCCGCGCTTGCCCCCCATCCAAAAGGCCAAGGTCCCGTCGCGGACTATGCCGCTCCTCTATGGCTCCTTGGCTGTTTGGAAGGGGGTGCAGGCCTCCCACCCGGAGCGTGCTACCGACTTCCCGTCAGGTGAGAGGGCCCTACCTTTGGACTGGTCGGTCCAAATCAATGACAAGATGCAGTTCAGGGCGATCAGGGTGGATGGTCAGGTGGCCGACGTGGAGGTGCGGGCGTACCCGACGAGGACTGACCTTCAGTACTTCTCGGTGAAGCCCAAGCCCCCGTCTGCTCCTCGGACTAAGCTCTGGTCAGACTTCAGCCGCCAGGACATCCTTCAGGATGTTCAGTCCCTGGCTGTGTTAACGGGACTGTCCTCCTATGGGACGGGTTTGTGCGACGACGGTAAGCCTGGCTTAGCCGTCGTGCTCGATAACCCTCTCCCATTGGAGGCCTGGTTTGCTGAGGCCTTAGACTTTGCCAACCGTTCCGTCGACAGATCTATTTCAGTCCCTCCCCCAGAGTCGTCACTGCTTTTGCCTCCTCTGGTATCTGTCGGCGGATTGGATGGCAAGTTCTGGTCCTGGATTAGCGCTCCCAAACTTGAAATTTGTGCTATTGCTAACCCGTTCTTCTCCCACCCAGATAAGTCCTCTGTCGACAGGGATTTTACCTTGCGGCAGAGGGTGGCGAACTTATTGTCTTGTCTTTTAGGTTCCCTCCAGACGTCTGTTCACCACCTGCGACTTATCGAGGCGACTGCACCTGGCGATCTTCGCGAGGGCTTGGACCACGTTCGGCGGATCCACCTTCAGCTCGCGGTGTCTTTGGTTCCCGAGCTGAAGGCGGTTTTGTGCGAGGCAACTCGACAACGCCAGACGGTAAGGTCCTCGTTCTGCCGGAAGGCCCCTTTGGATATTCGTCAGGGTCTATTATACTCTGAGCTATATACATCGGGGCTTTTTGCGCAGGATGCTTGGGAACGCTACGCTTCTCTGTCAGCGGACCCTGCTTACGACACGCAAAGACGCGCTGTGTCGCGACCGGGGTCTTCGCAGTCCCGTCCTTCTGCCGGTCCCCTTCGGGGTGCTGCCGCCACTGCTGCCGCCAAGAAAGGGCGCAGGAAAGGGAAGTTGCCGGCCAGAGCGTCGGTTCCGCCTCGCACTTCTGCTCCTGCTCCCTTTCATCCCCGCCGAGAAGGGGCTGGCCAGCCTTCCACTTCCGGCCGCACTTCGACGGGGTCTGACACACGACGGACAGGGGATGGGGTGACCCGCCCTTTTCGGCGAGGTGGGGGGGGTAGGGGTGGTCAACGTGGATCTTATGACCGCAGGGACCGTACCGGGGGACCCTCCACGTCAAAAAATGTGTAGGTTCTCCAGGTCGGTCTCCTCCTTGTTCTCCTTCTCGCCTCGCAGAAAGGGTCGCTCACCTCATCTCGGGGGCTCCCACAGGTTATTTTCGCCCTTGCGCCCTTCGGTGGCCACGAGGGACGTGGGGGCGGAAGATTGCACGGAGGGGTCTAACCTGGAGATGGAAGTCCAGACCCCCACTCAGCTCTTGTCAACGAAGCCGGCCTGTCTCTTCGGAGGTGGCCGACGTGATTACATCCATGCACGAGCAGGGAATCGTCAAGGAGGTGAAAGCCGGTCTACCGGTTTTCCTCTCCCGTGTTTTTCTGGTACCAAAGAAGGACTGCGACGCGATGCGACCGGTGGTGGATCTGTCGGCCCTCAACGGGCACATCGTGAACACACGGTTTCGGATGCTGACGGTGCACCAGGTACGACTGGCCCTGCGACCTCTGTCGTGGGTAGTGTCGCTGGACCTCAAGGATGCGTATTGGCACGTTCCGATCCATCCTCGTTTCCAGCGATTCTTGGCCGTTCAGACTTCCGATCGTGTGTTCATGTTCGACAGACTTCCCTTCGGTCTCAACATCGCGCCGCGGATCTTCTCGAAACTGGTAAAGCAGGCTCTGGATCCTCTCCTCAGGGGCGGCCTCCAGATCCTGTTTTACTTGGACGACTGGTTGATAGTTTCAGACACCCTAGAACAGTGCGTCCGCGACACCCTCACAGTAGTTCAACACATCACACAGTTAGGGTTCAAAATCAATATTCCCAAGTCGCGCCTGACCCCGTCGCGTGTCGTGACGTGGGTAGGTCTCGAATGGGATCTGACCAACGCTACAGTGACCCAGAGTCAGCCAAACGCGGTGAAACTTCGCAGGAAGGTCTTCGCCGTGTTGCACTCGGTCTCCCTCACGAGGAGGATCTGGGACTCGTTAGTGGGTTCGCTGAATTGGACCGCTCTGACCATTCCCTTAGGGAGGCTCAGGCTGCGCCGCCTGATACTCATGGGCAACAAGGTTTTTCCGTTGGCCCCTATGGATCGGCTCATGCCGATCCCGCGTACCATTCACAGACACTTAGGACACTGGGTTGCTCGGGGCACGCTCTCTGCGGCTGTGCCCTGGACCGCCCCCCCGCCGACGATCTGGGTAGATACGGATGCGTCGAGCGAGGTGGGGTGGGGTTACCAATCAAACCTGGGACATCAACATCACGGCAGATGGGTGGGACACACACACCTACACATCAATGCCCTCGAACTGTTGGTTCCCTTGTTCTTCCTGAGGGACCACGCGCTGGCCCTTCGGGGAAAGTCGGTGGCCTTCAGGATGGACAATCAGACAGCTGTCCACTGTATCCAAAAGCAGGGGTCCTCCAGGTCTTTGACTCTGTTGGGGATCTCAGAGAAGTTGTTCTTCCTCGCGAACCGACACAACATCTCCCTGCACGCCTCCTACCTGCCCGGGACTGCCAACCTGTGGGCGGACGCCCTGTCGCGAGGACGGGGCGTTCTTGTAGAATGGGCAATGAAACAGACTGTATTCGACGACCTCGCAGCTTCCTGGGGTGTTCCGGAGGTCGACTTGTTCGCATCGAAGGAGACGCGCAAGTTGCCTCAGTACCTGTCCCTCCGGACTCGCACTCCGGAGGGGGGTCCGGACGCTTTCATGGAAGACTGGAACAGGTGGCAGTCGATATACATATTTCCGCCACCAGACGCACTGTTGATGTGCAAAGTCCTCGCGCGACTGCGGCTGTACCGCGGCAGAGTCTGGCTGATAGCGCCTCTGTGGCCGGCCCAGGCTTGGTACTCCCAGTTGAAGCGGTGGTGCCCGAGTCCGGTCCCTCTCCCTCTCTCAAACTTCCACTTGAGCCAGGTTGGCGACCTGCGGACCTCGTTGGCCTTCGCATCGTGGATGTTCGTGAGGCACGGTGGCTCCCAGTCCACGGACGGGACCTGACTGACTTCCTGAAGCGTTCATGGACGTCTTCGACTTGGGGGACTTACGAGTCCCACTGGAGGTCTTTTACTAGGTGGATACAGGACACTCACCAGACTGTTAGCTCTCCTTCCCTCGTCCTACACTACTTGTTTCACCTCTTCCGTACACGTCGCTCTCAAGTCAACACTATACGTAACCACTTGTCTGCCATCCGGGAGGTCTTTGAGTCCGTCACTGGGCTGGTCGTTCCACCGAAGGAGCTGGATTCCTTCATGAAGGCTGCCTTCAGGGAGCGTCCGCCTCCGCGCCAGATCCCTCCTCAGTGGGATCTGGGGCGTGCTCTGGACCTTCTGGCTTCTCACACATATACACGGGACACTACACCGGTTCAGTTGCTCGAGCGTACACTCTTCCTTGTCGCTCTGGCCACTGGGGATAGGGTGTCTGAACTAGCTGCCATGTCGCGGTCCCAGGAATGCATGCGATTCTCCCCGTCCTTGAATGTCGTCACGTTAGCCCCCTCCCCTCATTTTGTTGCCAAGAATGAGAGAGAGACCCACGTTTTCAAGCCTTTTACCATCCAGGCTTTAAAGCGTGGGCATACTCACCATGTGTTGTGCCCGGTGCAGGCCTTGCACTCCTATGTTGAGTCTGTGGCTCCGACTTCGGGTACTGCTGTGTGGGTGTCTCCTCGGACTGGTAGGAGGCTCTCGAAGGTACAGATAGGCCGCCACATTTGTCGGGTCATTCGTGCCAGTAACCCTGCTTGTCGGGGTTCTGCGCACGATGTGCGATCCTTTGCTGCCTCCTTACGGTTCCTGCAAACTCGTTCGTTGCCTGACGTCGCCTCGGCTGGTTTGTGGTCTTCTGTCCATACCTTCGTCTCCTCCTACCTCTCCATGTCCATTGTTAGACCCCCTCGGCCTGTGATAGCTCTCGGGAGTCGTGTTTCCTAGGGTTCTCGCGAAGTTGCCTGGTCTTCCCCCCTCGTCACTTTTTCTTTTCCTTTGTTTTCTTTCGAAAAGGGGGGGAGGGAAGTACGGGTTTGCAACACTGGATTACAAGTTTGGGGTTATGTTATATGTATACAGTACATAAGTGTTTTTGCCTCATTGTTAATTGTGTTTTGTTTTTGTGATCAGTGTTTTTGTTCATTTTGGAAGAAAAGGGATTTTGTGTACAGTACTTTTTGGTTTAAGACAAGTCTATGGTTTTGCATTACTATGAATGACGGGCACGTGTTAAAACTGCTCTTTTTAGCTACTCCTCAGTTTTTCACTCTTTTATTAAACTCTCTTGTTTAAATTGTGTTTCTTTGTCATTCATAATTTTGTCTTATGCATTGGTTTTTTTGGTAGGTTGGGCTTGGATGTCCTCCTCCTATTTGTTATGCAGCCTTGACGTTGGATTTGCCAAGACTACTAACAAATTGGGAGGTTTGACGTACCTCCCAACCTACCAAATAGGAAAACCTACTATTTGGTAGTAGTCTTGGAAAATCCAACGTACATAATACCCTCCCTCACGCCGGACCCCTGCCCATCCGCGTTCTTCTGCTGACGTGAGATGTGATAACAAGAGAGGGTCGCTCATGCGCACGTTCGACAGGGATCGGCGCATGACGGAACACGGGATGGGCCTTGAGCGGTAACTAAGGTAAACCCCTTTTTCTTCTCTTCTATACTTTTTTCACCTTCGGTGGTAGTTTTGGTTAATGTACAACGTCTCCTAGAGCAAGATAAGGAGTAGACTCTAGACGTTTTCTTTTTAACCGCGGTTGGAATGACGACATAGCAGTCAAAATAGACAAGTCGTCATTGCAATTAGGTTAATAGCCTTGACGTTGGATTTTCCAAGACTACTACCAAATAGTAGGTTTTCCTATTTGGTAGGTTGGGAGGTACGTCAAACCTCCCAATGTTTCAAATATGACATGTACCAGCTTTGCATAATTCCAACTAAGGATAGCACAAGTTAGGCAATGATTTTTATGGTTATGGTATAACTATTACGGTTTTGACAACCCGTAGGGAAGGAAGGAAAAACTAATATTTATTGGTGGCTCCTTACGTCAATGACGTAAGAGCCTATGATAATATGGCCTCGTTCCGGGCTCCTCAGAGCCCGGGTTAACCTCGATCACGACTGTCGAGAACCAAGATTATCTTAGGGGGTACCCCTTAATCATTCCTAAGGTACGTCATTGGGACGGAGCCACTGAAAAGTAGAAAATAAAAAAGAAAAGAATTAACACAGTTTGAACACCGCGCCTGCGCGCATTCTGATCTTCCTCTGTTTTCCATACCTTGCCCTCTATTCCACCTCTCAGGTGCGTTCTCTAATGTATATATCAAGTTGAGCATGTGTATGGGAAGGGTCGTCATTGACTCCAGGAGCCACCAATAAATATTAGTTTTTCCTTCCATCCCTACGGGTTGTCAAAACCGTAATTTATTGGTGGCTCCTTACGTCAATGACGTAAGAGCCTAGAATATCACGACCAGTGGAGGGACCTTCATATGCTCATCAAGCTAAAACACAAGAATCTATTAGGAAGACCAAAAAAACGAAAACTGTGACATGTGTTTAAATTAAAATGTAAAACTTGCAAACTAAACAAACCAAAATTGGGACGAGGACAATATAAAGTCAAATTAAATTATCAAAATCGCTATGTGGAAACAACGCTTACTAAAATGAAAATTATTAAATAAAAGAACACAATCCACCACATAGGGTGTACATTACTACATGAGCAAGTTAATCTGTTTCCCAAGCAAACTAATCGCACATATAACAACGCACTATCGTCACGTTAAAGGAATTAGTCAAGTTTGGGAAGTCCGGGACGTTCTGGTAAATTTTACTAAACTCTGCATGAATAAAGAAACTACATGTTAAATGTCAAAATATTATTTAAAATCAAATTTGCAACATGACAAGACATTAACAATAGTACAAAATACAAATATTGATAAGATATCTATACTATTACAAAATAATATATAAAATACAGTACAGCACTCACTAACGATAGTGCTATCGGGTAGGTACCTGTAAGCATAGCATGCCTCAAGTGACCCCTATCAATAACTACCCTACAAATAACCTACATTTATTGCACAAATAAACTAAGGAAATCGCAAAAGCAAGCAATTGATACTATCGACAATGAATACATATAATATAAAGACAAATAATTGCAAAATATGAAGTAACAACAGATTTAAACAAAGAGTACTCTTTTAACAAGAACAATCAATAATATAATAATATAATAATATAATATAAGAGTATAGCAGTAAGAAAAAGATGTATAAGGCGGGTACCATTAAAGAAGCCTTATCTCAGAAAAAATAGAACTACTGAGGTGTGAATACTGGTAATCGTATATCACAAAATTAAAATTAAAAATAAAGTTACACATTGCAATAATGTATAGGTATTGCTATGTAACAGATCTAGTGCAGTAATAGCAATCCTGCTATCCTACTCCTGCTTCTGTACCCGATGCCGAGTTGGCTGCAAACTTTGTGGCATTTTTTGCTGGCAAGATAACTCGCATAAGACAGGAACTGGATGATGCTTCTGTTGGTGAAGAACTTTCAGTTGTACTCCAACCCCGACACATTCCTAATAATGTCCTCTCATCCTTTCACTCAGTAGAGGTGGACATGATCTCGTCCTACATAAGAAACCTCAATAAAACATTTTGCCCGTTGGATCCCATAAATGTTTCCAAGCTACCAAGAGTCTATTATCACACAGTTGAGTTTATTTCCAAAATAATTAATAAGTGCTTCTCTGAAGGTAGCTTCCCACATTCTGAAAAGCATGCACTACTCCGACCTACTCTAAAGAAACCTGGACTTGATGTTGAGAACATGTTGAACTATCGTCCTGTCTCCAACCTGTCCTTCATATCAAAGATATTAGAGGGTGCAATACTTGACCAATTACAACCACTACTTCAGCAGAATGAAACTATCCCAATTTTTCAGTCTGCTTACCGACAGCATCATTCAACTGAAACAGCATTGATTAGAGTACATAATGATCTAGTTGAGAACATTTGCAATGGTGTGGCCTCACTATTGGTCTTGCTTGATCTCTCTGCGGCCTTTGACACAGTGGATCACGAGTTGTTATTGAGTGATCTTTATGATTGTGGTGTGCGTGACTCCGCTCTCTTGCTTCTTGGGTCGTACTTGTCAGGTAGATCCCAGAGTGTGATGGTAAATCAAATGGTCTCGGACTCGACACCCCTGCAGTATGGTGTTCCGCAGGGATCAGTTTTAGGTCCTATCCTATTTATAATTTATATCAGCATTTTGTCTCTTCTGCTTCGTGCACATAATGTCACCTTTCACTTTTATGCAGATGACACCCAGATTTATGTGAGAATCACAAATATAGTTGATATACGGAGTAAGATGGAATTGTTGATGTCTGATATCAAGAATTGGATGAGAGCGAGAAAACTTAAACTAAATGATGGTAAAACTGATATTCTCATCATCCGAGGAAATAGAAGAGCTGATGATATAGTAGGTGCCCTCTCCATCAATGTGGGTGGATCTCAGCTGCGACCGGCCAACTCTGTTCGAAATCTGGGTGTATATGTGAACTCCCGATTAGATTTCAAAGAGCATGTAAACCAGATAGTTAAAAGTTGTTACTTGCACATCAGAAATCTCTATTTGGTGAAGCCGTTTATAACCAGACATTGCCTCTTGACGTTGGTTCACTCATTGGTCTTCTCTCGTGTTGATTATTGCAATGCCCTGTTGGTGGGTCTTCCAAATTATATTTTGAAGAAAGTTCAGTCTGTTCTTAACAGGGCCGCAAGACTCATTTTTGGTGTTCCACCTAGAACTCCTACTACATCTCTTCACATAGAACTGCACTGGCTGCCAGTAAGAGCAAGAATAGAATTTAAGTTGTGTTTGGTGACTTTTAAGGTTCTCAAATTTGGTGAGCCTAGGTACCTTGCGGAGCTGCTCAGGCGCCCACCGGCACACCATGGTGTAGTTGTGCGTCATGACAATGACCCTTTTCGTCTTGATGAACCAAGGGCTTTCCAGCAATCTTCTTTCTTTGAGAGGTCATTCTCCTACATGGCTCCGAGGTTGTATAACAGGTTGCCGCTGTCCATGAGACAACTGAGTTCTGTTGAATGCTTCAAGAGCCAACTTAAGATTTTTCTCTTTGAGAGAAGCTATGATCTTGAGAGAGGTGTCATGACAGATGGCTATAGAGTTTAGGCTATTTTGCCACTGCTAGTGATTGTTAAATGTGTGTTGCATGTAAGCCTTCTTTTGATGCAATGATTTTGTTCTTTTTTCTTTCTCTTTCCGAGCGCTAGTGAATTCTTCGGAAAAATTGGCGCTTATGAGAAATAAGTAACATGCTTATTATTATTATTATTATCCATTCCGGATTGTGTGTCCTGCCAACTTGTCATGGAACTTAACATGCCCCCTCCTTTTTCATTTAAGGTGGGTGGCAGGACACATCTTCTATTACCTTACAACACTGGTAATAGAAGCATTGAACAAATATATCCATCTACTTATTGGACTCAGTGGGCATGTTCCAGCCCCAACGCTATGCTTGGTAATTTGGGTCTTCTCCAGATGTACCGACAAGCATATGGCTAGGAACGCCTTGTTAGAGGACCAAAGACCCGTCTGAGTTATATCCTCCACTGAAAAACCAATGGGGAAAACTCATGGTAGTGGCCCATATGTGCATATCATGGGTTTATGCAATCAACTGAGGCTCAGCTTCCTTAATTATATCTGCAATGAAGGATGCTAACACATTCTTTCCTGACCTTATTGAACCTTCTGGAGGAAACCACAATTGTGCCTTATTCCTAGGAATAACAGACTTAGAGTAGGTATATAGTGCCTTAACAGGGCATAGAGCATGGAGTATCTTTGCTCTTTTCAAGGCAGGAATAAAGAAAGGTGTAAGGATATGTTCCTGGTGCTCATTTTTTGCGATGAATCTGGTGTAGTAACCATATGTACAGAATCATTATTAGGGGCAAAAACATAGACAGTTAGTAGACCTTGCCATGGCTGTCAATTCTGAGACCCTATGGCCAGTAGCCAGGGTCATCAGAGACACACACTTTTTAAGTTTCTTGTCTATATTTGGTCTCACAGAATAAGACCTAGACTGTGACAAAGTTAGGACCTTCGAGATTGACCAATGAGGAAGCAAATGACGATTTGGGGCTCTGAGCTTAAAACAAGCCTTCATAAAACCCTGTTCGTCTTTCTGGTGTTAAGATAAACCAGTAAACGTAAAGAAGGGTATCTTTATGCCGATACGTGGTTTATAAGTGTGTTCACAGTTAGTTTTTAAAATTCAATTAAGTAATTTAGGTGCTTCAACAACAAAGCAACCGATGGAGACTGCTGGTCTGACTCTACACTCTAAGTTGTAAAATGTTCCTAGTGTGAACTAAACTGTCTTAAAGTGGACGCTGTGTATTGACTTGTGAGCGTATCCGTGACTTTCTTGTCGTAGGACGGTAGCCACTTGGATTTGAGAATATCCACATAGCAAAATTGAGCGAGGTCTGCAGGTTTCTAATTTCTTTAAAGTGGAAATAGGACAGGGGGAGTTGCAGAGGTTTGTTATACCCCTGAGTAAGTTGAGTGTGTCACACCTGAGTAGGCCACATTGGTGCAACCAGGACCACTTGGTCCTGGAAACGACCTGAGGTGATGAATGATTCTCACATCATAAATCTATGTCCACCTGTTCCAATTCACTGTGAGGGCATCTGGGCCCCCTTCTCGTGTTATGTGATTCCGAGATATTATTTTTTTCATTAATCTCACCACCACACCCCCAATGAAATTAATTAAAGTATATATGATCCACCAGGATTCGAACCCGGGTTATCACACACATATTTTTGCCACCTTAACCATTACACCACCAGGACGGTTAAAGGTTTATGCACACGCCTACGACTTATTATCCATTCTCGAATACTGGATATTAATCTAATCATGTTCATATTCCCAACCGCACTATGGTAGCCTACTGTTTACATGTAAGACTGGAGCTTCGTTGAATTACGAGATGTAAAACAGATCGGTTTGAGGTAAAAAATGGCAGACTTAAGTGGTTGAATGTCTTTTGTTTGAGAGCCCATTCAGCTAAGGTAATCTTTCCCTTGGACAGAGCATCCGCCCACAGATTGGAGACCCCTGGTAGATCTGTTGCATGGATTATTATGGAATGTGTTTTGGGCTAGAAAGAATATATTTTCCCGAGAGATCCTGGAGAAACCTGGACCGGGTGGGGACCTCTTTCTTCCAGCAAATTACAGTGGTCATGTTGTCCATCCGGAATGTAATTGACCTGGAGATCAAATGACATCGCATGAACTTTGGGAAAAACCGCGGAACTGCTAGTTCTTGGGCATTATATGACACTGACTTAATGTTGTCCATTTTCCGTGATTCTGATGACCTTCCGTCGACTGATAGCCCCATCCTATCAGACTCGAGGCGTCTGTGTCCACCCATCGAGTGGGAGGTGGATCTGACCAATGTGTCACTGATTCCCTTTGCCTGAGATTTTACCTACAACGATGTAGGAGTGAGATTTGATTTCTCTAAATTTACTCTGAGAACTCAACTTTGCCACATTTGTATGACTCTCAAGGTTTGTGCTTGGCAATGGAATGGAGAAGACCACGGAATCATACAATTTTTAGGTAAAAATAGTATTTTCATACCGTCCTTGAGTAGAGGGAGAAGCTTGGGAAATAGTTAACATCCTGAACCTCATATTGTGAATTGATTTGTTGAGGAGGGACATGTCTATCGCATGCCTTAGTTGTAGCCTGTCCCTTATTTGGGACGAGAAACATGCGGAATAGAAAAACTGGTATGCCTTCTGGTACATAAGTCACAACATTGTCTGTCAACATTTGGTTTATTACTGTTTCTAACTCTAGAGATAGTTGAACATTGTTGGACTGAGCTCTGGGGAGGGGTTTTACCAACCCGAGCCATGTAAGGACCTTCTTTACTACCCTCTTGTGCCCAAGATCTCTGAGGCCAATGAAGGAAAAAAATTCTGAACCGGCCTGTCTGATGTAGGACCAGTTCTCTGTTGATGGCCTCCAGAAATTTTAGTTTCTTGTATTTTGGGCTGGTTGGTGAGGGATGGAGGGTTAATGGTGACCAAGTGGTCTCTGGTGTTTGGGGGCATGTTGGTGCACACCGGCCTCTGGACTGGTAGTGTCCTCTGTATGACGAGTTACCCCTATGAGCCTGAGATGTTTGTGGAGTAAGCTTAGGAGAGGGTAATTGGACTCTAACTTTTCCTCGCTGTGATTGAGAACGAGAGTGGAACTGTCTAGGCTGTTTCAGCTTGTTTGCAGAGACTGCCTAAAACGCAGCCATCTCAGGTCTTAGCAGCAGAGCATGAACCTCATTCCAGGTCGTTTTGGGGAATCAATCTACCTGTGAAAAGAGGTGAAAGGAGAACTCGAGTAGCAATATCTTTGGGCATATTCTTGGGCAATTGGATGCGCGGATCCTGTCTAGCTCTAGCTGCCTCAAAAATAGCAATATTGACATCCCTAGTGGTCATCAGAGAATTAACATGTGAAGTTCTTCTGATAAAATGAAGTGCAGACCTGGAGTTTTGTTCAGGGATAGAATCTGCTACTTGCCTCATGGCTTGTGCACGTTGTTGCTGTGTGATAAATTTGACAGAAACCTATGGGCTCTTTTGACGCAGTCTAAAGTCTTTGTCAATCAGTGCAGGGGTAGGTGTATTAATCATGGGGTCACTAGCTGGTTTACAAACTATTTTTTGGAGCTCTGAGATATTCCCAGAACTCCTGGGGAATAGAGTCGGAGTTGTATACATACATAGTGGCAAATTGGTGATCCTCCAATGGGAGTTTATGGGGGGGGGGGGCATCACCCCAAGACAGGCCAATTTCTCTGCCTCAGTCACCCATTACGCCCATGGACCATAACTTAGAGTGAGTACCTCCGAAATAGAAGTTTTGTTCTCAAACATTTTTGTGGAGCCACCTACGGACTTTGAGAGATTAGAAAGATTTAATGGCGTTATGTCCATCCGCCTTATTCACATCAGACCATGGTTTGAAGCGCTTACCCGAAGGCACTGTGGGTATCTGTGTGTAAGTAAAGTACTTAGCATCCAACAGAGATGGGAAGGGTTTTATGATTACGTCCAGCAATCGATCTTGTGCATCTTTGTATGTAGATGCCTAAGCTCGTCCGTTTTAATAATCCACTCATTTGGTATTGGCACCAAGTCTGAATGACCTGTGTCAGCATTAGTAGGTGCTACCCTGGTAATTGTTTCCAGTATCGAGATTCACCAATTAGTAGAGGGGGAGGCTTCTTGAACATTTCATGAGCAGGTTTTTTGCTAGAAACTCCACCTTGGATGATTCCGGTGCTATTCCTCCCTCTCCGCCCTCCTCTCTCTTACTTATGCCTAATATCCTAATCTCTTCTAAAGATGTACTTTCTACCCTCTCTGGGCTTAACACTAATAAGGCGTACGGTCCGGACGGTGTTCCTCCTGTTGTTCTCAAAAACTGTGCTTCCGTGCTGACTCCCTGCCTAGGCAAACTCTTTAGTCTCTGTCTATCCTCTAACGTCTTCCCTTCATGCTGGAAGTTTGCTCACATTCAACCTGTCCCAAAGAAGGGTGACCGCTCTCAACCCTCCAACTATCGTCCAATTGCTCTTATCTCTTGTCTTTCTAAAGTTTTTGAAACTATTCTTGCTTCCAAATTTCTTAAGCATTTCTCTTCTCATAATCTGCTCTCAGATCGCCAGTATGGCTTCCTTAAGGGTCGCTCTACTGGTGATCTTCTTTCATATCTTACTAACTCTTGGTCATCCTCCTTCCGGGACTTCGGTGAGACTTTTTCTATTGCACTAGACATATCGAAAGCCTTCGATAGAGTCTGGCATAAATCTTTAATTTCTAAACTACCCTCCTTCGGTTTCTATCCCTCCATCTGTGCCTTTGTCTCTAATTTCCTCTCCGGCCGTTCCATAGCCGCGGTTGTGGACGGCCATTGTTCACTTCCTCACCCTATAAACTCCGGTGTTCCTCAGGGCTCTGTCCTATCTCCTATTCTCTTTCTAATTTTTATAAATGATCTCCTTAACTGTACCTTAATTCCCATCCATTCATACGCAGACGACTCAACCTTACACTACTCCATTAGTTTTTCAGAACGCCCCAGCCAGCAATCCCTCAACGACAAACGTAATGAAGCCATAGAACTCTTAAATTCTGATCTAAATACTATTTCCAATTGGGGCAGAGAAAACCTTGTTAACTTTAATGCTTCCAAAACCCAATTTCTCCATCTATCTACCCGTCAAGATCTCCCAGCGGACTATCCCTTATTCTTCAACAATACAAAAATCAACCCTTCATCTTCTCTCAATATTCTTGGTGTCTCTTTTTCTTCTGCTCTCATTTGGAAGGACCATATTACCAGTCTTGCTAAGGCAGCCTCCCAGAAGCTGGGTGTGCTCAACCGCCTTAGGGGGTTCTTTTCCCCTGCACAGCTTCTTGCTCTGTACAGGGGCATAGTGCGCCCTTGTATTGAGTATTGTTCACATGTGTGGGGAGGTTCCTCTCACACCGCTCTCCTAGACAAAGTTGAAAGGAAGGCCTTTCGTATCATTAACTCCCGTCCACTCACCAACTCTCTGCAATCTCTCTCTCTCCGCCGCAATGTTGCATCTCTCTCGCTATTCTATCGCTACTATAATAATCAGTGTTCCTCAGAGCTATCCCAGTGCATACCACCTCCTTTACGTAGGGCACGTGGTACCCGTCTTGCAACTCAATCCCACCCCTACTCTGTGCAACTCTCCAACCCAAGAGTGAAACGTTACTCTCAAACTTTCTTCTACTCAACAGCTGAGCTCTGGAACTCTCTCCCAGAATCAGTCTTTCCCTCTTCCTATGACTTAAATTGCTTCAAACTCCGTGTGTCCAGGCATTTTGGTTCGAACGTCCCTTGATTTTGGCCCTGTCACTCTTTCAACTATGGGGGAGGCACTCGCTATAGGCAGTTATGCCTTTTGCCTCCCTCAATCACATAGGAAAAAAAAAAAAAAAAAAAGGTTGTTTAGGCTGGACAGGTAAATGAGACAGTGGAACTGTGTCTGGTATGGCATGTTGTAACATGGGTGGAGCAAGAGACCTACTTTGGAGATCTCGGATAGGCTTATCTAAAGACGTAAATTTCTGTTCAATTTTGTCTGTCAACTCATGCATAGATTTAAGAAAATACCTGAAGTTCACCAAACAAGCCACCAGGTGGGCTCTGAGTAGGGACTATATCAGGAAACTCTTCTTCACTTTGTTCTAATGGAGAACCATGGTACTCATTCTCACTCCAACCCTCCTCAGTATGGTTACTGGTTTCCAAATCATACCACCCAACCATAGCATTGCTTATGACCAAAGGTTCTGGGGTATCCTTAGGAAGTACTTTTTTCTGTATTGCCCCAACCGTACTGTAACCAAAATGTCTGGAGCTGCCAGAGAAGGATCTAAACGAACAGGTAAGTCCGTAGAAGGCTGAACAGGTGATTAGTGTATGGGTTTATGTACTTCAGCTTCCATATTCACCTGAATCAGTTTAGGGTGAATTAATGTGGGTGGAGCAAGCAACTGGGTTTATTCAGATTTCTGTTCAATAGTATCAGCTAACTGTGGGGGCGCTCGGTTATGGCCTTGGCCTTGCTCAGGGCCTTGGGGCTGTTCGGCCAGGCAGCTTGGGGAACAACAACAACAACAACAACTGTACTAGGGAAAGTGGAGGGGGACTGATACCCTCAGAACTTGGACTTGGATAAGACAGGTAATTTATGTTTTTTGATGTAATAGGGTTAGCAGGGTGACTGACCACATTAGACAATGTCAAAAGTCTGGGGGTATGTGGTGTAGAATGCAGGATTTTGAAATCATGACTGCGAGTCGAGTCGGGGAAGTTTGGTACTTAGCAGGTCGCCTTTTAGTTTGAGATTTGCTCACTTTCTTCTGTTTATTTACTGGAAGACTTTGAGCTGGCCGACCTATGTCTTTTCCTGCTAGATCCAGACATTTTCTTGTCAGGAGATGGGGAGGAGCTAGGGGTTCTAGAAAAGGATATTTCTAAAAAGCTTACATACTTTACCTCCATAATACCTGGAGATTTTGTTTAAAGTATCTGAAACGTAAGACTTTACCGAACCCCACACAGATAATAACACTTGTTTGCATGTGACTGAGGGTATAAATGTTTTTTGGGTCATGGTTATCAACAAAAATATGATTAGTGACTTAGTCACTTAGCCGGTGAACCGGAAACGTTTAGTGTTTTGTCAAAATTAACTCGCCTTAAAATATAAGGTGTTAGGCTCCTCCAGTGGTTATCACTTGGCCGAAAGAGATCGTTCTAATTGTTGAAGAGATTCTTCTCCGGTAATGTAGCAGCTCGCCTGAGCCTGTGAATAATACCAAGGAGTCAATGTTGCATAGTGGGAATAATACCGGAATTATTAGGCTTACTTAAATTTGGCAAAAATAGGAACTACCCTTGTATCGTTTATTTTAAATAAACTATAGTTGCCGCTTATGTAAGAAATAGCCTAGTGAATTATTACCCGGTATCACTGGATATAATTACTCTGTAATTTTTTAGTCAGGTATAGCCTAGTCTTAATTACACGCTAAGACTAATATATTTGTATACTTGGCAACATAGAGGCTAAGTGTAACCGGTCAACTTAAGCTCTCGTGTTTAACGTAATTATGATAGTAGTGTTAATGACTGGTACCCGGGCCTGTCTCTAATATGGTATGACAAAGCCTAGGGTAACCGGCAAAATTAATATTTGCCTCCATTATTGCAACCCGGGCTTGTCCTATTATAGTATGACAATGCCTAGAGTATCCGACAAAATAATATCTGCCTTAATTATTGGGAACCGGGCTTGTCTTTATTATAGTATAACAAAGCCTAGAGTACCTGGCAAAATTTATCTTTGTTTCCATTACTGGAACTCTGGTCTGTCTTTATTAAAGTATGACAAAGCTTAGAGTACCCGTCAAAATACTATCTGTTTCCATTACTGGCACCAGGACTTGTCCTTGTTATGGTATGCCACAGCCTAGAGTAGGCCTACCCGGTACAAATAGATAGCCGTCTCAATTATTTGTACCCGGGGCTGTCATTATGATACTGTGAACAACCCTGGTCTGTCTTTATTAAAGTATGACAAAGCCTAGAGTACCCGGCAAAATAATATCTGTTTGGCATTGTAATATCACCCGTCAATTACTGATACCCGGGCCTGTCTTTTTATTGTTTAGACAAGGCCTAGAGGACCTGGGGCTCTACTGGTGCCCGGGCCTGGCTGCCAGAGTAACCGGCTATAGGTTACTGGTACTCGGGCCTGTCTTTATGATACCACCCGGGAATATTGGTACCCGCGTCTGTCATCGTCTTACAGCCTCCAGAGTAACCGGCTATAGCCTACTTTATACCACCCGGGAATGTTGGTACCCGGGTCTGTCATCGTCCAGGGTAACCGGCAATAGCCTATTTGTACCCGGGGCTGACTTTATATTTGTTTTGGTATTATGATACCACCCGGGAATATTGGTACCCGGGTTTGTCATCGTCTTAACAGCCTCCAGAGTAACCGGCTATGGCCTACTCGTACCCGGGGCTGTCTTTATATTTGTTATGGATTATAATACCACCCAGGAATATTGGTACCCGGGTCTGTCATAGTCCTTATATTTATTATGGTAATATAGTATCGCCGGGAATATTGGTACCCGGGCCTGTTATCGTCTTTAACAGCTGCCAGAGTACCCGGCGATAGCCTGCTGGTACCCGGGCTTTTCTTTATATTTGTTATGGATTATAATACCAACCGGGAATATTGGTACCCGGGACTGTCTTTATACTTGTTCTGGTAATATAATATCCCCTGCCATTATTGGTACCCGGGTCTGTCTTTAACCGGCAGTACCCGGGCCTTGTTGAGATAAGGTCTAGGGTACCCGGGGATTTGAGAATTCTCAACAACGCCATATTCTTTGCACTCGTAAGGGTAGGCCTACTACGGCCACGAGTGTTATTTGGCGATCCTTTATGTTCTTTGTACATGTTCTTTAAATTCTTATATCTTTGTAAGTCAGTGAGATATATTCAATCAAGATATTATTTTGAGTACTCCGGCCACTGGTTGTAGGCCTATCTGGTACCATTGGAAATAAATGAATAAGAGTGCCTAAATAAGTAGTATAATAGGCTACTAATAAAATTTTGTTATTGAATTTAACATCACATTATAATGCCATCAGCTATAAATATTTGATGGCTATCACTGAAAATAATGCCAATGTCTTGAAGGCAAAAATGTATGATAAGGCACTCTTGATTGATTAATGTAAAGCATTACGAATTCCATCATCACATAGAAAAACTTTGATGGTAAATACTGAAGGTATAGCAGTTGATATGGTATGAACCATTTATTCCCTACAATGTGTATTTGAGATAAATTAATGAATAACTTTGCATTGATTGGATATGAAAAGTAACCCCTGGCCAGCGCACAACCTTGGGGAGTACAAGCAAAGAATTAAAGTTCTATGAATTTGACACTAACATAGAACTCAACACTTAAGGAAATTAATATCAAGCTACAACGTTAATACACACTTTCACAGAACAAAAAAATGCAGCTAATGAGCCAAGGCTCGTATAATAAAAATCACTTAGATGAAGCAAAGTGGCGTCCTTAACCCTCTCACCACGGAAGGCCTCTTGAACGCCCATAAAAAAGCATATAACAGGTTCCCGGAAGGCCTCTTGAACGCCCAGTGGTTGAAAGCCTGTGAGCTTCGTGTGCGAGGCGTCGGTCCGACGCATGTAAACAACAGCCGGCTGGACCGACGCCCCACATCTCCGGCCACAAGAAGGAGAGCGTCGCTTGTTCGTGTGTGCCTGTATGTTGTTGTTAAGTATCGAAAAGTGGTGTAAAGTGGCTGTTTTGGCCATAAAGTTATCTCCAATGAAATCATCATCACAGCTCAACCAGTTGACTTAGAGAGCTCTACTTAATGCCATTCTACAGGTAAATAACACAGCTACGCTTGGGGATGCGCGGGAATGCGGGAAGCAGTCTGATTAACGAATATACGGTAGCCTAGCCTAGACGTTTTTCGGCCAAAACACCCGGGTTTCGAGGAATATATATATAATACATAGCCGGGGCTGGAGGGTTAATACACGATCGTCGACCAGCACAGAAACTAAGTCCTTGCTTATTCAGGTTACAAGTGAATAATTAAAATAAATACATTCCTAAACGCATATACAATTTAATATGCAAATAGACTCACTATGGACTACAAACTGATGCGTTTAAGAGGGGCTATGAAAACTGAATAGGGGAGCAAGGAATATGCGTCCTTTCTTGATGGACGACGGTCGAGAGAGAACGCACCTGAGAGGTGGAATAGAGGGCAAGGTATGGGAAACAGAGGAAGATCAGAATGCGCACAGGCGCGGTGTTCAAACTGTGTTAATTCTTTCTTTTTTATTTTCTACTTTTCAGTGGCTCCGTCCCAATGACGTACCTTAGGAATGATTAAGGGGTACCCCCTAAGATGATCTTGGTTCTCGACCGTCGTGATCGAGGTTAACCTGGGCTCTGAGGAGCCCGGAACGAGGCCATATTATCATAGGCTCTTACGTCATCGACGTAAGGAGCCACCAATAAATTGTACTGTATAATGTTATAGATTAAATCCAATATACAGTATATCAATCTATCTATCTTTATTTTTTTTTGTAATATTATAGATATCAATATTTGTATTTTGTACTATTGTTAATGTCTTGTCATGTTGCAAATTTGATTTTAAATGAACATTTTGACATTTGACATGTAGTTTCTTTATTCATGCAGAGTTTAGTAAAATTTACCAGAACGTCCCGGACTTCTCAAATTGACTAATTCCTTGAACGTGACGATAGTGCGTTGTTATGTGTGCGATTAGTTTGCTTGGGACCCAGATTAACTTGCTCATGTAGTAATGTACACCCTATGTGGTGGATTGTGTTCTTTTACTCCATAAATTTTATTTTAGTAAGCGTTGTTTCCACATAGCGATTTTGATAAGTTAATTTGACTTTATATTGTCTTTGTCCCAGTTTTGGTTTGTTTATTTTGCAAGTTTTACATTTTAATTGCCAAACGCCATGATCCCCGAAGGGGTGGCCAAGATTATATCGCCCCCCCCCCCCCCCCCCCCCCCAAGCATTTCTGTCCCCTGTCAGCCGACGCCCCTCCTCCCAACCAACAGCGCTTTTTCTCATATGCCTCCCTAACTCCATCCTTCAACCTTTCTCTCGGTCTGCCTCTCCCTCTCTGTCCCTCCACCTCCTTCTTGTACACTCTCTTAGTCATCCTCTCACTTCCCATAATTTCCACTAGGCTTAACCACCTCATGGTGTTCCTTTTCACACTTTCCATGACATCCACACCACACCGCTCTCTTACTTCTTCATTCGTCTGTCTATCCCCCCATGTAACTTCACATGCACTTCTTGATTTGTGCCTCTCCAACAACGGTCCCCATGTTTCACTCCCGTATGTCTATGTCTAGATTACCACACTATCATGCAATGAAATTTTTGCGTCCATGCTGACCACCTTCTTCCTTGTCACTGCTTTCAGCGTTCCTGCAACCATCTTCCCCTGTTGCACATGCACCCTCTCCTGCACTTTATTCTCCATACTCCCATCTTTATTCATCACACTGCCCAAATAATTAAATGAGCTGACATTCTCCATATCCTGACCATTCAACCTCACTTCACACTCTGTGACTGCACCCCTTTCAAAGGTCATAACTCATTACTCTTCCCGCATTTACCTTCAGGTTTCTTTTCATACACACGGTTCCAAACATATTTACCAGAACGTGTAAATCCCACTCATTTTCACTTATCAGAACTGTATCCTACAGGTATTGTCAGCAAACAGCAGTATAGGCAATGTCCACTCATTTCCTTCCCTTATCAGGGGTACACCAATATCCACTGCTCTTCCTTGAATTTCTTTCAGGAATCCATCCATATAAATATTGAACAACCATGGGGACATCAGACACCCTTCCTTTAACCCAACATTCAGATCAAAGAGGCAATGCTGACTCCGTTTATTCTCCACACGCACTGCTGTCTTTGCACCCTCATACATGATTTACAGTATGAATAATAATGTAAAACTTGCAAAATAAACAAATTACAATATTATAATGTTAGAACACAAACACAGATGCATTCATGAACTTGCATATCCTGTACAATCTTATAGCTATGATACAGGAATATCCAACAAATAAGAAAAGAAAATTGTTGTTTCAGCTTTATACAAATTCTCTGATAAGTTACCACTTCTAGTCCACTAGTAACTTCTATGTGAATGTTAGTTTAAATGATAAACTCCTTCATCAGATAATCATTCCTTATTTACTGTGTGATCTTCCAGGGTCCTGTAGTGATCAGCCGCGACCACCATGACGTCAGCGGCACAGACTCACCCTTCAGAGAGACTTCTAACGTGTACGATGGGTCTGCCTTTACTGCAGGTAGGCTACTGTACCTTGGATTGGTCCTATCACTATGTGGTTTGAGAATTTTATGTCTTTCTGAATTTAATTTGTCTTTAGATAGTTTGCTTAATATACTGTACACTGACACCACCTCATGAAAGCAAGAGTAGGCTGTTTGAAATAATGGAGTCTCTGCATCACGGTGGAAAACAAATATTACCCATGCATGTCAAAAGTGGCGACTAAAAGGGAGGGTCACCGAGGATGGGACTCGTTTAGCCTCGATCCCCAGAAACTCTATTCATATTAATTAACATCGTTCATAACACTAATAACCCTAAGAGAAAAGAACAAACATTTCCTCAATAATATCATTATATCCACTTTCATAAGCTTGAAACAGTTTGAAAAGGAGGGATCAGTAAATACTATATACTGTACTGTACACCTTTAAAGGGAGGTATTTGTTATTTCTGGACCCCTTTCTCCCTTATATTTAGCCCCATTAGTTTTGGTATATTGAAAAACTTGTCTCGAGTCGGCCACCCTCAGCTATGGAGTTTGTGCCTGAGTATACTGTATAGATAGATAGATAGATAGAAAAAAATTGCATTGTTACATCTACCTGTTTTCCTCAGACATGGCCGTGCAGAACTTTGTGGGCGATTCCTTCCGTGGGGCAACCTGGGTGGCTCTACACAACGGTGGTGGGGTCGGATGGTCAGTAGTAATATCTATCTATATCTATATTTAGCTAATGATCTATCTACCCATCTATATCCATCTTACCATCCACAGCTCTCCCTACACCCAATACATACACATGCATACAGTATCTTATTGTGACTCACTGATCTGGTTAAACTCCTGAACAAAAAAACATGCATACATACATATACACAACAAATTGGAGATACAACGAATTGCAATCAAACTGATCCCAGAACTAAAGGACCTACATTACCCTGAAAGACCAGAAAGACCAGCAAGAGAGGGTTCAAAAGACTCGATAAGGAGGATTTTATTAGGCTGGACTGTGGGGATCAGTTTTTACACCATACCCGAAAGAGGATTTATGGAGCTCCGATCTTACTCTCAACCATCTGAACAATTTAACCAGCACACCTAAACTTCGTTAAATGCGGAAATAGCCTCACGAAAATATCATGCCCTGGTGGGGGCACGAACTCTCGACCCTTGGGTGTGAGGCAGGCACCTTACCAGTTAGACCAATAGAGATATCCCTCTTGGCCTGTTCGGCTCAGGGTATTTCCGCATCCGAGGTCTGTTTAGGCTAGCCTACTTTCACTGACTTTACACTACTTCACCTTCCGGGAAGCGAAAGCTCCGAACAGAGAGGAATGAACAGAGAGGAACAAGCTTGAGCCGAATCGACCGAGAGTCCGACAGAGAGATGAACGGGAATGGTGAGTCAACTTCACTGAGCGGTGCATACACACACCTACAAACTGCCCAGTTGGCAACTCGCTTGGGCGGCTGGTAACTTCCACAACCCAACCCAAGTGCGTCTCACAACACTCCCTGCTCTCTCCTATCCTCTTCCTTGCCCTGTGGGGATCGGTTTTTACACCATACCCGAAAGAAGATTTATGGAGCTCCGATCTTACTCACAACCATCTGAACAATTTAACCAGCACACCTAAACTTCGTTAAATGCGGAAATAGCCTCACGAAAATATCATGCCCTGGTGGGGGCACGAACTCTCGACCCTTGGGTGTGAGGCAGGCACCTTACCAGTTAGACCAATAGAGATATCCCTCTTGGCCTGTTCGGCTCAGGGTATTTCCGCATCCGAGGTCTGTTTAGGCTAGCCTACTTTCACTGACTTTACACTACTTCACCTTCCGAGAAGCGAAAGCTCCGAACAGAGAGGAACAAGCTTGAGCCGAATCGACCGAGAGTCCGACAGAGAAATGAACGGGAATGGTGAGTCAACTTCACTGAGCGGTGCATACACACACCTACAAACTGCCCAGTTCACAACTCGCTTGGGCGGCTGGTAACTTCCACAACCCAACCCAAGCGCGTCTCACAACACTCCCTGCTCTCTCCTATCCTCTTCCTTGCCCTGTGGGGATCGGTTTTTACACCATACCCGAAAGAGGATTTATGGAGCTCCGATCTTACTCTCAACCATCTGAACAATTTAACCAGCACACCTAAACTTCGTTAAATGCGGAAATAGCCTCACGAAAATATCATGCCCTGGTGGGGGCACGAACTCTCGACCCTTGGGTGTGAGGCAGGCACTTTACCAGTTAGACCAATAGAGATATCCCTCTTGGCCTGTTCGGCTCAGGGTATTTCCACATCCGAGGTCTGTTTAGGCTAGCTTACTTTCACTGACTTTACAGGACGATGGAAGAACCAGAGGGCATATGTATAAGATAAGAAAGGAGAGGTGGTGCAAGTCCAATGTGAAAAAGTTTAGCTTTTCGTATACTTGTAGAACGATAGATAGGTGGAACAACTTAAGTGCGGAGATTGTAGAAGCAAGAAACGTCCAAAACTTTAAAAGTAAATTGGATAGTCAATAGAAACTGAGACAGGACAACACGAGCGCAGCTCAATTCCTGTACACTACAAATAGGTGAATACACACAATCGTATACTGTACAGACTGTACAGAGAGAGAGAGAGAGAGACAGACAGACATGATAGATAGAGGGTGAATTTACTGATAAATATGTAAAAGTAATATATATATATATATATATATATATATATATACTGTATATATACTGTATATGCAATAAAGTCACAGCAACACGTGAACTTATAATATGCTAAATATCCACAGGGAAGGGAGGAAAATAAACACGGAGTCCCAAGCGCTTTCGTGTATTACATCTTCAGGGGTCCTCTGTCCCCTGAAGATGTAATACATGAAAGCGCTTGGGACTCTTTGTTTATTTTCCTCCCTTCCCTGTGGATATTTAGCATATATATATATATATATAATATATATTAGACCACTGAAAATAGTAGTACAGAAAGTATGTGTAATATTGTGTATACAGTTGATTATAGATTTATAGTTTGTTTGTCGTAGCTGGTAGTAAATTGCCATGCCCCTATATCAAGCTAAAATGTATACCCCTTAAACCCCATTTGAGACAAATTTGTGACGGTGTTGACTGTTGCCATTACCAGGGGTGAGGTGATGAACGGAGGGTTTGGCCTGGTGTTGGACGGGACCGAGGATGCTGCCAACCGTGCCTCCCTCATGCTCAACTGGGACGTGGCCAACGGTGTCGCTCGCAGGTATCAGGCATTGATAGTTTGTTGTACAGGTCTCCCTCACTATCCGATGCCCCAATTTACGATATTATTATAGGTTTTTAGGAGTTTTGGTTTTGGTTTTGGTTTTGGCTGGTACAAGAACGCATCCCTATTTACTCATTAATTTTAAGGTTCGCTATGCGATTTTCATATTTAAGATCGGGTTTTCAGGAAGATAACCCAATCGTATATCGAGGGAGACCTGTACAGTCGCGTTAATAAGTGATGTCTCGGCACCAAGTATGTTTAGATCAATAATTGGTATCAGCAATATATAAAGCTCGGTTCACACATACCCGTCCTGAGCTCCCGTCCTTCCCCGACCACCAAAAATTGTTAGACGGCATCAAACGGAGAACATTGTGTACTAAGTGGCCACGTGTGGCCACGATGCCCGACCTCAACACGTCACCGCCCCGGCAGACGGTGCATGCACGGCGAGTGGACGGCGACCTCAACACGTCACCGCCCCGGCAGGCGGCACATGGGCGGCACATGGACGGCGACTTGGTGCCACGACCAGTCCCGTTGGAAGGCGCCCTAATAAGTCTGTTTACAACCTATCTGAGACGCACTGCGACGGCACTGCGACCACAACACGATGGACGCAGTGTCGTCGGCGATGGCCACCACCATGCATATATAATAGGGGCGTTGCACAGACACACCTCAGTCATCAACCAGGTTCCGCCGACATAACTTCTCCTGCCGATTGTATTTACCTAATTGCCTAATTGTATTTACCTAATTGTAGTTTACAGGAGTTGAGCTAAGCTCGTGTTGTCCCGTCTCTCAGTCTACTTTTTATCCAATTTTTTCTTGAAAATATGGATATTCCTTGCCCCTACCACCTCCTCCTCCAGCCCATTCCATTTGTCAATACATCTATAGGGGAAGCTAAACTTCCTGATATCGTTCTTGCAGGTAGGTCTTTTTACTTTGTAGCTGTGGCCTCTAGTTATTCCTGTATCCATAATTAATATATCCTCCCTATCCAGCCTCTCCAGCCCCCGGGTGCATTTGTACATCATTATCATGTCTCCCCTCTCTCTCCTCTCTTTTAGACTCGGTAGATTTAATTTGTCTAGTCTCCCTTCATATGGCAGTTCTCTGAGACTTGGAACCAATCTAGTAACTGCTCTCTGGATTCTTTTTAACTTGTGAATATGCTTCTTTAGATGTGGGGACCACACCACTGCTGCATACTCCAATCTTGGTCTAATCATACTCTTCATAATTTTCGCTACCATGGTCTCATCCAAGTAGTTCAGAGCAACTTTCATATTCCCGGCCATTGCATACATTCCGCTAAAGAGCTTGTTAATATGTTTCTCTGGCGACAAATTATCTTGTATAATCAACCCTAAATCCTTTTCTTTTTCGGCCTTGCTAATTATATTATCTCCCATCCTGTATTCCCAATTTGGTCTATTCACACTTCTTCCCATATTTAACACATGGCATTTACTTATATTAAATTTCATTTTCCACTTGGTGCTCCATTCGTATATTTTATCTAAATCCCCTTGCAGCTCCTCACAACTACTTTTATTTGTTATTTGTCTCATAATTTTTACGTCATCTGCAAACATTGACATGTAGGAGTTTATGCCTATCGGCAGGTCATTCACGTACATAAGGAACATGAGAGGTACCAACACAGATCCCTGCGGCACACCACTCTCAACTTTCCGCCACGATGAGTAAGTTCCTCTGATGTTGGTCCTCATTTCCCTATCTGTTAAATAGCTCTCCATCCATTTCAGCAAACTCCCCCTGACACATCCTAGCGTCTCAAGCTTAGATAACAATCTCTTATGTGGTACCTTATCGAATGCTTTGGAAAGGTCTAAGTAGACGCAGTCCACCCATCCGCCTCTTTCTTGGAGTACATCTATCACCCTACTGTAATAACATAGCAAACTGGTAACACAAGATGTCCCTTCTCTGAATCCAAATTGCTTTGGGGTTATTATCTTCTTTCTCTCCAACATTTTCATCCATCTCTTCCTAATTAGCTTTTCACAAATCTTGCATACAATACTAGTAAGTGAAACTGGTCTATAGTTTAGAGGGTCCTCAGGGTTTCCATTCTTGTATATCGGAATGATATTAGCTCTTTTCCATTCAACAGGAACCTGTCCTTTATCTAAGGAAGCTTGAATTATGTCCCTCACTGGCTCCACTAATTGCTCTGCACACTCCTTTAAAACCCAGGCAGACACTTCATCCGGTCCCATAGCTTTCCTTACTTCAAGTCCTCTCATCGCAGATAACAGCTCATCTCTAGTTATTTCAATCTTACTAAGACCACTCTCCAGTACTCCCGCCTGTGGTTCGTCAAAACCTTCCTCTCTAGTAAAAACTGACCCCAATTTGTTATTCATTACCTCGCACATGTCCGATACATTTTCATACGTCCTAGCATCAACTCTTAATTTAGTAATTTGTTTCTTTACCTTCAACTTACTGTTTATATATTTATAAAATAATCTAGGGTCACTTTCACATTTATTTACTATGTTCTCATAGTTAATTTTAACTTGCCTAATTATGTTAACATATCTATTCCTCTCCTGTTTATATTTATTCCGATTACTCTCAGTGTTCCTTCTTCTTAATCTAGCCCAAGCTGCATCACGCCTACCCAAAGCTCTTTTGCATTTCAAATTAAACCAATCTTTCTGCTTAGTAAAATTTCCAGTTTTATATCTTGGGACAAACAGATTGGTTCCTACTCTATAAATTTCGAGGAATCTACTATATTTACCTTGTATGTCCTGTTCCTTCAAAATAAGATCCCAATCTACTCCCTCTAAATATCTTTTCAAGGATACATAATCAGCTTTACTATAATTTAATCTGTCATTTATGTAGCTATTGTCTAATCTATTGGCATTACTCGAGGTCAACTTCCATTTTAGTAATAGGTGATCACTTTTACCTACAGGACATAGATAGTTTATATCACTAATTTCGTGAGGATCCTTTGTAAAAATCAGATCGAGTTTAGAAGGTTCGTTATTACCCCTCATTCTTGTATTTTCCTTCACATGTTGTGCAAGTACATTTTCCGTAACCAACTCCACTAGCCGACTTCCCCAAGATCTCTGATTTGGCCCTGCATCTCCCGATTCCCAATCAACCTCACTACAGTTGAAATCTCCTACCAAGATCAATCGATTCTTCCTTAAAAGCAATCTTCTCAACGACTGAATCATATCCTCGACCATCTCCTCAAACTCCAACTCCCTCATGCTCTGGTCTTTGGTGGCATGTAAGCTACTGCTATGTCTAGCTTTTTTCCTTCTATATCATTGACTTCAACTGCCATTATTTCTGCCTTGTCATTATTTAACTCCACTTGCTTTGCTGTCATAGGGTTCTTAACTAATACTGCCACTCCACCTCCCCTTTTTCCCTTTCTATCATATCTCCATATATTATATCCTTCACTAAACACTATATTGCTGTCAAAGTCCTGGTTCAGCTTTGTCTCTGTCAAACAGACTATCTGTGGTTGATCCTTTCTTAATATATCATCCAATTCTACCTTTTTACTGTTTATTCCATCTATATTAGTGTAGTAGCACAGTATATTGGAATCCTCCTCCTTGTTTCTCTTCCCTCCCTGCCTCCTATCAGGTTCACCTCCTCCTCCATCCCTTCCCTGACCTACCTCCACATTCCCTGCTATTTCTATTCTCCTCCCCCCCCCCCTCCACAATCTCCCGCCCCTCCCTCACCATCTCTCCGTCCTCGGGCTGATCCACTACCTGACTCACCGTCTCCATCCCCTGCTCCTCCCTCACCATCTCTCGGTCTTCGGTTTGATCCACTACCTGACTCACTGTCTCTATCTCCTGCTCCTCCCTCACTATCTCCTTGTCCCCGATTTGATCCACTACCTGACTCACTGTCTCCTTGTTCATTTCTCCTCGTATTTTCCGTTCTTTCTGACTCTGAGTGTACCACTTCTTTAGTTTCCCTTCCTTTACTCTCCAAAAAAAATAAAAAATTCCTCATCTGACAATTTTCGATTTTCATCGTCAGCCCTTGCTTGAACTTCTCTCAACTTTTCCCTTTCCTCTATGCTTAAGTCCTTTTTCACCCTAATATGTTTCATTCCAGTACAACTATTTAGCCTCCAGCTTACAATGGTTAATGCTTCAACCACTGACCTAGATTTAAACTCTGCTTTTATCGGTCTCATCTCACCCTTTTTATATCTTCCTAGCCGTCTTACTTCGTCCAGTTCTTTCCCCCAATCACAGCCTTCGTCTAGACACTCCAATATTTTCTTTACTTTGTCCTCATCCCTTCCCCTTCTTTCCCTCATATCTGCTAAATGTTCTTCAATGTCTCCAAAAATTATTATGCTTTTACCTCTATCTACTGTTTCCCTCACTACCTTTTTCTTGCTCTTCAAAACCTGCACTACATTCTTCTCAAACTCTCTTTTCTCTTTTTCTCTCTCTTCCACCTGCTCCTTCATGATTTCTTCCAATGCATCCACCTTAGCATTCCCCACCCTTGTCCACTCATTTTTCTCCTCACTTATTACTCCCTTTACTTTCTCACTTAAATGGCCCTCATACTCCTTTAGCTGCTCCTTGAGTGCCATGTTCTCTGCCTCCAGCTCATCTACTTTCCTTATCACAGCATCTAGGTTAGCAATTAATGGCCCATCTGCAGTTGCTACTGAACTGGCTCCACAAATTTCTGTCAGTGACTCCACCTTCACACCTATATCTCTCCTTCAATTCTCCATAACTCCCTTCCATCTTAACAGACCCATCATCTGTCTCTTCACCACAGTCAATTGATCCTCCACTTCATTACCCTCTGCCAGAAATCCCTCAAATTCATAGCTCTCTTCATCTCCCAATAAACTCTGCCTCCGTTTGCCTTGGCCGGCCATTGTTTATATTTATGTAGCCTACAGTTAAAAATATACAAAACACTTAATAAAATTACAGTAAAATTAAACTACTACTTGGGGTAAACCCAGGTAGCGCCGCCCCCGTTTGTGTCACCCTATCTTGAAAAAAGAATAAATGGAAAAAATAAATAGAAATGGGTGTTTGCGAGGTCACCACGAGCAGGTGGGGTACGACTTGATTACCTTCCTAAGAAGGTAACCCAACCGAGGTGTCGCAAGTACTAGGCAAAGATGAAATTGAAAACTTTAACCGTGTTTTGGGCCTTCAGCAGTAGCAGATACGTCTCTCGGAAAACTAAACCTCATTGGTTACGATACTGCCACTGCGCAAAGCTCAACATGGACGACCACGCCACTCTGTTGAATCAAGTGCAGCTGTACATGGATTGCAACGTACAACTGTGCTCAACGCTACTAAATCTCATCGAAGTTCGGACCAAACTGAAGAGAAGGAAAAAGCGAAGTGTGTGGGTGCGGTTGTTGTTGTTGCCCAGGCTGTCTGGCCGAACAGCCCCAAGGTCTCAAGCAAGGTCAAGGCCATAAACAAGCGCCCCCACAAAATCCTCCCTGCTTACCACTAACAAAGCCCGGGTGACCGAAGCCACTCCAAGGCAGGGAGCTGAGGAGGGTGCGGAAACGCCCGGGAAACCAAAGCCCCACCCAAGGCCCTGTGCCCCTCAGCAATTATGAAGGGAAAGCTGAGGGGCAAGGGAAAAATGTGACGCTTTGGCTCCCAATCTGCCAACTTCTAGGTTGGCAGTAGGGAGGTCAATCCACGGAAAAGACTTGAGATCTAGAAGATATATAAGTAAAAGGAACAGTCAGAGTAAGCTATGGGTATGGCAGAGATCGCTCAGGTCTCACTCTGATAGACCAGCCCATCACCAGGGGCTGTGGGCGCGGTTCTTTTTGGTGGTCTCTTTGTAGTCCCTGCGGGTTTTCTGGTACAGAATTGGATTTTCCTTATACCACTCCCCCAGATCCAATTCTACATGCTCCTCCAGGAGCACGGCCCTGATGGGGGCCTTCGTCGAGCGGGAACGCTTCTTCCCACGATCATCCGCCACAGCAGCCGCCTGGGTATCATCCACGTCGGTGTCCTGATCGGATGATGTACTCTGCTGCTGCTCTATATCGGAATCACCGGTGGCCGCCTCTACAACAACTGTATCGTTGTCCAGGCTGATGACATGCGTGGGTGACTGAGGGGCACCCTGCTGCTCTACAACAGCAGGGCGCTCCTGTGTCTCCTCTACCTGTACTTCCATCACCTGGCTGTCTATGGTGTCCTCAGTGTCCTTGGGCATCTTGGATTTGGTGATGATGGCTCGCTGTGTCTTCGACTCAGACTTTGGTGGCATAATAACGAAGGTTGGAGCTTGGAGGTAGGAGGTTGTGCGAGGTGGTGCTTGTTGCTGTGGTGACGGCGGCTTGGAAACTGAGAGCGGACCACACGAGGCTGGCCCTTTTATGGACGCCTGGTAGGCGGGGTACGCGCGGGGTGATCACGTGAGGCGACATTGCCACATCGCCGTCTCAACTTTCAAATACTTTGGTCTGCGCATAGACGACGTCTGGTGGCATCTATGCGCAGACCAATCACGTGGGTGACCCGCCCTATCCCGTTTTTTGGCGGTTGGTCCGTCCTGAGGGGTTTATTTTTGGTATACCAAAAAGGTTCGCCGCCTTCGCTGCCGCGGCCCATGTTGTACGTTCATGAACAGACCATACCCGTTTATGTCGGCGTCCTTGCACGATTGCATACGAATTCAGTGGTCGGGGAAGGACGGGAGCTCAGGACGGGTATGTGTGAACCGAGCTTAACCCTCCTCTAGCGGGTGCTCTGTGGCCGTTTTGGGCCTTTCTGGGCCGTTCTGACTGCTATATCAACCATCAGTATGAAAGGAACTGTATTGCGCCGAAAACTAGGTGGAAATCGCTACACAATGACGCCACATACAGCTACGTAGCACTCGTGGAGCACTGACAGTGTTACCTCGAAGATGGAAGTTTAGCAGATTTTGCTACCTTGCTCACTTTTAGCGAACTATTGGTTACACTGTCATCCTCACGCGCGGTGGGGGAACTGGAGTTAGTGTGGGCCGGGAGGCCACAGATGTCGGACGTATGGATCATTACTATCCCACCCATTTTCACTCGATTTCCACCCTTTTTTCACCCGTTTTTTGCCAGTTTTTTCAACACGACTTAAGTGGTGAGCCGCTTTTTAAGGGTTAAGCTTCATATCGAGTGAAATATACAAACATGTTCCTACATTTACCCACCCTGTTCAACATCTGATAGACATTAATACAGCAGAGAGCGAGTCAAAAACTAAAAAACTGTGCTTCCTTGCTGACTCCCTGCCTAGGCAAACTCTTTCGTCTCTGTCTCTCCTCTAACGTTCTGGAAGTTTGCTCTCATTCAACATGTCCCAAAGAAGGGTGACCGCTCTCAACCCTCCAACTATCGTCCAATTGCTCTCATCTCTTGTATCTCTAAAGTTTTTGAAACTATTCTTGTTTCCAAATTTCTTAAGCATTTCTCTTCTCATAATCTACTCTCAGATCGCCAGTATGGCTTACTTAAAGGTCGCTCTACTGGTGATCTTCTTTCATATCTTACTAACTCTTGGTCATCCTCCTTTCGGGACTTCGGTGAGACCTTTTCTATTGCACTAGACATATCGAAGGCCTTCGATAGAATCTTTAATTTCTAAACTACCCTCCTTCGGTTTCTATCCCTCTATCTGTGCCTTTGTCTCTAATTTCCTTTCTGGCCGTTCCATAGCTGCGGTTGTGGACGACCATCGCTCACTTCCTCATCCTATCAACTCCGGTGTTCCTCAGGGCTCTGTCCTATCTCCCATTCTCTTTCTAATTTTCACAAATGATCTTCTCAACTGTACCTCCAGTCCCATCCATTCATACGCAGATGACTCTACCTTACACTACTCAATTAGTTTTCCTGAACGCCCCAGCCAGCAATCCCTCAAAGACAAACTTAATGAAGCCATGCAACATTTATCTTCTGATCTAACTACTATTTCCAATTGGGGCAGAGAAAACCTTGTTGCCTTTGTTGCTTCCAAAACCCAATTTCTTCATCTTACTAACCGTTCAGAACTCCCAGAAGACTATCCTTTACAATTCAACAATAAAAATCAATCATTCATCTTCTCTCTCTTCTCGGTGTCTCTTTTTCTTCTGCTCTCACTTGGAAGGACCATATTACCAGTCTTGCTAAGGCAGCCTCCCAGAAGCTGAGTGTGCTCAACCGCCTCAAGGGGTTCTTTACCCCTGTTTACCCCTGCACCGCTTCTTGCATACAGGGGCACAGTGCGTCCTTTTATTGAGTATTGTTCACATGTGTGGGGAGGATCCTCTCACACCGCACTCTTAACCCTTACTACCCGGGTGTCATATTAACATGACACCACAAAATAAGGCAGGAGCCCGGGTGTCATGCTAATAGGCAGCAAGCTTTCAAGCCTATTCAGCTTGGTCTGAACGCCGTGCGTCCGACGCATGTAAACAAAACCGATCGTTGCGTCACCGCACCTCCGAAAACAAGAAGGAGACGTCGGATCAATGTTATTGTTGTGACGCAAGACGAAATTAGTGTATGAAAAGCTCCGATATTGTCAACATCACGTCAAAATTCGCTCCACTGAAATAGTCATCACAACTGAACCAGTTGACTTACAGAGCTCTACTCAACGCCAGTCTACAGATTGAAAACCGCACTACGTTTATAGATGCTGGGAAATTTCTAGCAGTTAAAATAAACCAAAATACGGTAGCCTAGGCCTAGACATTTTTCGGCCATTTCGCCCGGGTACGGGCGACCGTCCTTCGGCGTACCAGCCCGGGCCCGGAGGGTTAAACAAAGTAGAAAGAAAAGCCTTTCGCATCATTAACTCCCGCCCACTCACTAACTCTCCGCAATCTCTCTCTATTTGCCGCAATGTTGCACCTCTCTCGCTATTCTATCGCTACTATAATAATCAATGTTCCTCAGAGCTTTCCCAGTGTATACCACCTCCTCTACGTAGGATACATAGTACCCGTCTTGCAACACAATCCCACCCCTACTCTGTGCAATTTTCCAACCCAAGAGTGAAACGGTATTCTCAAACTTTCTTTTATTCAACTGCTGAGCTCTGGAACTCTCTC
This sequence comes from Paralithodes platypus, assembly GCA_032716605.1. Taxonomy (NCBI): domain Eukaryota; kingdom Metazoa; phylum Arthropoda; class Malacostraca; order Decapoda; family Lithodidae; genus Paralithodes; species Paralithodes platypus. The sequence continues at coordinate 1,861,297 of CM064486.1, read as the reverse complement.
CCAGAATCAGTCTTTCCCTCTTCCTATGACTTAAATTTCTTCAAACTCCATGTGTCCAGGCATTTTGGCTCGAACGTCCCTTGATTTTGGCCCTGTCACTCTTTCAACTCTGGGGGAGGCACTCGTTACAGGCAGTTCTGCCTTTTGTCTCCCTCACTCACATAGAAAAAAAAATAAAAAAACGTAATGACAGCTGGGACATGACTTATTAGCCCGTACCGTAGATGTAGTAAGTCATATCTCGGTTGTCATTACGTTTGGCTCGCTCTGTGGTGTATTAATGTCTGTCAGATGTTGAATAGGGTGGGTAAGTGTAGGAACATGTTTTGTATATCTGACTTATAAAGAAGAAATCATGTGTAAATATTGCTGATACCAATTATTGATCAAAACATAATTGGTGCCGAGACATCACTTATTAGGCCGACTGTACTGTAATGGTTATATGTACAGGTCTCCCTCGATTTACGATTGGGTTACGTTCCTGAAAAGCCGATCTTAAATAAATAAATTGTATAGCAAACCCTCAAATTAGTGGGGTAAATGGGATCCGTTCTCAGACCAGCCAAAACCCAAACACAAACACCTAAAAAAAAAAATATTATAATATCGTGAGGGAGACCTGTAGTGTTGTATTGTAATGGTTATAATTATGCATACCCTTTTCCAAATAAGTAGGCCAAAGCTCTTCAACACTAACCTCTGTCATTCCAAAAGGGCTAGAGCAAATGGGCTGCAAATTTCCACACCTATTCAACGGCTGATCCTTCCCGAATGGTAGAAAAATATTAGCCCGATTACTCCAGTCGTTTGTGGGTTATAGATGTTAGTATCCAGGAGTTTGGCCTACTTATTTGGAACAGGGTATAGTAAGTATTAAAAATTAGAGTAGTAATAATAATAATAATAATAATAATATTTATTCAGTCAGCAATTTACAGAGTTGGTACCACATAGTTTGTTACAAATATGACATGTACCAGCCTTGCATAATTCCAACTAAGGATAGCCCAATAAGGCCGTTAGGCGTATTTCCATTGGGGTCCTTGTGGGATTAGGTTAGCTGGGGAAAAGGGGAGGATAAAGAAATAGATACTTTAGAAAAAGTATTTCTAGGGGGTTATTTTAAGATACCTTACATCCTATAGTAAATATCAGTAATCCGTAATCAGTAATCATTTCAGTTTGGTTTGTCTATCTCTTATGTCGTATTTAGTAGTAGACATAAGCTTGGTGCTCCCTTCTCGCAGCTGTCCGGTTCAGGTGTTCCTTCAGGCTACGTCTGAAGGAATACAGTGTTCTCTTTTCACGGACTGACTGGGGCAGGTCGTTCCAGTCTTTGATGGCAGTGAAGAAGAATGTTTGCTTACCCTGTCCTTGGATTCTCGGGACCTTAAAATTAAACATCATGTTTCTTGTATTATGTCCACTCCTCTCATTTGCTTTAACAAAATCATTCTTTAGATACTCTGGAGCTCTGTCATAGAAAATGTTGAAGGCATTAGTTATCCTGATTTGTTTGGCCCTGTCAGAAACATTGAGCATACCTAGTGACTGAAGTTGTTCCTGGCCAACATGTGATCTGGGTCCTAGGTTCAGCATGAACCTAACCATTTTATTTTGAGTGACCTGAAGTTTGTGCTGTGCTGATTTAGATGATGCAGAGTACCAGGATGACACAGAATAGTCAAAATGACATTGAACAAGCGCTTGGCAGAGGGTCTTTTTGGTCGCCGCGGGCAAGCATCCCACCTGTCTATACAGGTATTTTATACGTGCTCTACACTTACTCAGGATAGATTCCAAAATTGTTTCACCTGACAAACTCGCGTCCAGTTTCAGTCTGAGATATTTAACTTGTGACACTGTTGTTATAGGAATATCATTACAGTTGACCGAGAAGCCCACAATGTCTTTCAGTTTGCGTTTTGTTCCACATAAGATGGCTTCCGTCTTGCCCAGGTGAAGAGATAGTCTATTGTCCACTAGCCATTCACTACATGATGCTAGTTCTTTGGAAAGTGAAGCGGCAATACTTATTGGGTCTTTTCCTGAAACCAGAAGCACGCTGTCATCTGCATACAGTAATAATTTACATGAGACGCTCAGTTCCATGTCGTTCACATAACAGAGAAAGAGTAAGGGACCAAGGATGCTTCCCTGCGGGACCCCACAGTTAATTGGCATAGGATCAGATATATTATCATCAATTTTGACTCTGGGTTCTACCACTAAGATAAGATTTAAACCAGTTCACAGACCCTATGCCCATAGCTTGTAGTTTATTACATAGGATATCATGGTCTACTGTGTCAAACGCTTTTTGTAGATCAAGAAGAACCATACCGGTGTAGTTACCTTTAGACATTTCTTTACGAATGTGATCCGTTAAGTGGATGAGACAGGAGTCTGTCGAGTACATGCATCTGAAACCTGATTGAAACTTATAGAATAGATCATTTTGTTTGAGGTAGTGTTCAATTTGGGTGTATACCGCTCTTTCAAGGATTTTAGATACAATACATAATATGCTAACTGGTCTGTAGTTGCCAACTTCTAGTTTATTTCCTTTCTTGAATAGAGGGGTTACAATAGCTTCCTTCAGTTCAGCAGGTACTGTGTTGGTGTTAATTGACAAGTTGATGATGTGGGTTAGGGGGCCTGCTATACCAATGGCTCCATCTCGTAGAAATTTGGCAGGAATTTTGTCTGGTCCTGTGCTCTTATGTACATTTAGGTTAGACAGCTCGTCAAAAGTGTATTTTGGTGTAACATTTTGCAATCTAAATGTGTTCGGGTGTATGTCTTTATCTCTGTAGAAATTACGAAAGGTGGCCGTTGTTGTCGTGTATTTATTAAGAGGTTGAATAAGACTGTAATAGTAGTAGTAGTAGTAGTAGTAGTAGTAGTAGTACCACCGGTAGTAATAGTTTCAGTATACAATTGATAAGACTTGTCATTTTAGTATTTGTTTACTATAGTCTATTCGCTGTAAGTAGGCGAGAAATCATAACCTCTAACCTCTGTAACTCAAAAATGACTAGAGCAATCAAGCTAATATTTCTATCATTTGGGAAGAGTCATTCAAGCAATAGATGTGGAAATTTACAGCCAATTTGCTCTAGCCCTTTTTGAGTTACCATACAGAGGATAGAGGTCATGATTTCTCGCCTACTTACAGCGAATATACTATAGTAGTACGGTAGTCATTTCAGTATGCTCCAAACAATAGTGTTAAGAAAAATCCCAAAAGATTCTCGTTTAACCTGATATTTACCCCGGGTGAATGTTAAAGAGCGTGGAGTGGGAACAACAACGCTGAGGCCACCATCACTCGCTCCATGACCCGAGACCAGCGCCTCAAGGTGACTCTGCCACACCATGCTGACCCACACCTGGTCAGGAGGGCTCTGGGTTATTAGTAGGGTCAGGTCAATGAGGGGAAGAGACACAGGGTCAATTCTGGCTGAATGCAAGATTTTGTCTAATTTTCTTGAGAGACCACTGTACAATCACCTGCTGTGAAAGTATGTACAGTATGTATGTATGTACAGTATATGCTCAGGCCCAATCCCCACTTTTCCTATTCCTATTTGTATTTTCTATTTTACTCTATTTTATTATTTGTTTGTTTTTCTTTTCTTGGGGGTGGCCGACTCAAGACAAAGCAAGAACAGGGAAAACACAAAACACAAGACAGAACAACGAACAAACACAGACAAAACACAAAATTCACACACATCTAGGTCACCCAGGAGAACACCCAGAGACCAGGAATTTAATTGAACAATTTTGACACATTACTTAAATATTTTGAAATATATCCTGTAAGCACATTCCACAGTCAGTATTTTCCCTCATTCAATGTTCATTGTCTTAAGTTTGTTGTTTTGAAGTGTACCAGTTACTTGTACAAGTAATTGTACATCAGCCTGTGTGTTGGCCAAGTGGTTAGTGTTACTGACTACATAGTTTGCCAGCCCAGGTTCTAATCCCAACCCAGGTGGCTGGTTAGCTTAAATATACAGTAATGGGAATGTTGACATTAAAAAGCTATGGTTAACTCTTGCAAAACTAGACCCTTTGTACTAGGATTGGTAATGCAAAACTAGACCCTTTGTCCTAGAATTGGTAATTTACCTACAAAAGGTTCCATAGTGCAAAGAGATGAGTCCCACAGCACAGCAAAACTTCGCACAACACTATACCTTCGCCGCACACTATACCTTCTTGAATTTATCAATGGAGACATAGAGGGCCAGCAAGGACATAAAATGAAAACTAGTAGTTAATTATTAATACAGTATGTATATTTGTAATCTTGAGTAGCTGTATAATAATTAGACAAATAATTATAATAATTATAATACATAGCTTTGACTTTTCAACTTTGTATACCAATTTGCCTTTAGATTTAGTATATTCAGAACTTTGCTTTATTATAGATTTGCACTTTGACAGATTCGTTAAGAATGGTAATTATTTCATAAATGTTTATTCATATTTTAATAATGCATCACTTGGATCTACTCCCACAAGTTTAGTATATTTTGATAGAACTAAACTTAAAGATGCCCTTAAATTCCTCCTTTTCAATACTTATGTTAGATTCGGGCCTTACATTTTCAAACAAATATTAGGAATTCCTATGGGTGGAAATGCTAGCCCTTTAATTGCATATTTATTTTTGCTTGCTTTAGAATTTAATTATATAAAAGACTTAGTTGACAGTAGCAAGAAAAATAACATCCCAGAAAAATTAGCACTTGCTAAATTGTTAAGGGGACCGACCGGTTAATTTAGGCTTAAAAAACTCGAAATCCTGAAAATACCAATAGGTGTTTACTCAACAAGAGTCAACATCCCTTCATAAGCCAGTGAAATGTTATTAGTGAAAATCCATTGGATTTTGTTTTTTGTTTTTATGTTTTCCAAACTTTTCCTGTAATTCTAAAAATGTTATATAGCGAACTTTGTAATTAACATGCTCAGTAACTACTGGTCGTACGAGGAGCATACCTATATAAATGGAAAGAGCGTAAGCTACTCTACATACACTTTATCTTCTACTTTGCCGTGTTCCTGTGTAAAATATTGTAAAACTAAAAAAAAATGTAAAAATGTTCACCTAATTACCTTAGACTTTCATATGTTTTTCTCAGAACCTATATTGTCGCACTTTCGGATGTTACTCTAAAGTGTTTATTGAACCTATAGGAATGGTGTATATACCATTGGAAAGGTAGTTAAAAACACTGCAAGTCCTATCAAGCCAATTTATTCTAGCCAACTTTGTTTGGTTGCAGCATGTTGTCACAGTCGTAAAATTCTACAAAATAATTTCACCTTAATTCATAATCACCTAAATCCAAAAATACACAAAATATATAAAATGTTCTTTATAGCATCTACAGACACACCTATTGTGAGTTGTTTGATCACATACAGCACATGCTATAGGGATTTCTGTAGGAGTAGAATGGGTCGTAGTAGTGCTATAGTTTGCAACCTTTTGTTACCTAAATTGTAAGAAAAAAGCAAAAAAAATAAAAGTTTTTGACCTAGTTTTATGGTCACATACACCTGTGCCAAATTGCATTTACATTGGAAGTAAGGCCTGGAAGTTAATAAATAACCGGTCGGTCCCCTTTAACCCGGGAACTGCCGGGAGACTCTTAAGAGTTCCCCCGGCGGACTGCGGGAAGACTCTTACGAGTAAGGGGGAAAAAAATCCATTTAACTCCTTGCGACATATATGACGCGGTAGCGTCATATGACCGAGTGCGCCAAAAACTAATATGACGCTAGTGCGTCATATGGACTTATCTACATGGCTCTCTAATAAGTTATATGACGCTCTAGCGTCATATGGAGCTCAGTAAGTCCGATAAGTTCGCTTACGATAAAATCGTTGGTGGCAACCTCAGCCACCTCCGATAATTCTAACGGCCGCAGTGTTGTTGTGAGTGTAGTGCGAGGCGGTGGCAAGGATACCGGGCTCTCGCCTCCTCGGACTTATTGGAACATAATATGTCTGAAGGAGTTAAAACACCCAAACAATTTTTTTTTTTTTTTTTTTTTTTTGCCCCTGGGCCATGCCAAATATCACTCCTCCACCTCCCCTCTTTCCCCACTTTCCTCCCCTCCTTCAGTTATCACCTATTTTCCCTGTTATTCCCTTGTTCTGTAGTCTATTTTCGTGCTAACATTAGCGAGTTGGCAGCAGGGCGTTGTCATCACTGTTACCAAGCGTGGGAAAGAGCGAGAGAGAGACTATTGTGTAACAGTGTCTCTCCAGACAAGGGGAGGGGAGGTTGCCTCAGCCATACATTATGTAACTCCCGGCCTGTATCGCCGATTTTGACCATCCAAACACTGTTTCCACTTGTTTTATTGTTGTAACAGGTTAATACCTTTATAATCAACCTATAATAGGCGCATATTTCTTAGTTTCTTACAGTAGATCCTCTGGAAAAAGGCAAACTATGCCTGTGTATCCAGCTCAGTACCAGTACTTGCACTGCTGCAGTCATTCACGGTGCTGGATAAGTATTAATGCTATTTATGGTAAAATAATGATGTTAGTGATGGGAACAGCTCAAATACGTCAGCACAGGAGTGTGGTGTCTCATATCCCCCATGCGCACTTCTTAGGTTAAGTAATAATAGTAGATCTATTGATGATATTCTCGTTTGCGATTTGTTAAATTTTAATCAAGTTGCTAAATTTATTTATCTTAATTCCATCCCCCTCACACAAGGTAACATAAATTATTAAGTTGAAAATGTTCTTGATATAAATATACAGATTGTTAATTGACAGTGCATCTATCAATCTATCTATTGCCTGACGCTGTGATCCCCGAGAGGGTGGCCAGTGGACAGTGCATACTTAAAGTATATCACAAAGTTGATGATTTTATTTTTAACGTAATAAACTTTCCTTTCCCTAGTAGTAATACAATAAGATTTTGTAAAATGTGCACTAAAGTAGATGACTTTTGGGCTAGAGCTATGTTACTATACAGACTCTTAGTAGACAGAGGTTTTGAGGCAAGTAAATTGTTACATAAATGTAATCTTTTTAAGGTCAATTATTGTGACTATTCTAAAATTTGACATCAATAATTTGAATCAAGCATTTTTAACTTGAAGTTTCTTCTATAACCTCTGCTTACTTTTTGTCTGTAGGCCTATATATTAATTGTTTATCTTATTCTATTATTGAATTTTAAAATTAATTGTTCTTGTTAAAAGAGTACTCTTTGTTTAAATCTGTTGTTGCTTCTTCATATTTTGCAATATGAAGGGGGGGGGGGGACCATCTTTCAACACACTCACACCTCTATTCTGTCCAACTCTCAAACAAAAGTGTTATGCCAGGTTTTTACTGGGATTTAATTGGTTTTGATCAAGTGGGCTCTTCCTAACTGGAGAAGGTTTATTGTTTTACCACAGACACAGAAAGACAAATAGAGGATAATTATCACAAGACGTGTATTCATATTCCGTTTATTTCACAAGAATATCGCATACGTAAAAACTAGAAACAATGGTCAAGAACAAAAACAATAACAGATGCACGAATGAGGCTCCGCTACGTCTGACTCGGAAGACTGAATTATTCTATGTACAGTAATATCTAAGTAAGTATTATATATTTCAGAGATAAGAATAGCACTCCTTTCAATCGAGGATTTACACTTGTGCTTAGAAAAGGTTATGTAGTAATTATATATGTGAACTTTTGGTATTTACCTGCGTAGAGTTGTTCTGGAATTGGGAGCTGAACGTAATTATTTTTCTGATGTTAAATCACTGTAGTGCTTACGCATAAGTTAACTTTAATTTATTTCTTATTCATTTTAACAGAATTATTATCAGTACTACCCTGATTTCTTTGGGTTTCACTAGAGCTTCCCTTCTCTCGCTTTTTATATACGTGCGTAGTATCCGATGTTTCCAGAATACTTTTTATCATATACGCAGTGGATATATTTGTACTACTTTCACTTTAGATCTTTGATAACTTTCTCTCAGATAATACGCTAAGTATATATTCTTTCCACAAGTAGATCTTCTATAACTTTTAACGGTATAATCACTTCACTTTAGATGTGTAGAATCATTAATCCAATTAGGGTAGAATAGTAATCCAATCTCCGTAGATGCAGATGCGTTGGCCGCAGGGGTTGTCCTATCGTGACTGGGTTCCCACAGTGTAACTCAAGCTCCCTGGTGTAAGACCTTGAATACTATATACTATAGACTGTGGCCTTAGTACAATAGAATCGAGTTAACGCAGGAGAGAACTCCCGACTACTCTGGTCTTATAAGAACTTTGATGCAGAACTTTACAGAACTAATTGTGGCTGGTTATTTTAAGCTTTTGGGTCTATATCAGATAAAACTACTTCCCCTGTGGGGTAGCGTACTTTATCCACTATAGCACCAGCTGGGGTAAGGGAAAGATATTAGTTAGCCTTTGTGAAGGAGTCTAATAACTAGCCTTGTTGATACCCACTCAAAATAATTAATAGGGTTTGCCTCAATATTAGAACAGTCTCACGTCTGTGGGTAGCGAGAACAGTTTGTCATATCGAGCCCTCAGGTTTTGAAACAGCCTTACGTCTGTGGATAGCAAGGACAGTTCTCTGGCTGAGTAACAATCCTAAAATCTCCCGCCATAGTCATACCGTTTCTCAGTGTCCCGGCAGGTTTGTGGTTGAGTGGTAGAAAGTCGGCTGGACGTAGAACGCTTGTGGCGGTTAGATCCTTGTGGTGAGTGGGGGGGAATACAGGGGGTCTACTTCTCTGTTTACCGTGTCTCGGCGGGGACGCGGCTGGGGGGAATAGTGGCGGCGGTGCTTACGGTGTTGCCGGGGCCATTTCTGGTGTTGTCTATCCTTTTTCCTTTCTCTATCCCTCGGTACTTTAGGATGGTCCTTGTTGATGATCACGTCCCTTCCTGGTGTTGGAGGGCGTGGTATTTTGAAGGGCAACTCTCGGGCACAGGCTACTGAGTTGGAGGTTGTTGCCTTGTTGATTGGGGGGTGGGTGGACATGGGACTTTCCTGTTTCCTATTTCTCTGTACTTCGGTATTGTTGATGGTGATGACTAAGTCTCTTCCGGGTGTTGGGGGACGGGTCATCTTGGTGTCGGCATCTAGTGTACTCATATCCAGGGGTACATATTTATTCGTTCTCCTAAGTGGTCTTGAATTGTTTCCTGTGGCGTGTGCAGCCGTCCTTCCGCTCTCGAGTCGTTTCGCCATACTGTCGTTGCTCTGTGGTGGTGATTTCCTGGTTAGGTGTTTTCCCCTTATTTCAAAAAGGCTGAAAATATTTTCCCAGTATTTCCTTTACTCACCAAAAAATCTTTGAACTCTCTCCCTCAATTTGTCTTTCCCTCATCCTATGACTTAAGCTGCTTCAAGCCCGGTGTGTCCGAACATTTTGACTGTAACAACTCTTTCAACTTTGGGGGAGACACTTGCTGCAGGCAGCTTTGCCTTTTGTTTCCTTCATTCACATAGGGGATATTGGATAGCACATTCGGTTCACAGCCGAGAGGACCAGGGCTCAATTTCCAGACAATACGAGACGATTTGGGTGAGTCTCTTATCACCCTATGCATCTATTCACCTAACAGTAAATATAATTATATTGTAAAACTTGCAAAATAAACAAACCAAAACTGGGACAATACAAGATAAAAGCTAAAGAACTAATCAAAATCGCTATGTGGAAATAACGCTTAATAAAATCAAATTTTGAAATAAAAGAACACAATCCACCACATAGGGTGTACATCAATACATGAGCAAGCTAAAACCTGGAGTTAGTGGACAGTTGTAAGTTTGTAACGTCCCACCCACTGTGATAACCTGAACAAAATGCAACGAGATGTGTTGGGTGTGAAAGGGATCTGCCATGTGTAGGACAATCGGCTCTCTGCAGACTCCCGTTTTCTTATGTTTGTTCTGTATACCAGGCTGGATAACTCGCCCAAATTTAGCACCATTGGGCAATGACCTAGATGGGTGTGAATTTGTATGTCTTTATGTGTCCATTATTTTCTGTTGTGTTGTCCCTATTCGGGCTCTGTCTCGAGTCGGCCACCCCCCACAAAAAAAAAAAAAAAGGAAAAGTCGGGATTGGGCCTGAGTATATTAATAGATAGATAGATAGGGCAATGATATGGAGGTGAGCTGCAGGGTGTTAAACGAAAGCCAAGTTCCGTCATTTTAGTCTTTTTAATATTGTATATGCAAATATAAAATTATGGTTTATTTCATAATTAAATTTGGTAAAGCGTTGTTTCCACATAGCGAGTTTGATTAGTTCTTTTGCTTTTATATTGTCTTTGTCCAAGTTTTGGTTTGTTTATTTTGCAAGTTTTACAATTTTATAGTTCAAAGTATGTCTTCGGAAGTGATAACATTGCCAAAATAAAGCTATTTCATGTTAATTTTCTCGCATTCCTTCTCTAATTCATTTAAGTCTTCAGACAAAATTGCTCCGGTTTGACACCCAGGTGAACTGCAGCTAAGTATATGCCCCCTAACTTTAATTTTTACTTTGTTAAATATTAGAAAGTAAAATTATTGTTCAATTTGATATTTTGTATAGGCACCAATCGAGCAGGGCAGTACCCAGGGGAGGCCACATAGGCATATGATTAGAAGTTGCTGGAACTCCTGTTTCATTTACTTGGCTTTCCCCACTGTTTCTATTTGTGCCTTTCTTACACATAGAGTAATCCAGCTAACTCTCTCAAACAGCTCCTCGTATTCATTTCTCTAAACTTAACAAACACACCACCCTTCTTTCCAACACACCTGAATTACTTCTAACGTACCTTGATACTGGCTCTCTATCACTCGTTCAACCGTAGAAGAGACACTTGTACACTGTGGGAACTTGTTTGAGCGCTAGTGAATTCCTTGGGAAAAACTACCACTTAGTAAAAGATCAGAAATAATTTTGGTGGTAAGTTCTTAGATTTAGATAATTTCAAAATTTCTTGTATACTTATTGATCATGTACAGCTACTGACAAATGTTTGTGAGCTTTGGCAGTTTTCTGTATGCAAATGGTGTATATTTATTTAGATGTTCAGATAAAAGCAGCTATAATTGTGTGTGTGAATTTGTATTTTGTTTTTGTGTGTTCATTGTTTTCTGTTGTGTTGTCCCTATTCAGGTTCTGTCTTGAGTCCCCCCCCCCCCCCACAAAAAAAAAATGGAAAAGTGGGGAATGGGCCTGAGTAAATACATACATACATAAATATTCTGTAATGATAAATACAGAATATGTATTTGTTAATACGGTACATACGCCCCAGTTACTACTCTCTTTGGCGCGGTTGGGGGGCTTCGGGGCCGGCGACTGGGGCTTGATGGGGGATGGTTGTGGTCATTTCCCTGCCTATCTCCCCTCGAGCTTTCGTCGTCAGCTTGACTAATTTTGAGTAGCTTTTCCATTTCTCTTTCTATTTTTTTCCCCTTCTATTCTTATTCTGTCCCATTCGGTTGTCCTCGGGCAACCTATATCTCATGTCTCCCTGGCCTGGCTAGGTAGTAGACTCCTGACCTGATTTGTCTCTTCGGTTGCTGTTGTGGTCGGACTGACTTGATTCCCTTCGGTAATGCATTTTTTGCTTCTCGATGTGATTTTTTCTAGCTTCGACCTGATCTCTCATTCTTCGCCCTGATCACTTCTTGGTTGGTGTTGCGGTCTAGCAGTTCTTGCCTCATCCTTCGGCCCTGCCCTATAAGAGCTCTGATGTGGAGCTTATATGTGGTCCGGCTGAACTGGTGAATTGGCGAGAAATGTCTGCGTGTCTTCGCCTTCCTCGATTTGTTCCCCTACTGCCCTTCCCTCTCTATCTTGACTCGTTTAGTTATATATCTTGATCGAATCCTTCGGGCCAGCCCTATGAGAGTTCTTTTATGGAGCTCAGTGGTCTGGTTAAACTAATATTAAAAAAAGGAAAACAAAAATATACGGTACATAATTGATTTGATATGAACATCAATCTAAAGGGATATATTTGCATAAATTTTTTTGCAGAAGCTCAGTAACATTAATTTTGTCAATAACTGAACTGGTGTATGTCTAATAAACTGCTTGTAATTAGTGTTGTGTATCATTCTAATTTATTGTATGTACTCTCAATGAGAAAAAAGGGGTATGTGCCAGAGTATATATAGTAGATAGACACTCCCAATGAAATTTGTTTGTTGTAGTTTCATTTGCGGGATTTGTAGTTGTTGTCTAGTTGTATTATTTGTTGTATATTGAGCATTAGTTGAATTTGTAGATGTAATTGAAGTAGTTAAGGTATATATTGTCCATACTTAGTATACTCTATCTAGTATGAACAGTCTTGATGTTACGTAATCTGGGTTAATGTAGCGTTACGTATCTTTCCGTAGTCTTAAGTTGAACGCTTCCGTAGTCTTAAGTTGAACGCTTCCGTAACCTTAGGTCGTACGTTCCATAGGGGTTTATTATAACGGTATCTCCGGCATCGACTGCATTAAAACAACAACAACAACCAACAATTAAAAGTCGTCGACGCGAAAGCTTCTGCGCATCCACTAGACACGTAAAAAGTCCGGAAAACGTATCGTACTAAAAGGAGTTCTCCAGCGACTTCTTAACACGGGGTAAAAACATAGACTATATATAACCTAGACACAAAAGTGTGACGTACACACGGTTAGTTTGCCGCGCGTCCTAGGGATTTGGTGGCAGCACTCTTGTACTGTACAACAACCAAAGCACCTCAGTGGCTTGTCCTTATTATAGATAGTCTGTGCGCCACGCGCGCCTGCCTGCAGCTAGCTTGCTGCAGTGTTTCCAAAGTTAAGGGAATATCCGCAAAACGAGGGAGCAATAGATTAAAGAGGGAACGTATTTAAGAGTTAATTAATGTTGGTAAAAACACTTGTAAATTATTTAGTATAAATTAGATATATATATAAGCAAGATGAAAACATTAAGTATACATATACACTATAAAACATAGGCTACTCATATATGATGCAAGCTGTATACCTTCAAGCAACACAACAAGAATTAAATTGTCATTTTGAATATATATTAGTATGTTACATGTTATGTAGATGTTAATTTGTCAAGTAGCACTAAAACTGGACATTTATACTTATGACATCTAGGGATATTTTGTCCCACCATTAACGTTGGCAACTCCCGAATCTGGAAGGCGTTGAATGTAGCTCTAAAACATGAAGTCACTCACCATCTGCGCATGCGTGAGAGTCTAGGCTCCCTTGGCCCCGCCCCTCACCTCTGTTGCGTTTAAATATACCCTTCAAACCATTCAATCCAGATCTCTCCGTAGCTCACTCGGTAGAACGTCCACCCGTCACTGAGTAAACCAGCGATCGATCCCACTCGTATTTGGTATATTTTTTATCTTTTTATTTTGTTATATTTGTTATTTTGGTTATTTTTGTTATATTTTAGGGTTGGGTTAGGTTAATCTAATCTAATCTAATCCAATCCAATCCAATCCAATATAATAGTTGTACATTTGCCAAGATTCTCACGCATGCGCAGATGGCGAGTGACGTCATGTTTTAGAGCTACGTTTAACGCTCCCCCCCCCCCCCCGAATCTTGCATCAACAATGGCGGGTGTTGGAGGAGTTTTGCTTGTCATGTCTGCAGAGTCTCTGGATAATGTTCAATTGATTATTAACCCAGGAACTGCGGGAAGACTCTTAAGAGTTCCCCCGGCGGACTATTAACCCGGGAACTACGGGAAGACTCTTAAGAGTTCCCCCGGCGGACAGGATAGAATAACAAATGTTGAGCTGAGGAGACGTTTAGGTATAAAGAGTATTAGCGAGGTGATGCGTACAAGTAGACTGGGATGGTATGGACATGTGGAGAGAATGGATGAACAAAATTGGGTGACAAAATGCAGGTCTGTGATTGTGGAGGGAGCTGCACCAAGGGGTGGACCGAGGAAGACCTGGGATCGGACTATACGCGCCGATCTCAAATCCAAGAACTTGACAAGTGAAGCAGCCCTTAACAGGGTTGCCTGGAACGCCGCCATTAGGACAAGAGACTGAAACTGCACTTATGTGTGGAACACTCAGTCTTAAAATGTTATGTATGTATGTATGTACTGCGGGAAGACTCTTTAAGAGTCAGGGAAAAAAAAATCCATTTAAAACACCCCCAATTTTTTGTTTGTTTTTTTTGTTTTTTTTATTGCCCCTGGGCCATGCCAAATATCACTCCTCCACCTCCCCTCCTTCCCCACTTTCCTCCCCTCCTTCAGTTATCACCTATTTTCCCTGTTATTCCCTTATTCTGTGGTATATTTTCGTGCTAACATTAGCGAGTTGCAAGCAGGGCATTGTCATCACTGTTAGCAAGCGAGTGCAAGAGAGAGAGAGAGAGAGAGAGAGAGAGTATCGATCGACAGTCTCTCTCCAGACTTGGGAAAGTGTGGTGGGGAGGGAGGTTGCCTCAGCCATACATTATGTAACTCCCGGCCTGTATCGCCGATTTTGACCATCCAAACGCTGTTTCCACTTGTTTTATTGTTGTAACAGGTTAATACCTTTATAATCAACCTATAATACGCATATGGATAAGTATTAATGCTATTTATGGTAAAATAACTATGTTAGTGATGGGAACAGCTCAAATACGTCAGCACAGGAGTGTGGTGTCTCATACCCCCCATGCGCACTTCAGAGGTTAATAGCGTTATTAGTACAAGGTAGGGATTATTACGAATTAATGAGGACCAAGGACAAGGTTAGTCAATATAATGTCTTTGTGGGGACCCTCCCCTCCCATTGTCCTTTGTGATCGTGCTGCCATCTCTCGAATGCGCGGATTCCTATTTACAGGTTTGTGGCGCCTTCTTTCGTCTCTAGGTCATATGTACTCTATGGGTAAAAATGTAGTCAGCTGCGCGCGCAGGCAGATATTCTCGAGAGAATATCTCGGAGTTGCCAGATTCAATGGATTATAATACGGGATATGATTAAAAAGAACTAATTTAGCAGCCCATGCCACTGAAATTTCCTCTTGGGTATAACAGTGTTGTGTATTATAATGCTTTAACCTCTGAAGTGCGCATGGGGGTAATTGGAAACGTCCCCCTGTGCTGACGTATTTGAGGTGTTTCCGTCACTAAAATATTCATTGTGCCATTAATAGCATTAATACTTATCCATATGCGCCTATTATGGGTTGATTATAAAGGTATTAACCTGAAACAACAATAAAACTAGTGAAAACAGCGTTTGGATGGTCAAAATCGGAGATATAGCCCGCGAGTTGTATAATGTATGGGTGAGGCAAGCTGCTTTCCCGCCAATTTCCCCCAAGGCCACTGAGACACAGTCGATCGATACTCTCTCTCTCTCTCTTGCACTCGCTTGCCATCAGTGATGACAACACCCTGCTTGCAACTCGCTAATGTTAGCACGAAAATATACCTCAGAATAAGGGAATAACAGGGAAAATAGGTGATAACTGAAGGAGAGGAGGGAAGGAGGGGAGGTAGAGGACTGAGATTTTGCATGGCCCAGGGGCCAATTTTTTTTTTTTTTTTTTTTTTTTTTTTTTCGATGTCAAAAGTTGATTTTTTTTTTCACTCACTCATAAGAGTCTCCCCGCAGTTCCCGGGTTAACGGTCGTCAGTGGGTAAACAGAATGTTAGACCAGAGAATAAATTAAATATAATATACAACATTATCGCTCACCACCACCCTCCCCCCAGATTCGGCCGACCAGCGTTTCCGCTTTCTCGAAATTATCGTTTTAGTTTTGTGTTTACATCGATGGGAGGTAGTGGTTGTATGCCTCTCCCAATCTAGAGTAGTCTGCATACCATACATATCTTCGAATATAGGAATAATGTGTGGAATATAATAGTTGTGTTTAAATTATCCTATATGAATAACAAAAGTGAAATGTGAAAGCCAATTGGACATAATTACATAACTAAAGCGACGTGCCTAGGCCTGTAGTCTATGCCTTTCGCTCTCCTCATCCTTAACCCGGCAAGCGCGATAGGCCTCACGGAAGGCTTCCTATAGGGAACGCGATAGGCCTCACGGAAGCAGGACCATAAAAAAAGACTTCCATAAAAAAAAGGGCCTATCAAAACAAAGGAATTTGTCTCTAGGTGAGATAATTCCCCTCCAGTACTCATCCATGTAAATCTCACCCACCCCCCTCCCCTCCTTCCCCACCTTATTCCCCCCTCCCTCCCCTCCTCAATTATCACCTATTTTTCCTCTTATTATCATCATTTATCGGTTATTTTTCTCTCCCGCGATAATGTAGCACAAGTGGGTTGCATAAAGATCGTTATGCAACACCCAGACACCGGCACACACCGCCCCGCTCTCCTCAGTTGACTCCCAGACAGCGAGAGGGGAAGGCTGCCTGTCTCTCTCTCTCGCCTGAGATTATGACCGGGTGGCCAATATCTTCGTTTTTCACCACCCAAATGCTTTTCCCACTTATTTTAGCACTCTTGAAGGTTCATATATACATCATATATGTAAAATAAAAGCATACCGAAAACAAATAATGGTTTATATTGTAAATATAACGAATTCTGTCAGAATCCAGGGCTAGAAATGCACAAATAACTACCCTAGCACCTACTGTCAAATCGCGCTTGTCAGGTTAATCTGTAAACGGCGGCAAGGCTCTTAAGAGGTTTTACTGGGCGACGGTGGCAAAGCTCTTAACCCTTGTCTAGCGGGGTGTTTTGGGCTCATTTGGGCATATTCAGGCCCTCCTGAATGATCAATCAAGTATCTGCATGAAAAGAAATTTATTCAGCAAAAAACTAGGCACTAAAAGCTTCAAAATGAGACCAGAACGAGCTACGTAGCACTCGTGGTTCTCTTGCAGTGGTGCCACGAACATGGGAGTTTAGCGTATAGCGGTATATTTTTCCCAGCTATGCTCACTACTGGCTACACTGCCGGCCTCTCGAGAACACAGGGAACATGAGTTAATGGGCGGCGGTAAGCCCTGGGAGTCGGCTGTCTGGCCCGCTGCGCTCCCGGCCATTTGCACTCTATTTTAACCCTTTAAAAGCCTTAAAAATGCTCCTAACTTGCTGCAAATTGGTGCACGACTTAAGTCGAGCGCTGCCAATAAAGGGTTAAGAGGGAGGCCTAAAAATACCATTTAACCCGTCCAGCCCCGGCTAGTTTTGTAATGTTTGTTCATCAGAACCCGGCCGGTTTTCAAAAAATGGTTTTATTCCAGAAAAAATAGCGAATGTGTTAGGAATGAAGGAAAAACCACGAAAAACCGCTCAAAAAGCTTAAAGAATGGTCCTACAGAGCCCCCGAAAACGTATTTTACAAGAGTAAAAAATTGAAGGCAATTACCCCAAAAAACCAGGTTATTGCACGCTCACGCGCATGCACGTGGAATTTGAGAGTTTTCAACCATCGGCACGGTTGCGTGGGATACGTACACAGTTCCCATACAAATCTGAGCCCTCTTGAGTGGCTACACCTGAGGTTACGGTCAGCGCAATTAGGGTGACACACCAGGCGCGTCTCTGGGGCTGTGCGTTACATACATCGCCGACACGTCAGGCGCGTCGCTGGGGCTGTACGGGTTAAACACAGCACTAAACAATTTTTTTTTTTTTTTTTTTTTCCTATACCTCATATCACTCCTCCCTTTCCCCTCCCCCTTCAATTATCACCTATTTTCCCTGTTATCCCCTAATTTGTTGGTATATTTTTGTGGTAACATTATTAAACTGTGTGGGGGATGTGCTTACGTGCCTAGCAGGTGTGTTACACAAGCGAGTGTGTGTATGAGTAGGCTCAGTGTGGCTTTAGGCCTCGTGAAGGGAGGGGTTGCCTCAATTTTCTCCAAAATTCATGAATGGGCTGGTCCATCTATATTCGCGATTTTGACCAGAAAAATTATATTTTCACTGGTTTGATTGTTGTTACAGGTTACTATCTTCATAGTGAAGGTAAAATAGGCTCATATGAATAGGTAATAACGATATTTATCGTAAAATTACGATTATAGGCCTGAATGGAGCCCATGGGGAGCTAGTTAATTCATTACCCCCCCCCCCCCTGCCGTTCCCGGGTTAAACAGGCTGCTAGGCTAGCCTAACATGCTTTCAAAGCCTAGATAATTATTTCGATAATCAGTATTGAAACAGGATTAGGCCTAGGTAATATTAAGTGTTACTAGTCAAAGACTAAAAACTGTACTTCAAACTTCAATAGGCCTAGGCCCTATTTGTATTTACCTAGGCTAATCAAAAGTATTTTGGCCTAGGCCTAGGGGGTACATTCAATTTGGCAGTGAAAGAGCCATGAAGGAAAATTAAATTGTTATTTGGATTATCCTAGCCTACATGTAGGCCTATTTCTGGACATTTTATTTTAGGCCTATTTATATTTAGTTTAGGCCTAGGCTATGCATATTTTAACTTTAAGGGATGGAGCGAGATTGCAGCCTTATGCAGTGTCCTAATCCACTCTAATAAAGATAATATAAATCCCAATACTAGGCCTAGGATATAGGCTAGCCTATTCATGGGTTTGTCATAATCTGTCCCAGTAACAGGTAGGCTAGGCCTAGGCGATTGGTAAATTTTTACAGTGTGATAGCTGAGAGTTTAACCATTTAGGCTAGGCCTACTATTAGGCTAGCCTATAGCCTCCTAATCCACTCTAATAAGGATAATATAAATCCCAATACTAAGCCTAGGCTATAGGCTAGCCTATTCAAGGATTTGTCATAACCTGTCCCAGTAATAGGTAGGCTAGGCCTAGGCGATTGGTAAATGTTTACAGTGTGATAGCCGAGAGTTTAACTATTTAGGCTAGGCCTACTATTAGGCTAGCCTATAGCCTCCTAATCCACTCTAATAAAGATAATATAAATCCCAATACTAGGCCTAGGCTATAGGCTAGCCTATTCAAGGGTTTGTCATAACCTGTCCCAGTAACACTACGCGGAGCGATGGCGGACGCTTGCCATCATATGTTCCAATCTATTTTGACTGCCGTTGGATACAATAATATGTTGATAGGGCCCCCCCTCACCATCCCATGACATATTGTCATCATCATATATGTTGCCAGTAGGAGGCAAATAACCGAGAGAGAAAAATCGCCGTCAAAATAGACGCGAACTTAAGTTAATCGCAGCAATCAACCTATGTAAATATGACTATCGTACGCCCGAACACTACATCCATCCCGTGTTCCTTGTACCTAGTTTATTGTATACCTACTACCCGATCCCTTGTCATTAACCTAACCTAACCTAGACCAAGTATGTTGGATAATACAGTACTAACCTTCACCTAACACCTAGTACAGCATATGTTAATTCATAGTACCCAGTATGTGGGATATAATACTAACCCTAATCTAACACCTAGTATATGTTCATAGTACCCAGTACGTGGGATACAATACTAACCCTCATCTAACACCTAGTGGATGACAATGGGTCTAGGCCTAGCAATTAGTTCGAGGTTCTGAATTGGCTACAAGATCTTGAAGAACAGTCAAGTTATACTGAATTTGTTCCTGTGAGCATTGGGCAGCAAAAGAGCTTCTTGTTGAGTGATATCGTCCTTAACCCTTATTTAGCGGGCTAGGTGGTCTATTTGACCGTAGTGCCCAGCGGTTTTTTTAACCCTAAATAGGGTTGTTTACGTGATCATTTTCATGCCTAAATAAGACCCAGAGCGTAAAACAAGTATCTATCCCTGAAAGGGCGTAAACAGAGCTTTCCAATGACACCCGAACCATCCTTGTACAACATAAGAACATAAGAAAATGGGAGTCTGCAGAAAGCCGATTGGCCTAAGCAAGGCAGATCCCTGTCCCACACAACCCCAATTCAATTACAAAGCCCAATTATAGGCTTCACACTCTAATACCCTGAGGATCATCTTACCAAAACGGTTAGAGATTAAGGCAGGATTATGGAGGTCTGCAGAGCGCTGATTGGCCCAACCCGGCTGATCCCCCTTCACACCCAACCCTTCTCGTCCATATGCTTATCCAATTTTATCTTAAAGCTCCCTACAGTTTTAGATCCCACTATAGCACTTGATAGTCCATTCCACCCATCTACAACTCTGTTACCAAACCAATACTTGCCTATATCTTTTCTGAAACGAAATTTATCTAATTTGAAACCATTGGTACGAGTTCTTTCGCTATCACTGAGCTTTAGTACATTTGCCATGTCCCCTTTGTTAATCCCACTAACCCACTTGAACACCTCTATCATATCCCCTCTAACTCTGCGTCTCTCTAACGAATGTAAACCTAATTTCTTCAACCTTTCTTCATACAAGATTTCTAATATTATGGATCATTTTTGTCATTCTACGCTGTACTCTCTCCAATGAATCTATGTCCATTCTGTAATAAGGACACCAAAATTGGACAGCATAATCCATATGGGGTCTCACTAATGACAAGTAAAGTTTTAAGATAACATCAGCAGTTCTGTTACTCACACTCCTAGAGATGAACCCGAGAATCCTGTTTGCCTTATTACGAACGCTTATACACTGTTTTCTAGGCTTCAAATCATTGCTAACAAACACACCTAGATCTTTCTCGCAGTCTGAATTTTCTAATTCTAAATTAGCTAGTTTATATTTAACATTTGTTTGCATCTTCCCTATCTTGAATACCTTGCATTTGTCAATGTTAAACTTCATCTGCCAATTTACTGACCATTCATGCAAGGTATCTAGATCCCTTGGAGGCACTCTATATCGCTATCTGAATCAATTGATCTCCCTATTTTAGTATCGTCTGCGAATTTACTTATCCTACTAGTTATACCTAAATCTAGATCATTTATGTATATAAGAAACAACAGGGGACCTAATACCGATCCCTGGGGGACACCACTTTTGACTGCTCCCCATTCTGACTTCGTACCATTTATGCTGACTCTCTGCTTCCTACCAATTAGCCATGACCTAATCCATCCTAACAACGCCCCACCTATTCCATGTGCCTCAACCTTTCTCATCAATCTCTCCTGAGGGACTCTGTCGAAAGCTTTACTGAAATCTAAATATATAATATCATATGACTTGTCATTATCTACTGCTTCATATACCTCTGAGAAAAAACTAAGCAAATTAGTAAGGCAAGACTGTCCCTGAGTGAATCCATGCTGAGAAGAATTGATTAAGTTAAATGTTTCTAAGTGGTTTCTCATTTTCCTAGCAATAATTGACTCTAGTAGTTTTCCTATGATTGAAGTGAGACTAATGGGACGGTAATTGGATGCTATTGATTTATCACCTTTTTTGAAGATCGGAACTACATTTGCAAGCTTCCAAGCTTCTGGAACTATACCTGTTTCTAATGACTTGTTAAATAGAAATGTTAATGGATAACTTAACTCATCTCTGCATTCTTTTAATACTCTAGCATATACCTCATCAGGACCAGGCGATTTATGAGGTTTCAGTCTGTCAATTTCCTTAACCACATCATTTCTACTTATAGTAACCGTACTTAACCTATTTTCTATACTATCGCTGTATACCTTACGGACTTCTGGAAACTGTGCCAAATTTTCATTAGTGAAAACGGAAAGAAATTGACTATTTAATGTACTGCACATTTCTAAATCACTTTCTGTCAATTTTCCTATCGAAGTGTTAAGGGGACCAATTACATCTCTAACCTTGGATTTATATAGTTGGTAAAAAGCTTTAGGATTATTTTTTGAGTCATTGGCAACCTTAATTTCATAATTTCTTTTTTCTTTCCTAATATCCTTTTTTACTGAAATAACAGAAAAACATATTCACCACCACAGCCAACATACCAAGACCTATAGCTGCTCACCACCACCACCACCACCACCACCTCTACCAATAACAGAGAAACAGTTACCCAAGCATTCACCACCACAAGTCGTTTTCTCTCTCTACCACACCTCTCCCGCATCAGAGAAAACGTCGACTCAAAGACTCAAGGATAACAATTATATACCTGTGCAGGGCAGAAGATAACATGTGATCAGTTCTCGCCGATATTACACTTCTCCTGCAACACCCCAAACCTACAAACTTGCAACCACTGTCCACTCCATCTACCTCCAGCCTGTAAAACACATAACAGCCCCAGACCAAATCAGAAGACAATATCATATTATATCACCTCACCCCAGAGTTAAAAAGGACACAACCGCCCCCAGACAACACGAGTTACTACCATCGAGATGACACGCCCTCTAACACCAGGGAACAACTTATCCATCAACATAACCAATTCCAAAGTCCAACAGAAGAAGAAAAGCGAAGAAGAGAAATTAATCAAGAAATGGCACTATAAGTAAAAAAGTATATCACCCCTCTCCAAGCCACAAGGAACTAACCACCCTACAACATCCTACCCCTAGGTGCCTTTCTGATGCTCAACAATATCACCCCCGAGGCCCTGAGAAACGGTATGACTATTACGGAAGATTTTAGGATCGACATCTCAATATAGAGCTGTTCTTGACACCGCGGGTAAAAGGACAGATTCGAAAGTTGAGGACACAGTTGAAGAGTTGGTTCAGTTGATCGCAAGGCGTAGACACAATTACGAGACTGTAGTCACCCATTATACTAATTCTTTTTAGTGGGTATCAACAAGCTGGTTTATTAGAGCCTTCTGGGTGAAGTAATCTAATATTCTCGGCCTACCTCAACCCCGGCGCTATTGTGGATATAAGCAGACAGTCAGGTACTAACTAGCTTTATCCAGGATAGACCAAACCACAAGAAATTCATCAAAGTACTTATAAAGACCAGAGTAGACAGGAGTTCACTCCTGCGTTCGCTCGATGCTATTTTGTCACGGCTTGGGCTAGGCAATTTAGTTATTTAAGGTCCCAAACCAAAGTGCTCGAGTTACACTGTGGGAACCCAGTGGCGTCAGGACAACCCCACGGCCAGCGGATCTACCCCAGATTGGATTACTAATTCTACACCCATTGGATTAATTATTCTACACATCGAAAGTGAAGTTATTATACCGTAAAAGTTATAGAAGATCTAACTGTGAAAAGAAATTATACTTGGTATGTTGTCAGAGAGAAAGTATATAAAGATCGAAAGTGAAAGTAATTAAAATATATCTACTGCGTATATAATAAAAGGTATTCTGGAAACATCGGATACTACGCACGT
This sequence comes from Paralithodes platypus, assembly GCA_032716605.1. NCBI lineage: Eukaryota > Metazoa > Arthropoda > Malacostraca > Decapoda > Lithodidae > Paralithodes > Paralithodes platypus. The sequence continues at coordinate 1,838,062 of CM064486.1, read as the reverse complement.
ATACAAAAGCGAGAGAAAGGAAACTCTAGTGAAACTCAAAGAAATTAGGGAAGTACTGATAATAATTCTGCTAAAATTAATAACAAATAAATTCAAGTTAACTTATGCGTAAGCACCACCAGTGATTTAACCTCAGGAAAATAATTACGTTTAGCTCCCAAATTCCAGAACCACTCTACGCAGGTAAATACCAATAGTTCACATATCTAATTACTATATAACCTTTCTAAGCACAAGTGTAAATCCTCGATTGAAAGGAGTGCTACTCGATCTTAACTCTGAAATAAATACAGGACAAGTGTAATCTTTCAGTTAGAAAGCGGTCCCTAATACTTACTTGGATATAGCATAGAATAATCCAGTCTTGCGAGTCAGACGTAGTGGAGCCTCGTTCGTTCACTTTAATTGTTTTGTTCTTGACCATTATTGTTCTAGCTTTTACGTATGCGATATTCTTGTGCAAATAAACGGAATATGAATACACGTCTTGTGATAATTATCCTCTATTGTCTTTCTGTGTCTGTGGTAAAACAATATAACTTCTCCAGTTAGGAAGAGCCCACTTGATCAAAACCAATTAAACCCCAGTAAAAACCTGGCATAACATTTACCTGTCTTGATAGATTCTGATAGTAAGCAAGTAGGTGAATTTCGCCTTTTCTAATTTTTCTATATATTCCTCTCTTTTGTCCTAGAAGATCTAATAGTCTATTATTCATCCATTTGGGTTGGTTCTGTGTTGATCTAAATTTTCTTTTGGGGATATATTTATTTTGCGCATTGAATACTGACTTTATAAAATTATCGTATGTATCTACCAAGTTTGACGTCTCCTCCTGACTTAAGATGACAGGTGCCTGAGAAAGGATACACTCATTTGGACACCTGGATCGACTTAATGTTTTGACCATAGGGTCCGCTAACAGGGCTTCTCTTAACCCACCATAATTGGCTTTTCTGAAGTCAGGTATTAATGTTGTATTCTCTCTGGTATTACCTCTCCATTGTATATTAAAATACACAGAATTGTGATCACTATTTCCTAGGTGGTCCCCGATTTCTACACTATTTATCATATGTTCATTGTTACTGAAAACTAAATCGAGAATATTATCACCTCTAGTCGGCGTATCTATGAATTGAGATAAAAAACTATCTTGTACTACCTCAATAAACTCCTTTGAATCAGAGTCGCCTATTTGTTGCTGCCAATCTATATTAGGGAAATTAAAATCCCCCATAATGCACACGTTGCTAAGCCTTGATGCTATTTTAATTTCCTCCCATAATGATGTTCCGTCATTTCTACTCATATTTGGCGGTCTATACATAACTCCAATAACTATGGTCTCACTACCTTCGTTAACTTCTACCCAAACACTTTCATTTTCATTATTTACTCTAATACCTGATTTAGTACAGATTTTTAATGAACTCCTGACAAACACTGCTATACCGCCACCCCTCTTACTTGTTCGGTCATATTTAAACAAACTATATCCCGGTATATCAAACTCTGCTAAAAAATGCCTGGTTTCTGTATTAATCCATGTTTCAGTTAGCGCTATTATGTCTATATTTTCTTTGCTAACCAGTGCTCTAAGTTCGTTCATTTTGTTACATAAACTCCTGCAATTTGTATAATAAACACTCAAACTATTACTTGTATTTGCAACTATTTTTCTATTGTTTTTAACTAATTTATTTTTACCTGTTGAACTACTGGACCTAGACGGAAAATCTACGCTATCAGAATGTTCGTTATTACTATCAATTTGATGTGGCTGGGATTCTATTTTACTTACACTTACTTACAACCACTGGTTCTCTTGCAACGATCGTGCAACACGAGTGCAAAAACCCTGTAATTAGGTAATTTCCCTACATAATTCCCTGTGTAGCGAGTGAGAGAAGGGTGGGATACAGTTCAGTTGGTCCACCGTGGTGGTGGGGGACGGTCATACAGTTGCTAGGCTCCTCACACCGCTCAGCTCTCTCTCTCAGCAACATTACGTGCTGAAAATGGCACACGACATAAGTTGTGAACCGCCACATAGCCCAAATTTATTTCACACAACATAAGTTGCGCGCCGACAGTTAACCTGACAAGCGCGAAATAGACCTAGGGGCTAGGGTAGTTATTTGTGCATTTCTAGCCTTGGATTCTGACAGAATTCGTTATATTTACAATATAGAGCATTATTTGTTTTCGGTATGCTTTTATTTTACATATATGATGTATATATGAACCTTCAAGAGTGCTAAAATAAGTGGGAAAAGCATTTGGGTGGTGAAAAACGAAGATATTGGCCACCCGGTCATAATCTCAGGCGAGAGAGAGCCACAGGCAACCCTCCTCTCTCGCTGTCTGTGAGGTAACTGAGACGAGCGGGGCGGTGTGGGCCGGTGTCTGGGTGTTACATAACGATCTTTTCTGCAACCCACTTGTGCTACATTATCTCGGGAGAGAAAATAACCGATAAATGATGATAATAAGAGGAAAAATAGGTGATAATTGAGGAGGGGAGGGAGGGGGGAATAAGGAGGGGAGGGGGGTGGGTGAGATTTACATGGATGAGTACTGGAGGGGAATTATCTCACCTAGAGACAAATTCCTTTGTTTTGATAGGCCCTTTTTTTTTTTGGAAGGCTTTTTTTATGGTCTTGCTTCCGTGAGGCCTATCGCGTTCCCTATAGGAAGCCTTCCGTGAGGCCTATCGCGCTTGCCGGGTTAAGGGTTAAAGGAGAATGAATATAGGCCTAGGCTATGATAAAAGCCTAAAACATCATTCTGTGGTTCCCACCATACACCGAAGAAATAAAGGAACCTCTATTCTAGCAACCATACATAAAAGAAGACAAGTTGCTACAAACTTTATTGGATAGACAGACCATATATAGGGTAAAGAAACTAATAGCGCATTTTTCAAAGACACTGGACCATAGATCTTTTATGTTTTGAAAAACTGGCAAGTTGCTCATGTAGACCTATAATTTTTAAATATAGGCCTATATAATAAAAAAGCATAATTCAGAGAAAAATTTGTTAATTAAACAATAATATTAATTTTCAACTGTATAGAAATGCAAAGGACTTCATTTCATTCGAAATAATAATTTTAAATATATGAAGGATAAAATATTTACAACACTCACCCCTGTCAACACTCCCCTCAGTTGTCTAACATTTGAATCATGCCTTGTAACGAATGCTGTGAGTGGCTGAAACTGTCACCAGAGTCCTGCCTCCCGGCTGGTGGCCACACCCCCAGAGTCTGTTAATCTTTGGTCTTGGCTGAGCTGACCAAAGACTACCAGACAATCTCGGGAGGCTGTCTGCTTCTGTCTGGTAATCTATGGTAATCTATGCCTCTTTGTGCCTTTGCAAAACCCGCTATATCAGACAATCTCGGGAGGCTGTCTGCTTCTGTCTGGTAATCTATGCCTCTTTGTGCCTTTGAAAAATGCGCTATAATCTATAATTTTTGGAGAATAAGAGAAAATCATACTGAACATAAACTAAAAACAAAAATGCAAAAGGGAGGTGCCCTTTTAAAGGCCTAGCTTCTTGCCCAACAATTGAACTGTGAATCATACGCCTGACAACGAAATTCATTCGTGTTTTATGCCGCCAGGAGAAGATTTCGAAGTTAATGTGAAAATCAAAAGGTGGCATAAAAAAAACGCCTTTTATCAGCTTTGCTAATTTAGCTTTTTGGATCTAGCGCCAAATATTGACAGGTAACACATTACATTTGCTTATATTTGTTTAGATTATGGTCTTTTTAAGACAATATTATCAACATTGTGATCGTATATATTAGCGATAGCTCGCATTCTTCATAATATAGCATCGTAACGAGTACAGTATTTGAGGACTAATCTAGCGATATGTATGATTTTGGTAACGCTGCCAGTGTTTGCAACCTAGCTACTTTCCCGCTAAATCTAGGCTCATCTAGCGAACAAATTTAACATCTCTGGACATGAATTCTAGCGATAATCTGAAGATTTGAGCTGTTTAGAGCGATATTCTAGAGATTGAGGCAATATTTTAGCAAGTTTCATCATATATGTACTATCTAGCGATTTTTGAGAACGAATCTAGCTGTATTTTGAGTCTTACCGTTACGTAAATCGGGTGCATAGCATTAGTAGCATCTGCTGCAAGCCTGCAATGCGTCAGTCTGGCTGAAACTGTCGGAGGGGTAGTATCATGGCGTCGTTTCCCTCTTCCTCATCTCTGGGTTGGATGGAGTATATGCTGGTTCACTACAGGTAAATATTGTCAGTCAATGTACAAGCTTGGGGAGCATAATACAATCTTTAAGCCAATATATGTGTATTTTTCAAAGGCATTTATAACTCCCGTTAGCCTACATAATTTTTGACGTTGGATTTGGCGGCTAGGCCTATATTCGAGCCTTTCGCGGGTAAATTATGCATTACTTTTGGTTTAAGAATGCACTGTGCACACTCCTAGGGCCCTATAGGCCTATAGCCTATATCTGGGTGAAAAGACCTACCCGATTCGAATGTATTTAGTTTTCTAAAAAAAAAATCATGTTTTTCTTTCATAGCCTAGGCCTGGCCTAGGCTAGGCTATACCGGTACTATGGTTTCATATAGGCGGCTAAGCCTAGCCTACTAAGGACCATATTCTAGTTTTTAGCCATTATCAAACAATTTTAGGATCTAATTAGGCTATGGCCCCGCAATGAATAATTGTTATCGGCATCTATTTTGACAGGGGGCCTAATTAGCCTAGCCTAGCGTTCTACCACAACAATTTGGACGCCACTTCCGTCGATAGGGAGAGTTATTGTTTTTTTGGTAAATCTACAGTTATACTACCCCCCACCACCTCCCCCCTTCAAACACGCCTATTAGCGTGTTTTTGGATGGTTCAGCAGACGCGGAAAGTGGAAAAAACATATTTTGATTAATTAGGCTATCACCAACCAGATACTAGTTTTTCAGGTAATTTGTTGTTGTTTTTTATTTTTTTATTGATAGGGCCTATACTGTACAGTGTTGTTTATTACCGAGGACCGTCGCATTTTAGTATTTTTAACATTAGCCTAACCTAACCTAACTTAACCGAAAAGTAACCCGTCTCCGCGACGGTCTAAACTCCCCCTCACGTTCCCTGTTTATGGGTGCGCGACGGTCTAAACCCTGCTCACGTTCCCTGTTTATGGGTTTGCGAAGGTTTGTAATACTTCAATGTATCTATTTCAAGTCAAATATACATTTCCGCGCATCATCAAACCATACTAAGTCTACTACTAATAATATTAACCCATTAGTACTAACAGAATAGCAACAAAATAGGGGTAGTATAACTGTAGATTTATCGTTTTTTTGGTAAATGTTTAGGCTATCCCCAACCAGTGACGAGTTTGTCAGGTTACTTTTTTTTTTTTTTGATAGGCTAGGCCTAGCCTATACAGTGTTGTTTAGACCTAATAGCCTACCAAGGGCTGTCGCATTTTACTATTTTCCCATTATCCATCAATCTTAAGACACGGCCCCTGATAGAGGGGAGGGCTATGAAAATCAGGGAAATTGCGGGGTAAAAGGCGTAAATAAAGGGGTAATATCCTATTGGAAGAACTCTGAAAATACAATATTGAAAAGTAACAAAACCCGAGCCAAGTTTTGACCAAACTTGGCTCGGGTTTTTCAATTTTTCAGAGTAAAAAATCACATTAACCTCATTGGCTCGGGTTTTTTTGTTTTTCAACGTGGATAAAGCCAGTAACAATGTGATTAAAATTAACCTAACCTAGTATAGCCTAATGGGTGGGGGCCACCCCCGCTAAATCACTTAAATCCGAGCCAACTTTCGAAATGAGGTTACTGTGATTTTTGGATTTTTTTTTATTTTAATACCACAAATTTTCAGAGTGTTTTTTATAAACAAAATTGTTCATTTGCATCAATATAATTATAGTGTTTGTAATTAATTAGAAATCTCGGGAAAACCTATTTTCCCCATTAGGCCTATCGATCGATGTTGAGACACGTCCCTCCCCCCGATAGTGATTTGAAAAGACATTAGCCTAACCTAACAACCTTACCTAACCTAACCTAGTATTATGGATGGGGGCTGCCGCCCCCACACCCCCGCTGGTTGAGTACTAATCCCTTAGTTAATACAAAAAAAAAAATTGGATGTCTATTATACGAAGGTGAAAGTCGATGAAGTCTACGGTGTTTACTGTGCAATCTTCAGCTTTGATTGTACATTGATAACGGGAAAGTACCGATTGACAACCGTGTTACGAAAATTAAATTTTAGTACCATACTTTTATATTAGGTTTTTCCGAGGGTTTAACACATTTTCATATGATCTTTAGAGCTATCGATAACTGGAAGTACCGTATTGACAACCTTGTTACGATTTTTTTGTTTAGTACTGTACCATACTTTTTTATTAGGTTTTGCCGAGGGTTAAAACAAATTTTCTTATGATCTTTAGAGCATATAGATTCAATATTTATATTCAAATATATCACAAAAATTTGTGGTATTAAAATAACATTGAACCTGATTTTTTACTCTGAAAAATTGAAAACCCCGAGCCATGTTTGGTCAAAACTTGGCTCAGGTTTTTCCATTTTCAGGTTTTGTTACTTTTAAATATTGTATTTTCAGAGTTCTTCCAATATTACCCCTTTGATAAATCTACAGTTATACTACCCCTATTTTGTCGCTATTCTGTTGGTACTAATGGGTTAATATTATTAGTACTTACCAGGTTTACTTACCAGGTTTACTTACCAGGTAGGGCCACGCACTGTCCACGGAGCAGCTGTGTTCAGTGGGGGCCCAAGACATGAATACGGGCACTCTAACTAGATGCACGATTAGTAGCAGTTACTGGGAGTCCGGCAGAGATAGTTAGTTTATATTGTGCCCTCGTTGGAGACTAGCTTTTTGGTTGTGTTAGTTTGTTTGAGATGTATGTTAGGTGTTTTTTGAGTGTTTTAGTGAAATTCGTGGAGGGAGTCGTGTATTTCTGCTTGGAGGCGTTGCTTGAAGAGTCTGAGATTTGGTGCAGTAACGGTGTCCTCTGAAAGTGAGTTCCACCTCTTGACGACTCTGTGGGAGAAAAATCTTCTTCTGGCTTCAGAGGAGCAGTGCTGTACTTGGATTTTGTAACTGGCCTCTGGTGCCAGTCCTAGGGGCCATGGTGAAGAGGTCGGTGGGGTTGATGTGTGAGAGGCCATGGAAGATCTTGTAGCAGTAGATTTGGTCATACCTGATCAGTCTGCCCCTGACTGAGTGGAGTTTGAGTCTTTGTAGGCGCTCGTCGTATGGGTAGTCGCTAAGGCCGGAGATCTGCTTCGTCCATCTTCTCTGGACAGACTCTGTGAGTCTGCTGTCGGTCAGGTAGTCTTGGTTCCAGAGTGGGGACGCAAAGTCGAGGATGGGTCTTAGGTCGACCTTTAGGAGGGATAGCATGAATTGGGGGGAGCGGTTTACAGTACTCTTGAGCAGGTTTTGGGCGACTCCTCCCGCTTTGTTTACCGCCTGGCGGATATGGTGGTGAAATTTGAGGGTTGTTGGGACGAATACCCCAAGGTCCTTCTGCAGGTTTGATGGCTGGATGGGCAGGTTTTGGAGGAAGTAGATGGGTTGTGTAGGCTGGTTCGTTTTGTGGCGGGAGAAGCGCATGTGAGCAAATTTTTCCGTGGCAAACCTTAGACCCCCACGAAGAGGCAATTTCATGCAGTCGGTCGATGTTTTCTTGGAGGGTTGCCATACCACCGTGGGCTTGGTATGAGGATGATGGGCAGCTGAGGTATATTTTCAGGTCATCTGCAAATATGAAGTATTTGCAGCTTAGTAGTGATCCTATGTGGTTTATGAAGATGAGGAACAGCAGTGGGCCTAGGACGGAGCCTTGGGGGACCCCGCTGAGTACTGGTCTTGCTGAGCTTGTTTTTCCGTTGATGCGCACCTTCATTTTTCGGTCGAGCAGGAAGCTCTTAATCCAGCTAAGGAGGTTCCCCGATATTCCTATGTCTCTCAGTTTGTTTAGCAGGGTTTGGTGGTGGACTTTATCAAACGCTTTTTGGAAATCGAACAGGATGAGGTCTACTGTTTCACCTTTGTCATATTGTGTGGTGATGTAGTTGTATGTCAGTAGTAGTTGGTCGACCACGGATCTGGAAGGCCTGAAGCCAAACTGGTTGTTGTCGAACAGGAGATGGTCATCCAGAAAGCTGTAGAGAGATTTAGTGATCAGTCGTTGTTGTTCCCCAGGCTGTCTGGCCGAACAGCCCCAAGGTCTCGAGCAAGGCCATAAACGAGCGTCCCCACAAAATCCTCCCTGCTTACCACTAACAAAGCCCGGGTGACCGAAGACACTCCAAGGCAGGGAGCTGAGGAGGGTGCGGAAACGCTTGGGAAACCAAAGCCCCACCCAAGGCCCTGTGCCCCTCAGCAATTATGAAGGGAAAGTTGAGGGGTAATGGAAAAATATGACGCTTTGACTCCCAATCTGCCAACTTCTAGGTTGGCAGTAGGGAGGTCAATCCACGGAAAAGACGCCGTCACTTGAGATCTAGAAGATATATAAGTAAAAGGAACAGTCAGAGTAAGCTATGGGTATGGCAGAGATCGCTCAGTTCTCACTCGGATAGACCAGCCCATCACCACATGACTAGAACCCAATCCTCTCAGCATCAGCTAGGAAAGGCCCTAGAAAGCCGCCTTTGGCGGGGGGATAGCTCCCCTATTTCAACTCCTTTCGGGGTTGGGCAGTGATCAGTCGTTCCATGGTCTTGCATACAACTGAGGTTAGGCTTATGGGGCGGTAGTTTAGCGGGTTTGATTTGCTTCCTTTCTTGAAGGTAGGCGAGACGTGGGACTCCTTCCAGGTTGGTGGGACTGTCCCGGTGGCTAGGGAGAGGGTGAAGAGTGCAGTGAGGGGAACGGCAAGTTCTGCAGCGCATTCCTTCAGGAGGCGGGGATGGATGAGGTCAGGCCCCATAGCGCTGTCGGGTTTTAGGGACTTTAGGAGGTTCAGTACTTTGGAGTGCCTGATGGGGACTGTCGGGAGGGGGGCGGCTCCTATCTGGTGGGGGAATGGGTTCACTGGCTGGATTATTTCGTACACCCCGGAGAAGGCTTCGGCGAAGGATTCCGCCATTGCTTCTGGTGAGTCGGTGAGGGTGTCGTTGATCATTAGTGGGCCTATCCTAGCTGCCTGACCGAACAGCCCCAAGGCCCCGAGCAAGGCCAAGGCCATAACCGTGCGCCCCCACAGAACCCTCCCTGCCGACCACAATAAAGCCTGGGTGACCGAAGCCACTCCATGGCGGGGAGCTGAGGAGGGTGCGGAAACGCCCGGGAAACCAAAGCCCCACCCAGGGCCCTGTGCCCCTCAGCAATTATGAAGAGAAAGTTGAGGGGCAAAGGAAAAATGTGACGCTTTGGCTTCCAATCTTGGTAGATTGGGAGGTCAATCCACGGAAGAGATGCCGTCACTTGAGATCTAGAAAATATATAAGTAAAAGAAACGGTCAGAGTAAGCTATGGGTATAGCAGAGATCGCTCAGTTCTCCTAATTTCCTTTTTGACCTGTCTTGATAGAGTCTGATGGTAAATAAGTAGGTGAGTTTCGCCTTTCTTAATTTTTCTATATATTCCTTTCCTTTTTCCTATAAGATCTATTAGTTTATTATTCATCCATTTTGGTTGGTTATGTATCGATCTAAATCTTCTTTTGGGGATATATTTATTTTGCGCATTGTGAAGTGAAGAAATAAACTGTTCATATGTAGCTGTCAAGCTTAACTCTGGCTTATCCTGACTTAATTGTTTAACAATAGGGTCCACCCTCAAGGCTCTTCTTATCCCACCATAATCGGCTTTTCTGAAATCTGGGATAAGTGACTGATTCTCTTTAGCATTTCCTGTCCATTGTATATTAAAATAAATAGATTTGTGATCACTATTTCCTAGTTGGTCCCCTATCTCAACATTATTTATCATATGTTCATTATTACTGAGAACTAAATCAATGATATTATTACCTCTAGTCGGCGAGTCAATGAATTGAAATAAAAAACTATCTTGTACCGCCTCAATAAACTCCTCAGAATCTGAGTCGCCGATCTGATGCTGCCAATCTATCTTCGGAAAATTAAAATCCCCCATAATGCACACATTGCTAAACCTTGATGCTATTTTCACTTCCTGCCATAAAGATTTACCTTCATTTCTACTCATATTTGGTGGTCTATAAATTACTCCAATAACTATGGTCTCGCTACCTTCGCTAACCTCTACCCAAACACTTTCGTTATCATTATTTAGCCTAATACCTGATTTAGTACAGCATTTTAATGAACTCCTGACAAACACTGCTATACCGCCGCCCCTCCTACTTGTTCGGTCATATTTAAACAAACTATATCCTGGTATATCAAATTCTGCTAAAAAAATGCTTGGATTCTGTATTAATCCATGTTTCAGTAAGCGCTATTATGTCTATATTTTCATTGCTAACAAGTGCTCTAAGTTCGTCCATTTTATTACATAAACTCCTACAGTTTGTGTAATATAATCTCAATGTATATCTTTTACTGGTGTCTGGTGGACCTTCTTTTCTTCTATTAGTATCTATTTGACTGTTGTTATTATCTTGTACTAAGGTAGATATTGTACCACTATTTATATGACTAACTTCTATTACTGCATTGTCACCTATTGTTTCACTGTTATTAATAACATCTAATTTCCTTTCCTGACTATTTTTTCTATCGCCTAATTTATTTTGTTTTCTTTTGATGGGGCATTTCGGTGACTGGACGACTCGGCCCATGGGACAGCTCGGCCCACTTTTGGACAACTCGGCCACGACGGCGAGACAACGCGGCCCATTATTTGAGACAGCTCGGCCCCATGTTTTGTTATGGGGCAATTTGACAAGACCAGTCAGGATATAGGATGGGGAGAGCTAAGTGGAGGGTTTATGGCTTGTGTGTAATGTGGGCGAAATGTTCGTTTATTGTATAATTATGTCATAAGCTAGTTCTCTCGATTCATAATGTGTAGGTTAGGTTAGGTTAGGTTAATTACGAGTTGTCTCGTAATTAACACGGGGCCGAGCTGTCTTGTTTTTACTGGGCCGAGCTGTCTCGCCGTGGGCCGAGTAGTCTAGCATTCGGCATTTCCAATTTAAAACCCCACCTCAACTGCTCTATCAACTAACTTTCCTAGCATCCCTATCCCTTTCCTACTTAAATGCACCCCGTCCCTTGCGTACAAGCTATCGTTACCGTAGTAGAGGCTCCAGTTGTCTTTTTTTCTATGTGATTGAGGGAGGCAAAAGGCATAACTGCCTATAGTGAGTGCCTCCCCCATAGTTGAAAGAGTGACAGGGCCAAAATCAAGGGACGTTCGAGCCAAAATGCCTGGACACACGGAGTTTGAAGCAATTTAAGTCATAGGAAGAGGGAAAGACTGATTCTGGGAGAGAGTTCCAGTCTATGAATGGTAATGACAACTCTTTGATAATTCGATAGAGATGGTGTGGTATTATGTAGTATTCGGGCGTACCGCCCTGCTTGTTTGCACTACGCGGACGCTCGCGATCATGTTCCCGTCTACAGTATTTTTTACTGCCCTGGGATACAATAATAGGTTAAGGGGCCTCACCCCCCTATGACTTATTGTCATCATCATAATTATATATTGCCAAAAGGGGGCAAATAATAGAAAAAATAAACAGGAACTTAACCGCGAGCGATCGACCTATGTAAACATGACGACCATAATACAGTATGATTTTTTTTTTTTTTTTTTTCTTTTTTTTTTTTTTTTTTTTTTTAAACTAAATTATTATATGACCAGCTGTTATTTGGGCAAGAGTTGTGTTATCAGGTGTATCACCCATAGGATTTACCTCTGACAAGCCCACCGGGTATATCCTAGTGTTTACTATATCCCTTTGAAAGGACATTAGCCTAACCTAACAACCTGACCTAACCTATCCTAGTATTATGGGTGGGGGCTGGTGCCCCCACACCCCCGCTGATGACGTACGTCCAGTAACACAACTCATTCCGTTATTTGCCCCTGCTGGTAATATATATATGGAATTTTAGTTTAACTTTACTGTACTTTAATAGCCTACCATAAATTTTGTTGATATATTTGTTTGAAGACAAATATGGAATCTATTCCGGTACACTCTAAAAATCATATGAAAAATGTAACTCTCGGCAAAACCAAATATAACATTACGGCACTGAAATGTCTTTTTGGTAACATGGTTGTCAATACTGTACTTTCCTATAGACGGCACCGATTTGTATACTCGCCACTAGGAACACTTACTACCTGGTAGGTAAGGGTTAGTATTGTAGCCCACATACTGGGTACTATGAACACATACTTGGTGTTAGATGAGGGTTAGTCTTGTATCCCACGTACTGGGTACTATGAACACACGCAGTACTTATACTGTAGATATCCACTCACGACCGAGTGGTTACGGTGCCCGATTTTCCCAAATATACCGGGAGTGAGTGGGTTCGAATCCTGGTCAGGATACCTCTCTCCCAACCTGTCGTACATTATCATGAGTACTTATAGGTGTTAGGTGAGGGTTAGTCTTGTATCCCACATACTGGGTATTATCAACACATATTAGGTGTTAGGTCTATCTATCTATCTATTGCCTGACGCCGTGATCCCCGAAGGGGTGGCCACGAACGAACCGCCCCCATGCACCTCTGTCCCCAGTCAGTCGACGCCCCTCCCCCCAACCAGCACCGCCTTCGTTCATGTACTTCCTCACTCCATCCTTCCACCTCTCATTTGGTCTACCTCTCCCTCTCTGTCCCTCTACCTCGCTCTCATACACCCTCTTAGTCATTCTCTCGCTTTCCATACGTTCCATATGGCCGAACCATCTCAAGTTGTTCCTTTTCACACTTTCCAGCACATCTACCTCCACACCACACCTCCTTCTTACTTCCTCATTAGTCTGTCTATCCCTCCATGTAACTCCGCACGCACTCCTTAAGTAATTAATTTCCACTGCTCTCACTCTTGGTCCGAGTCTCTCAACCAACGTCCATGCTTCGCTTCCGTAAGTCAGTGTCGGGATTACCACACTGTCATGCAAGGACTTCTTCACTTCCATACTGACCACCCTATTTCTTGTTACTGCTTTTAGCGTTCCTACAACCCTCTTCCCCTGTTGTACCCTCTCCCGCACTTCTTCATCCATAGTCCCATCTTTACTCAACACACTGCCCAGATACTTAAAAGAGTTGACGATCTCCATAGCCTGACCGTTCAGCTTCACCTCACACTCTGTGACTTCACCCCTTTCGAAGACCATAACCTTGCTCTTCCCCGCATTTACCTTCAAATTCCGTTTTTCGCACACTGTTCCAAACTCATTTACCAGACCCTGCAACTCCCATTCATTATCACTCATCAGAACTGTATCATCCGCAAACAGCAGTATAGGTAGCTTCCACTCAATTCCCTCTCTTTTCAGCGATACACCAACATCCACTGCTCTTGATAGTATTTCTTTCATGACTCCATCCATATATACAGTAAACAACCACGGGGACATCACACACCCCTGTTTCAAACCAACATTCAGGTCAAAGAACTCGCTCTGCTCACTCTCCACACGTACTGCCGCCTTTGCACCCTCATACATGCTCTTCACTGCTTTCAGCAACTTGCCCTCTACTCCGTATATTCTAAGTACTTTCCACAAACCTTCTCTATCCACTCTGTCATAGGCCTTCTCCAAGTCCATAAAGGCAACATACACCTTTTGTTTCTTCTCCAGATACTTCTCCACAATACAATTCAGGGTAAAAATCTGATCTACACATCCTCTTCCCTTCCTAAAACCTCCCTGCTCGTCGCCTATCCATTTCTCCGTTCTCACTCTCTCAATCACTACCCTACTGTATACCTTCCCTACTACGCTTCGAAGACATATTCCTCGGTGGTTACCACACACTCCTCTTTCCCCTTTGCCCTTATATAGGGGGACTATTATGCCAGTCTTCCAGTCATCGGGTGCACTCCCCTTCTCCCATGCTAGTTTGCACATTTTCCATACCCATTCTATCACTATCTCACCACCATACCTCAACATTTCCCCACACATTCCATCTGTTCCTGGTGCTTTCCCCAACTTCACTCTTTTCATGGCTTCCCACACTTCTGACCTCCTGATCCCCACCTCCTCCTCCACTACCGTAAAGTGGGGTAACTTCGGACATCGGCGATAATAAGTAATTAGACATTGTCATTATATAATGGATTTTTTTTTTTTTTTGTGGGGTCCGTTTAGAGAAATGGCAAAGGAAGAGCATGTAAAAGTCCTAGGGAACTGACATGAGTATATGTACACGAAAAAAATATTATATATGTGACGAAAATATGTAAATTTTTCGCTACCCTGCCAAACTTCTATCACCCTGAAGAAATTTGTTTGTATGAATGATGTTATGACTGATATAATTTTGTAGTAACATTACCAGAGACAACATCCACCAAAGGAAATTTGTTACACTTGTATAACGCTCTAGCTAGAACAGTATCATTTAACCGATTGTGTTTAAAAAAAAAACATGGTAACTTCGGACATGGAACAAAACAATCGTTTGTTATTATTTGCCCTATGAAAATCATTCATAATACTTGTACATCATTAACATGGTGGTAAAAGATCAAATCATCATTCTCTGAGTCCAAAAACCCATAAAAATATGATACTATGCTAACCGATTTATGTATTTCGGATAATTCTGGATATATAATATATATAAATTAGGAGAGGCATATATCTTGCCCAAATTTTTTTTTAAATGCCGAAAGAAACACCAACAAATACATTATACCTATAAAAATGCTCAAATTCATAAAAGTGTATATGCATTGATATATTATACATACCTATATATTTTCACTAGGCCTAGTTAATTTTCGAGTTATTGATTTGACAGCATTGGTTATTTTTCCTGCTCAATATTTTCTTGGAGTGAGCTCGATGCCTAACGAGAACAGATCCAAATAGAATATATGTTAAACATCGTATATATCCCCCTCCTATACTGATTATACAGGCCTAAAAGTATTGACTGTGCATTTTCCACTATAACATCGGACAAGAATAAGCAGCAATAATAAAATATTCATATAAAATAGTAGGAGCCGAAAAATGAATGAAATAAGGCCACGAACGTAGGTCCGAAGTTCTCCTCCGTTCGTCCGAAGTTATCTCAGCTTTCTTGGCAACCATTTTCCATAAGAAATCACCTATGTCCGAAGTTAGCCATACAGGTCCGAAGTTATCAACTTTTCAAGCAAACTTCGGACATCATTTAGGATAAGGATAGCTCTCTTCTTATGGGGGATAATTTTAGGAGGCTTCCTGGATTACGGCGCACTATCACCATACATCACTTGACCTAGTTAAATCTCTATAATGTGTTTACACTCAGGAGAAATTGTTAAAAAACATCGAAAAATGTCCGAAGTTACAGCATTTTACGGTACTTCTCTTCTCCCTCCCATACCATATCCAGCTATGTTTGCTGGCTCTTCATTCCTTACATTTAGCAACTCACTGAAGTACTCCCTCCATCTTTCGACTCTCTCTTGCTTCTCGGCTAGCATTCTCCCATTCTTATCTTTCACACCCTTACTGTTTCCCTTGCTACCTTCCCTAACTTTCTTGACTTCTTTCCAGAACAGTTTCTTACTCTCCCTCCATTTTACACTCAGATTCCTTCCAAATTCCTCATCTACTCTTCTCTTACTTTCCTTCACTACTCTCTTCACCACCCTCTTACTCTCCACGTACCTCGCTCGTTTCTGTCTCTCGGAATCTTCATTCCCTCTACTACCCAACCACTCTCTATATGCTTTCTTCTTTTCTTCCACAGCTATTCTTACCTCTTCTGTCCACCATGCTGTACCTTTCACTCCCCTCCCTCTTCTCCTCACTCCACACACCTCCTCACATGCTGCACAGATCTCCTCCACTTCCTCCATAACTTCCAGGTCGAACCCATCTAGTCGTCTTTCCACTGCTCTCCTGTACTCCTCCCTGACTTCCTCCTCCTGCAACCTCTCCACCCTCCTCACCATTCCACCCTCCTCTCGCCTCCCTCCAGCTCTCCTCACCCACTTCTTTTGTATCCTAACCTTAGCTACCACTACATAATGATCAGACAGACCCCCTCCAATACCCCTATACACCCTAGCATCCATCACAGATTTCTTCATTCGTTCATCCACACATACATAATCAATCAATGACTTTCGTTCCACCACTGTCTTATCCTTCATCGTCAACATCCGTTTCCACGTGTACCTGTGGAAGTGAGGATAAGGAAAGAGTGGAAATATGAGAGGAAAGAGAGAAAACTGACAGTAGAGAGAATAAATGTGAGAAAATTAAATGAAGAATGTAATGCAACAAAATACAAGGACATCCTGAAAGAGACTATAAAGGACATGGATGTTATGATAGATCTGGGAAATACTGTAGACGAAGTATGGAAAGGTACAAGAGACTCCATGATTAAAGCAGCTGAGAAAATATGTGGGAAGAAAACCTTTAAAATGTGGAAGAAGAAAGGTAACGCATGGTTTAGCAAAGAGATAGAAGAAATAGTGAAAAAAAAAAGTTCAGAAAGAGTATGCTGCAAAAGAATATACCTAGAGAAACTCGAGATGCGAGGAAAGAAGAATATAAAAATTTGAAACAAAGAGTGAAGAGGGTGATACAAGACGCTAAAAGGAAGACAGATGAAGCATATGGGAGAAAGATTAGTGAACAGTTTCTGAATGACAGGAAAGCATACTACAGAGCTGTGAAAGAAGACCGAGAGTGTCTCAGGTGGTAGGATGAGGGACATGAATGGGGAAGTGGTAGAGGGTGATGGTGTGGTGAAAGTATGGAAAGATAATTTTAGTAGCTTAGCTGTAAAGAGTAGGGGGAAGGCAAAGATCTCATCCATAGGAATGGAGAGAGGTAGAATAAACAGGGTAGTTGAAAGCCAGATAAGCAGAGAAGAAGTAAAAGAAGCAATCAATAGACTTAAAATGGGCAAAGCTGCTGGAGTAGATAACATCCCAGGTGAAATGCTGAGATATGGAGGAGAAGAAGCTGTTTACATAATGCATAGGTTATGTATATTAGCATGGGAAAAGGAAAGTGTACCAGAGGACGGGAGGAAAGCAATGATAGTACCCTTGTACAAAGGGAAGGGTAGTAAAGAAGAGTGTAAGAATTATAGGGGAATTCGCTTGCTTAGCATACCTGGAAAGGTACACGCAAGAGTAGTAACAGAGAGGCTACAGAAGATAACGGATGACAAAATAGGCGAGGAAGAGTGAGGTTTCAGAAAGGGCAGGGGCTGCGTTGACCAGATAGCCTCAATGCGATTGTTGGTAGAGAAGTATCTGGCCAAAAACAGAAAACTCTATGCAGCATTCATGGATTTGGAAAAAGCCTACAACAAAGTAGACTGGGAGGGCCTGTGGGATGTGTTAACCATATATGGTGTGGGAGGAAAGTTGCTAATGGCAGTAAAATCTTTTTATAGGAATGCAATGGCAAATGTGAAGGTAGGGGATAAGTTAAGTGAAAGTTTTGAGGTCAATGTAGGTGTAAGACAGGGATGTGTCATGTCAGTTTGGTTGTTCAATATATACATGGATGGAGTGATTAGGGAATGTAGGGCTGTATCAATGGGTGTGGGAGCTAGACTGGAATCAGAGGGAAGAACATGGAAGCTTTTAACATGCCTATATGCGGACGATGCAGTCCTGTTGGCGGAAAATGCTGAAGAACTTCAGAGAGTGGTCACTGACTTTGACAGGGTATGTGAAAAGAGAAAGTTAAAGGTCAATGTAGGGAAATGTAAGGTAATGGTGTTTGAGAGAAGAATGCATGAAACCATAGATTTTAAGGAAAAATATAGAATCAAGAAAGAACACAAGAAAAGTTGTAAAATAAAATTGAAAAATGAAGTACTAGAAGAGGTTGAAAGTTTCAAGTATTTGGGAGCTGTACTATGCAAATATGGTAAAATGGAGAGTGAGATAAACGCGAGAAAAATGCAAGGGAGAAAGGTGATTGGAGAACTTGATAGTATTCTCAAAGGAAGAATGGTTAGCCAGGAAGTCAAAAAGTCACTGAGAAACAGTGTGCTGCTCCCAACACTCGTATGGAAGCGAGACATGGACGGCAAGTGACGAGGACCTCTTCAAACTGAGAGGTGTGGAGATGAGCTTTTTCAGAATGGCAGCTGGCATGAATAGGCTAGATGGGCCAAGTAATAGGGAAGTGTACGAGTCCTTTGGAATGGAAGAGCAGGCTTTGGGCATTGTTTGTGGTGTGGTTGAGTGGATAAAGAGAAGTACTTTGAGGTGGTATGGTCATGTTCAGAGAATGGATGAAGACAGAATGCCAAGAAAGATATATGGGAGTCAGGTGAGTGGAACCTCTAGTAGTGGAAGACCACCTATGGTATGGGAAAAGAAAGTGGAAAAATATATTGAAGAAAAACTTCCACGTAGTGGAAGGGGCATTGTGGCACGGGCAAGGGAGGCATGTCTTGACAAAGTAGCTTGGAGACGTTTCTGTCATGGCCATCCTCTAGTGGGGGTTTCCCAGGGGGAAACAAGGTGTCGGAGATGATGATGATGACCTGTGGATCATTCTGTGTCGGAAGGTGTTGGCTATCCACAGCCTCCTCCCCACACATACGTCCACAAGTGCACTACCATTCCCATTCACCTCTGATGGTACTCCCCACCCTCCCACCACTCCCTCAACTTTCCTATCACCCACCTTACCATTCATATTCCCAATCAGAAATATTCTTTCGTTCTTGTCAAACTTCTCCAGGCACGCCTCCACATTCATCCATAACTCCTCTTTCTTTCTTTCTTTCAAGTATATCCTCTGTCGGGGCATACACGCATACAATCACCCACGTTTGTATTCCTACTTTCATTCTCACCCACAGACCCATACTCTCTTACACATTCCTTCCATTTGCTACTTACAAACAAACATGCACCTTCTCTCGCTGTTCCTTCACTCACTCCAGCACACACATCCATTCCACACTCCCACTCTCTCACATCTGAACCTTTCCATTTGGTCTCTGTTATTCCACATACATCCAGCCTGACATTCACTAACACTTCCAGAACCTCTCTCTCTTTTGTGCCATCATTCATGCCACTAACATTCCACGTAGCCATTCTCAGAATGTCCGAAGGCATGTCCTTAGTCGGTCGTGGTTCGTCAACGTAGGTTCCGTCCGCATCCGAGGCTGTTCGTTCGTTTTTCTTTGCTTAGATATTTTTTCTGGGTGGGGGACGCAAGCCCACCGACCCAACCTCTTTAGTCGCCTCTTACAACACGCATGTTTTTTTCTAAATCATGATATTGTTATCTTAGATCTGGATACCCTGCTGTCTTTTATCTTTTACCACAGTACAAAGGGCATCTGACACCCTTTGTACTGTGGTGTGTTGTCACGCAAGAGCTTTTATTATAATTTTTTTAATGGTCAATATTTTTCTGGAAAAATTTCTGGGACTCTTACAGTGGTATAAAAAAAAAAGCACCCTGGAGATAGATGAATATAAATGACATACGGTACAGTACTGTAATTATGTTGAAAGTTTACCTCGGGAGCTACAGTTGTAGATAGCCTACAACAAAAAATAGATACAGTACACTTGCTTTGGAGAACTATAGTCTATTCGCTGTAAGTAGGCGATAAATCATGACCTAACCTCTGTAACTCAAAAACGACTAGAGTAATCGAGCTAATATTTCTACCATTTGGGAAGAGGCAGCCAAGGAATAGATGTGGAAATTTACAGCCAATTTGCTCTAGCCCATTTTGAGTTACAAAGGATAGAGGTCATGATTTTTCGCCTATTTACATCGAATGGACTAAAGCTGTATTTGGTGGCTACAAGGGTTATTTTATGATTTATGGACTACAGTAAACCAATGTGTAAAGTCGTTCATTAACACAAACTGCAAATAAATCCTATGAACCTTGAGGGGATGGGTGGGTGTTTAGTTTGCTCCCTAGACCTCTATCATGGGGGCTGGTGAATTAACCCCTTTCGTACCGGAGACGTTCTTTTAACTTTATTCTGGCTACTATTAAAAGATTTTATTAATTTTATAAGGGGCCTCAAGCAAATTACAGGCTTTGAACTATCTCACTTAACCCTTTTCACTGCCATAGATCCTTCTTAAACTGCACTGAATAGTCAAAATATAGCTAGCATATAATTCAAAATACGTCGCCGGTACAGAATGGGTTAATGGTGTTACGAATGCTAGAGTGCCTGTTCTTGGCTGGTGCCTATTATATGTACCAGTATTCTTTCCCTGTCATCCCTTTTTCCTATCCTATATTTTTTGTTGATCCTTCCTACCCCCATATTTGAGTGTGGGTTTGGCTACTGTCTGGCTAAATCCTTAATAAATGCAGAAATACGGTTGAAAGATTTGTGATAATATATAGCTGGAGGGACCTTGGTGACCCTGGTCTCTGGGTCTACTCCTGGATGACCTAGATATGTGTGAATTTGTATTTTGTTTTTGTGTGTTCATTGTTTTCTGTTCTGTTGTTATTCTGGAATTTCTGGCTCTGTCTTGAGTACCCCCCCCCCCAAGGAAAAGGAAAAGAGGGAAAAATTGAAAAAGTGGGGATTGGGCCTGAATATATAGGTAGATAGATATAGCATCAGCTAAGTACCGTAGGTTTTTGATAGTTCTAAAGAAGCAAAATGTACAAAAGTGTATTTCCCTAGGTGTTAGAGTATATGGTATATATTAATAGGGTAAATTGCCGTACTGGTACATCAGATAGGAATAGAAAAT
Organism: Paralithodes platypus; assembly: GCA_032716605.1. Classification (NCBI taxonomy): domain Eukaryota; kingdom Metazoa; phylum Arthropoda; class Malacostraca; order Decapoda; family Lithodidae; genus Paralithodes; species Paralithodes platypus. The sequence continues at coordinate 1,817,129 of CM064486.1, read as the reverse complement.
ATCAGTCACAGGATTTTAATTGTACTGCTAGTAGAAATATTAAAGGTGTAACAGAAGATGGGAATTCAGTTAGAAATAAAGGTAAATCCGATACCAGTAAAATAAATTCATTGCGATTATATTATACAAACTGTAGGAGTTTATGTAACAAAATGGATGAACTTAGAGCACTTGTTAGCAACGAAAATATAGACATTATAGCACTGACTGAAACATGGATTAATACAGAATCAAGACATTTTTTAGCAGAATTCCATATACCAGGATATAGTTTGTTTAAACGCGACCGAACAAGTAGGAGGGGCGGCGGAATAGCAGTGTTTGTCAGGAGTTCTTTAAAAAGCTGTATTAAATCAGGTATTAGACTAAATACTGATAACGAAAGTGTTTGGGTTGAGGTTAGCGAAGGTAGTGAGACCATAATTATTGGAGTTATTTATAGACCACCAAATATGAGTAGAAACGAAGGTACAGCTTTATGGCAGGAAGTGAAAATAGCATCAAGGTTTAGCAATGTGTGTATTATAGGGGATTTTAATTTTCCGAATATTGATTGGCAGCATCAAATCGGCGACTCAGATTCAAAGAGTTTATTGAGGCGGTACAGGATAGTTTTTTATTTCAATTCATAGACTCGCCTACTAGAGGTAATAATATCCTCGATTTAGTTCTCAGTAATAATGAACAAATGATAAATAATGTAGAGATAGGAGACCAACTAGGAAATAGTGATCATAAATCAATTTATTACATACAATGGACAGGAAAGGCTAAAGAGAATACGACACTTATCCCAGATTTCAGAAAAGCCAATTATGGTGGATTAAGACGAGCCTTAAGAGTCGATCCTATGGTTAAACTATTAAGTGGACCCAGGTGCGCTAATGAACATACTCTCTCTCAGATACCTGTCTTAACTCAGGATAATTTGACAGCTACATATAATAATTTTATTTCTTCACTCCACAATGCGCAAAATAAATATATCCCCAAAAGAAAATTTAGATCAACACAGAACCAACCCAAATGGATGAATAATAGACTATTAGACCTTCTAGGAAAAAAGAGAGGAATATATCGAAAAATAAAGAAAGGCGAAATTCACCTACTTGCTTACTATCAGAATCTATCAAGAGAGGTTAAAAAATGTATAAGGACAGACAAAAGAAATTATGAAATCAGGATAGCCAATGACTCAAAAAATAACCCTAAGGCTTTTTACCAGCTATATAAATCTAAAGTTAGAGATAAAATAGGCCCCCTTAAAACTTCGATAGGAGAAATGACAGAAAATGATTTAGAAATGTGCAGTACATTAAATAGTCAGTTTCTATCCGTTTTCACTAATGAAAATTTGGCACAGATTCCAGAAGTCCGTAAGGTATATAGAGATAGTATAGAAAATAGGTTAAGTACGGTTACTATAAGTAGAAATGATGTGCTTAAGGAAATTGACAGACTGAAACCTCAGAAATCGCCTGGTCCCGATGAGGTATATGCCAGAGTATTAAAAGAATGCAGAGATGAGTTAAGTTACCCATTAACATTTCTTTTTAACAATTCATTAGAAACAGGTTTAGTTCCAGAAGCTTGGAAGCTTGCAAATGTAGTTCCGATTTTCAAAAAAGGTGATAAATCAATAGCATCCAATTACCGTCCCATTAGTCTCACTTCAATCATAGGAAAGCTACTAGAGTCAATTATTGCTAGGAAAATGAGAAACCACTTAGAAACATTTAACTTAATCAATTCTTCTCAGCATGGATTCACACAGGGACGTTCTTGCCTTACTAATTTGCTTAGTTTTTTCTCAGAGGTATATGAAGCAGTAGATAATGACAAGGCATACGATATTATATATTTAGATTTCAGTAAAGCTTTCGACAGAGTCCCTCATGAGAGATTGATGAGAAAGGTTGAGGCACATGGAATAGGTGGGGCGTTGTTGGGATGGATTAGGTCATGGCTAATTGGTAGGAAACAGAGAGTCAGCATAAATGGTACCAAGTCAGAGTGGGGAGCAGTCAAAAGTGGTGTCCCCCAGGGATCGGTATTAGGTCCTCTGTTGTTTCTTATATACATAAATGACCTAGATTTAGGTATAACTAGTAGGATAAGTAAATTCGCAGACGATACTAAAATGGGGAGATCAATTGATTCAGATAGCGATATAGAGTGCCTCCAAAGGGATCTAGATACCTTACATGAATGGTCAGTAAATTGGCAGATGAAGTTTAACATTGACAAATGCAAGGTATTAAAGATAGGGAAGATGCAAACAAATGTTAAATATAAACTAGCTAATTTAGAATTAGAAAATTCAGACTGCGAGAAAGATCTAGGTGTGTTTGTTAGCAATGATTTGAAGCCTAGAAAACAGTGTATAGGCGTTCGTAATAAGGCAAACAGGATTCTCGGGTTCATCTCAAGGAGTGTGAGTAACAGAACTGCTGATGTTATCTTAAAACTTTACTTGTCATTAGTGAGACCCCATATGGATTATGCTGTCCAATTTTGGTGTCCTTATTACAGAATGGACATAGATTCATTGGAGAGAGTACAGCGTAGAATGACAAAAATGATCCATAATATTAGAAATCTTCCGTATGAAGAAAGGTTGAAGAAATTAGGTTTACATTCGTTAGAGAGACGCAGAGTTAGAGGGGATATGATAGAGGTGTTCAAGTGGGATTAACAAAGGGGACATGACAAATGTACTAAAGCTCAGTGATAGCGAAAGAACTCGTACCAATGGTTTCAAATTAGATAAATTTTGTTTCAGAAAAGATATAGGCAAATATTGGTTTGGTAACAGAGTTGTAGATGGGTGGAATGGACTACCAAGTGCTATAGTGGGATCTAAAACTGTAGGGAGCTTTAAGATAAAATTGGATAAGCATATGGACGAGAAGGGTTGGGTGTGAAGGGGGATCAGCCGGGTTGGGCCAATCAGCGCTCTGCAGACCCCCATAATCCTGCGTTAATCTCTAACCGTTTTGGTAAGATGATCCTCAGGGTATTAGAGTGTTGAGCCTATAATTGGGCTTTGTAATTGATTTGGGGTTGTGTGGGACAGGGATCTGCCTTGCTTAGGCCAATCGGCTTTCTGCAGACTCCCATTTTCTTATGTTCTTATGGTGCATTTACCCTAGTTCAATATATTCAGCTTAGGAAATACCTCTAACCTCCAGGAAGCTAATGCCAGCATCACACAAGTATCGGCTACATGTATCAAAGCCAGGAATTCTCTACCAGTTAGACCTATCACATTATCTATTTTACTGTTTATTCTTATTCTTATATTAGATTGCACTACCGTATACATGATTAGGATCTCAAAGGTACAACATACACTTATAACTAGTGGGGCACTCCCCACTCGGTAGAGTGCATAGCCTACCTCCACCTATGATGGCTGGTTCTTTATCATTAACCCCTTCTGTACTGGCACCGTTCTTATAACTTTATTCTGGCTACTATTAGATGATTTTATACAGTTTCAAAAGGGCCTCTGGCAATTAACAGGCTTCGAACTATCTCACTTAACCCTTTTCACTACGACAGATCCTCTTTAAACTGCATAAAATTGTCCAAATATAGCTTGAATAATATTAAAAAGTCGTCGCTGGTACAGAAGGGGTTAATATCACAGGCCTAAATTTTCTTCTGGATCTGGGTTCCAGGATATGATTTGCATCGCCTCCTAAATTGAAATACTTATTGGTCCATAGGCCCTATCATATCTGCCCACAAAATGTCGTGAAAATCGGTTAGTAATTTTGTGAGATATCTTGTTGGTAGACAAACAAACTAAGGAAGGCAAAAACATAGCCTTAATTCGTTGGTGGAGGTTAATCCCTTCTGTACCGGTGAAGTCTCTTTAATTTGATTTCAGCCTCATTTAGATGATTTTAAGAAGCTTCGGAGGAATATATGGTAGCTAAAAGAATTAATTGAGATAGTCTGTAAGCTTTTAATGGGTAGACATCCTTCCTAAGCTTAATAAAACCGTCTAACAGTTGACAGAATATACTGCAAAGGATGTCACAGGTACTGAATGGGTTAATGACTCAATTTTAGCTACCGGCATTTTTGTACTCGGATAGTGTGGCGGCTCCGATACATCCACTGCTAAGGTACGGTCATGCTAATAAGTCATATCACAGCTGACATTACGTTTGGCTTGCTCTGTGCTGTAATAATGTCTGTCAGATGTTGAATAGTTTGGGTAAGTGTAGGAACATGTTAGTATATTTCACTCGATATAAAGAAATGAAGCTTCGATATTGCCGATACCAATTACGGATCAAAACATACCTGGTGCCGAGACATCACTTATTAGCGCGAATGTACTCGTGCTGAACTGCATAAAAGACCAGAGATAATTGTCATTTAATTAGGCTATTTGAACGGCTTTTCATCTTTTTATCTATAATGGCACTTATCAGGTCTAGACGCCCTTCTCTACTGATATAGGACAGCAGAGAAAGCATTGGGTATTTCACTAAAGGGAATAGTGACTGTTGTTTTGGTCTATTAATTAATTTATTCATGTATTTTTTAGTTTCTTCGCTAGACCCTCATCAAGCTTAGAAAAAACACCTCCTAGACCCCCCTTCAAGACAAATTTTTAAATTTTTTGGTAGAAAAATTCTCGGCCAAAGGCCTGTTCATCTTAAAATTACAGGCTCGCTTTCACTCGCCAGGAAAAAAATGACACCTAATTGGCATGACAGGTCTTAAAATCTCAAAACTAATTGGGCTAAACACGAGGGAGAAAGGTGTCCAAAAAAAGCAGCCCATCTCCCCTTAACCTGTTCATTATTATTCAATCAATTTATTAGTCTCCCCCCTACCCCCACCCGATCAAGGACTTTGGTGTGACAGTGCTTCTAATAGCTCGCTCAGTCTTTGAAGTGTATGCATGTGTAGTTGCCAGTACATGAACTCAGGACAAATACATACTGTGATTAAGTGACAAGATTTAATGGTCTCACAGGCATTTTTTATTTTTTTTCCCTGTTCGGGCTCTGTCTCGAGTCGGCCATCCCCAGCTAAATAAAAAATGGGTTATGTGCCTGAGTAATTAGATAGATAGATAGGGTGTAAAACAAGACACATTCATAAATTGTCCGAATGTTAACCCTTTCAGTACTTTGTTATTGTATATGTAAGATTAAATTATAGTCTATAGTTTCAATTACGTCTGGAATTGATACAATGTCCGCAACATTGCTCTATCATTAACTTTCTTGTATTCCTTCTCATATTCATTCAATGATTCAAACCAAATTGCTCTGGATTGACACCCTGTGTAACATCACAACCAGTAGACCATTTCAACCAGTAGCTCTCAACCAAGACCAACCAAACCAGTGCCAAAATATAGTACTGTACTAACCTACCCTAACTGTATTGGTTGATTTGTTACTGGTTGAGTTGTCCGGTCACCTGATGATGTACAGTATATGATAGTAGGGGTTGATATGTTACTATCCATGTGTGTGTACTGTACAGTATATGATAGTATGGGTTGATATGTTACTATCCATGTGTGTATACTGTATATGATAGTAGGGGCTAATATCTTACTATCAATGTGTGTATACTGTATATGATAGGGGCTAATATCTTACTATCCATGTGTGTATACTGTATATGATAGTAGGGGTTGAGATCTTACTATCCATGTGTGTATACTGTATATGATAGTAGGGGTTGAGATCTTACTATCCATGTGTGTATACTGTATATGATAGTAGGGGCTAATATCTTACTATCCATGTGTGTATACTGTATATGATAGTAGGGGTTGAGATCTTACTATCCATGTGTGTATACTGTATATGATAGTAGGGGTTGAGATCTTACTATCCATGTGTGTGTACTGTATGTATATGATAGTAGGGGCATGGCGAGCAAGGGTTTGAGAGTCAATATTAACAAAACCAAGGTTATGCATTGTAGATTGAGACGAGGCAATGTGGAAAAGAGCGGTGCATACCCATGTGCAGTGTGTGGAAAGGGAGTGGGCGCTAACTCAATTCAATGTAGTATCTGTCGATGTTGGGTACACCATTGGAGTAAGAACTGTAGTAGAATAAAGGGGCCCCTGCCAAAGGTTAAGTCAGAAATTTGAGTGTGTAGTGTGCAAAGGCAAGCTTGTGTTAGGTGATGATCCTGTGGCTGTGAATTTTGGAAATGAGTCTTTAGAGCTGGTGAACAAGTTTTGTTACCTAGGAGATACCATCTCTGCCGGTGGTGGGGCCGAGGCTGCCACTGTTGCTAGAATTAGGTGTGGCTGGGGGAAGTTCAGAGAACTGATGCCAATCCTGACCATGAACAGAATGCCTCTCCCCCTGAAGGGAAAGGTGTATGCCTCATGTGTTAGAAGTGCAATGACGTATGCCTCAGAAACATGGGCCGTTAACCCTTCAGACCCGGAAGGGCTCTTAAACACCCATAAAAAACACACCCGAGCTACCCGGAAGGGCTCTTAAACACCCATGAGCTCAAAGCCTGTAAGCTTGGTGTGCGAGGCGTACGTCCGATGCATGTAAACAACAGCCGGCTGGACCGACGCCCCGCATCTCCGGCCACAAGAAGGAGTGCGTCGCTTGTTCGTGTGTGCCTGTATGTTATTGTTAAGTATCGAAAAGTAGTGTAAAGTGGCTGTTTTTGCCATAAAGTTATCTCCAATGAAATCATCATCACAACTGAACCAGTTGACTTAGAGAGCTCTACTTAACGCCATTCTACAGGTACGAAACACATCTACGCTTGGGGATGCGCGGGAATGCGGAAGCAAGCCAAATAACAAAGATGCGGTAGCCTAGGCATAGACGTTTTTCGGCCAAAACCCCCGGGATTCGGGGAATATATATATAATACATAGCCGGGGCTGGAGGGTTAAAGTAGAGGATATCAACAGAATGGAGCGTAATGAGATGAGAATGGTGAGATGGATGTGTGGGGCCAGGCTACAGGATAGAATAACAAATGTTGAGCTGAGGAGACGTTTAGGTATAAAGAGTATTAGCGAGGTGATGCGTACAAGTAGACTGGGATGGTATGGACATGTGGAGAGAATGGATGAACAAAATTGGGTGAAAAAATGCAGGTCTGTGATTGTGGAGGGAGCTGCACCAAAGGGTGGACCGAGGAAGACCCGGGATCGGACTATATGTGCCGATCTCAAATCCAAGAACTTGACAAGTGAAGCAGCCCTTAACAGGGTTGCCTGGAACGCCGCCATTAGGACAAGAGACTGAAACTGCACTTACAGTATGTGTGGAACACTCAGTCTTAAAAATGTTATGTATGTAATGTGTATACTGTATATGATAGTAGGGGCTAATATCTTACTATCCATGTGTGTATACTGTATATGATAGGGGCTAATATCTTACTATCCATGTGTGTATACTGTATATGATAGGGGCTAATATCTTACTATCCATGTGTGTATACTGTATATGATAGTAGGGGTTGAGATCTTACTATCCATGTGTGTATACTGTATATGATAGTAGGGGTTGAGATCTTACTATCCATGTGTGTATACTGTATATGATAGTAGGGGCTAATATCTTACTATCCATGTGTGTATACTGTATATGATAGTAGGGGTTGAGATCTTACTATCCATGTGTGTATACTGTATATGATAGTAGGGGTTGAGATCTTACTATCCATGTGTGTATACTGTATATGATAGTAGGGGCTAATATCTTACTATCCATGTGTGTATACTGTATATGATAGTAGGGGTTGAGATCTTACTATCCATGTGTGTATACTGTATATGATAGTAGGGGTTGAGATCTTACTATCCATGTGTGTATACTGTATATGATAGTAGGGGTTGAGATCTTACTATCCATGTGTACTGTACTGTATATGATAGTAGGGGTTATTTACAGGTATCTTACTCTCCATCTGTGTATATATGGCAATAAGGATTAAAAAGAGAGAAAAAGTATTGAGGGGTTATTTACGGGTATCTTACACTCCATCTGTGTATATATGGTAATAAGGATTAAAAAGAGAGAACAAGTATTGACTGATATTATATTGAGCCAATATATTAGCCCTCATAATACGGTCCTATCAAAAGAGAGAGAGAGAGAGAAAGTTGCTCCCTCTATCTCTCCATCACACATATGATAGTAATAATAATAATAATAATAATAATAATATTTATTCAGTTAGCAATTTACAGAGTTGGTACTACATAGTACTGTATGTTACAAATATGACATGTACCAGCTTTGCATAATTCCAACTAAGGATAGCCCAATAAGGCCGTTAGGCGTATTTAAGGCCGTTAGGCGTATTTAAGGCCGTTAGGCGTATTTCCCTCGACACTTCAGACGTAGCCTGAAGGAACACCTGAACCGGACAGCTGCGAGAAGGGAGCACCAAGCTTATGTCTACTACTAAATACGACATAAGAGATATACAAACCAAACTGAAATGATTACTGATATTTACTATCTTAAGGTATCTTAAAATAACCCCCTAGAAATACTTTCTCTAAAGTATCTATTTCTTTATCCTCTCCATTTCCCCAGCTAACCTAATCCCACAAGGACCCCAATGGAAATATGCCTCACAGCCTTATTGGGCTATCCTTAGTTGGAATTATGCAAGGCTGGTACATGTCATATTTGTAACATACTACCAACTCTGTAAATTGCTAACTGAATAAATATTATTATTATTATTATTATTATTATGAGGTCAACATTTCATTTATTTTGGTTACCTAAGTTCATCTATCAACAGTCTAGTTTCCGATACCAGTGCAAAATATTCCAGAAATGTCAGAAAAATGTTGATTATCGAATGTTGACTAAAAAAACTCATGTGATAGCGGCTTTACTCAACATCTGTGTGTATTGTACAGTATATGATAGCGGGGGTCATTTATCTTACTCTCCATCTGTGTTGACAAGACAATAATACACCAGTGAAAGATGTCACTGATAACAATTGTCAGGGTGCGTTCTCTCTCTCTCTCTCTCTCTCTCTCTCTCTCTCTCTCTCTCTCTCTCTCTCTCTCTCTCTCTCTCTCTCTCTCTCTCTCTTCTCTCTTTCTCTTCTCTCTCTCTCTCTCTCTCCCTCTCTCTCTCTCTCTCTCTCTCTCTCTCTCTCTCTCTCTCTCTCTCTCTCTCTCTCTCTCTCTCTCTCTCTCTCTCTCTCTCTCTCTCTCCTCTCTCTCTCTCTCTGTATGAGGGCTAACTATTGGCTTCTAAAATCTCAGTCAATTCTCTCTCTCTCTTTTGTTGATAGGATAGTGTTATGAGGGCTAATATATTGGCTTAATATAATATCAGTCAATACTCTTTCTCTCTTGTTGATACGATAGTGTTTAGAGGGCTAATATCTATTGGCTTAATATTATATCAGTCAATAATCCTCTCTCTCTCTCTTGTTGATAGGATAGTGTTATGAGGGCTAATATATTGGCTTAATATAATATCAGTCAATACTCTTTCTCTCTTGTTGATACGATAGTGTTATGAGGGCTAATATATTGGCTTAATATTATATCAGTCAATAATCCTCTCTCTCTCTCTTGTTGATAGGATAGTGTTATGAGGGCTAATATATTGGCTTAATATAATATCAGTCAATACTCTTTCTCTCTTGTTGATACGATAGTTGTATGAGGGCTAATTAGTGTTGGCTTAATACTATATCAGTCAATAATCCTTCTCTTCTCTCTTGGTTGATAGGATAGTGTTTATGAGGGCTAATATATTGGCTTGAATAAAATATCCGTCACTCCCTCTCCTTTCTCTCTCTTGGGAGGGTGGGGAGAGGGCCCTTCTTGCTATCCTTT